>REGO01000101.1:575840-590929 GCA_010120015.1 Rhombomys opimus | reverse complement strand
TTTTATAAAAATAATCCCTTTGATGGTTTACCCAAGATGAACACTACTTCATGTTTATAAAATTAAGTGCAATTTCTCCTGCATCTTTACAGAGAGCTGTTTCCTAATTTGTTCCTGAGTTTAGTAAAAAATATTTATTAAAATCTTACTATTAGTAGACATTGGGTTAAATAATAGTTGGCAACATACACATATACTCTTGCTCTCTCGTACCATTTGTAGGTTCTTAAACGTGCCACATCCTTTGATGTTTTCTTGAATTCTGGTTAAAACTAACTTTTAAGCTTTAGCTCTGTAAATGTCTACAGAGATTTCTGGAAACGATAAGCTAGAATGCCATCTTATTTTAAATTTCTATAAGGACTTATTTTATGTATGGCATTACAGTGGGATTTTTATCATGTTTAACATCAATTAGTAAGGTCCCTGGGGGTAATCTAACATATTTATTTATTATTTGCTGTATCTCATTGATTTCTTGACAGAGTAAACAAAAGACTGTGAGTAATAACAAATACTTTACATCAGTGGGTCTAAACTTTCTACCTTAAATTCTATCTTCTTTATGTTGGTATAAACATAGAATCATTACAAAACATTTTTCCCTTTTTTTTAATTTATTTTTTATTTATTATAATTTATTCACTTTGTATCCCAGCTGTAGCCCCATTCCTCATCCCCTCCCTATTCTGCCCTCCCTCCCTCTTCTCCTCCCATGCTCCTCCCGAAGTCCATTGATAGGGGAGGTCCTCACCCCCTTCCCTCTGACCCTAACCTATCAGGTCGCTGCTCCCCCCTCAGGAGGATGTGATCAAAGAGCCAGCCACTGAGTTCATGTCAGAGACAGTCCCTGTTCAAGTGGGTACTAGAGCACCCACTTGAAGACTGAGCTGCCATGGGCTACATTGTGCAGGGGTTCTAGGTTATTTCATTTTATGAAAGAAGGGGGAGACAGAAAGGCCTGTAGGGGACAGGAGCTCCACAAGGAGAGCAACAGAACCAAAATATCTGGGCCCAGGTGTCTTTTCTGAGACTGATACTACAAAACATTTTTAATAACCATCTAATGCATACTAATCATTTTTATGTTCTTAGGAATCTCATGTGTGGGAAATTAATTTGTACTTACCCTAGCCGGGTTCCTTATAGCCCACCTAATTCTAGCAGTGCTTCTGTGGTTTATGCTTTTGTACGGGACCACGTATGTATAACTGTGGACTTTGGATTGAGCTATGAAGAAGATCCACTCAAAGTTCCTGGTGGCAGTATATGTGACCATGACAGGGTAAGTCATTTGCAATCATTTTCTTATTTAAAAAAATAATTAATTTTATGTACATTTGGTATCTGTGTGAGGGAGCAGATCCACTAGAATTTGAGTTACAGACCAGACAGTTGTGAGCTGCCATGTGGGTGCTGGGAATTGAACCAGGGTCCTCCTCTGGAAGAGCAGCCAATGCTCTTAACTGCTGAGCCATCTCTCCAGCCCTGCAATCATTTTCTTAAAAATCTAGTTTCATTTATTATTTTGGTCAGCATTTTCATATGGAAGGATTGTTAGGATTGGTATTGGCTCCAGACCCCCAAGACCAAGCTCTCAGCATAAAGGACATTTATTTACCCCAAAGGGAAAAAGGGCAGGGAATAAGAGACAAAGTTAGGAGCTAGAGGACTAGGGAGAAGGAGAAGGGAAGAAAGGACAGGGAGCAGGGGTATTTGTCTCAGACGAGGACAAAGGACTGCCTCTGGAGAGAGAGGAGGCCGATGTGGCACATAGGAAAATGGTGGTTTATAAAGGTAAAATGGGAAACCTTGTGTTAGGGTGAGGTGTTCAATTTTAGTTGGGCATGTTAGTTAGGTGAGTCAAAAAGGGCTTTTGATTGCTGGACTTCAATACTTTGATAGCTGAACCTTGGTCGTCAGCCTCAGTAGAATGGATTGGCCAGATAAGGGAGTAGATCTTGGGGGCTAGACTGTAATATAATACTTTTTAGCAAGGCAGGGGGAATTGGGAAAAGGGCAAGGCCAGCCAAAGCCAGGCTTGCCATACTTGAGTTGGCCAGAGTCTTCAGTTATCAAATTTTGACTTGCATTGTGTAATCCTAAGTGTTTGGAGGAGAAATAAATACATTTAATTGATGTTCAGCCTGGTAATAGGAAACAGAAACATTTCATTCTTTTAGCACTTCATCATAATGAGTGAGGACATCCATAACAAGCACTTGAGGACTAGGGTAGAGGACAAAGAAGTCTTGGGAATATACTCTGCTTCAGTACTTTCTAGCGCAGAAGATTGCTTTTCTTCTGAGAAGAAATTCACTTAGTCCTTGTGGCTCAGTGGAGAAGACCACCCTTGAAATCAGGATGCTTAGAATTATTATGTGACGTTTTACAAGTTACCTGAACAATGTGCGATGTTTTGAGAATAAGTAATCTCAATTGGGCTATTGTGTAAAATACAGGGAATTACCTAAAATGGATAGAATTGTTAGTATTTTGGAACACAACCTGCTCCTGGGTTACCCAGCAACTTATGATGTCATCATGTGTTGCCGGCCAAGTGGCCATATCTGGAAGGCGTGGTTACCTTGCCCCTTAAAGGGACAACCCTGACACATGGTCTCTCTCTTACTCTTGTTCTCTGTCTCTCTTACACACTCTCTCTTGGGGCGCCCTCCTTCTCTTTCTTTCTCTCTCCCCACCATGTCCTGTTCTCCCACTCCCTCCATACCCACTTAATAAACCTCTTGTATAGATCAGTTGACCACCCTCATGGTTCATTTAATAACATTGGTGCATTGGCCAGGAATGCCCAGGACTTAAGTTAAGCTTAATTTGGCTGATATTCTTATTATCATTTTTTTTAAATTTGCATCCACGACCCTAACTCAAATCTGAAAATACAAAGGGAATAAGTTTACCTTAAAGTCTCACTTAATTTCTGACCACTTTTAATTTAATTCAGACCATTTGTGTCTGTGCAGAATTCTATTAAAGCTCTCTACTTCCCAGACCACTGAAACCTTTCCTATGACACCAGCCCTCACATCTTGGTGGAGGTTTAGGTTCATAGCAAAGTCTTAACGGAGGCATGGCTCTTAGGTTTCTTCCCGCATCCTAACTGTTAAATGCTCTCATCACAATGCTGTACAATGCTGTACAGTTGTTACAACTGGTGGGCCTACAGTTACACACCATTATCACCCAAAGTCTCCAGACCACTTTAGGTGTACCTGGGTAATCTTCAAATACTCAGTGATTAACAAACATGTTTTTAAATATAACACAGGTCAAAAAACAAATCTCAACAGAATTTTAAAAATATTTTAAACTAAGTAAAAGTATGATGGCAGCACTTGAGAAGTGCTGCGAAATCACTAGATCCAAATTTATAGCAATGAACTGTCATGGTTTTGTTATTAAATGTCTTTTTTTCTATTACTTTATTTATTTAATCAGTTTACAAGTGGATCACAGCCCCTCCTCTCCTCCCAGCCCTGCTCTCATACCCCCTCTCCATTCCCCCTCCCCTTCTCTGAGAAGAGGAATCCCCCCTCTCCCCCAGGCACAACCCACCCCATACATTAAGTTGCAGCAGGACCAAGCACATCCTCTCCCAGAGGCCAGGGGAGAGGGATCTAAAGGAGACGACAACAGAGTCAGAGACAGCCCCTCCTCCCATTGTTAGGGGACCATGATGACCGAGCTGCACGTCTGCTTCATATGTGCAGGGGCCTCGCTCTAACGCATGCACGCCCTTTGGTTGGTGGTTCAGCTACAGTGTTAAGATGGCTGGAGACCCCTGAATTGGAAACTTCTCTGTTTTCTTTAGATTTGTTTAAACAGTGTATGTGTAGAATCAAGATTTCTCAAGAGCAATTCGGAAACATGTACAAAAAAGTGCAACGGACACGGAGTAAGTAGCCGCACATCTCTGGAATGTTTCCCAGCATCATTAATTTATCAGGCTCATTTGGTGTCTACGGTGTGCCAAGCCCCTTGGATACCTGGGAGCTGAAATAAGCAGTTAAACTCAGCTGCTATAATTAGTGTTAGAAACATTTTTGGTAAGGTTCAGTTGCCAATGACTTTTTAAAAATCCTGTTACAGTGGAAGATTGCAGGGAGGTAAGTCTCATGTTTGCGGGACGACGGGTTCATTAAAAACGTCAGCTTTGTCTCGCTCTTGAAAAACACATCTTTATATTTACTGAAAATACATCTTTAAAAAATTTTTTTATTGATTCTTTGTAAATTTCACATCATGCTCCCCAATCCTACTCATCCTCTTGTTCCTCCCTATCCACTCTCTGCCCTTGCAACACCTCCAAAGAAAAACAAAAAAATAAAAACAAAACCAAACCCATCCCCCAAACCAAAGCCACCTCGCTGTGGAAGCTGCAGTGTGTCGTGCTGTGTTGCTCAATATACATTCCTTTTGCCCGGACAGCTTTACTTGTAAATGTTCCTTGTGGCGTCGTTGGTCTGGTTGGAGGCCTCTGGCTTCTGCTACACTATCAACACAGGATCCTCCCTGGGACTCCTCTCAGACGTCCTGTTGTTGTCCTGTGCAGCTTTGCTTCTGCAGGAAGAAAACCACGTCTTTACGTCCTCCCTCCCTCCATGGCCAGTGTCACACCGTGCAGTATTAAATTCCTTATGACTGATGATAGACTTTAGCAGGTTTGTTGTCAACCAATGTCTGGCGTTCAGCGCTAGAATCTTCAAAGCGCTCAGTGTCTTCCATCTGTGGGCTCTGATGAACGAGCGAATGATGGCGTCCACTCTCGCTGCAGCGTGCCTCCTGTTCACGGCTCCCGAGAACTCTGTGCTTGGCTTATCCAGCCTTCCCTTCCCTCTAACCAACCAGCGGCCCCTGAAGCTTTGCTTTTTTCCTCTACAGTTTGGAACACACTCTTCTCAAAAGAAGACTTACATGTAGTCATTTCCCAACAAATGTCTGGGAAAAAATTCTCAATAATACTGTCAGTTATGAAGGAAATACGAACTTTGAAACAGTGAAACCTCACCCCAGTCGGAATCGTTGTCCTCAGGAAGGCAAAAAGTAACAAGCTGCTTGCAGCAGAGCGGAGAAAAGGGGACCTGTGGTACTCTTCATCATCAATCGATGAGATTTAGAACCACCCAGGAGATACTCTGGTGGGGCATCTGGGGAGGAGTTTGAAGAACATTTTAGCTGAGAAGCAAAGGTCTCAGTGAGTGTGAGTGATGCAGTGATGCCATCCCGCAGGGTAGGACTTGTGACTGACTACAAGAGATAAAGCCGTGAGACACCAGCATTCATCTCTTCCTGCGGTTTTAATCTTCCTGAGCCTTCTCCCCCCCACACCCTTTCCGATTCAGGGTTTCTTGTGCAGCCTTGACTGGCTTGCTTCATAGACCAGGATGGCCTCAGCCTCCCTGAGTGCTGGGATTACAGGCTTGTGCCACCAGGCCCAGCAGCTTCCTTTCCGAGCCTTTCTGGCTAGTTTTCTATAACATGATAACCCTACAGTTTTACCCATTTGTGCAATCCGTGTAATTTCATCCTTCTTTGTAAATGAAGGAGATTCATATAGCTGTATTTCTTTATTCATTCATCCATTGCTACTCACATAGGCTAATTTTGTAGTTTGGCTATTGTGAGTATACTACAATCAATATGAGCATGCAGTCATCTCTACAAGAAGCTTTCTTTGATTCTTTGGGGGAAGTGTATCCAGATGTGACACAGCTGGATAGCATGGCAGTTTCTTAGCAATAGTGTCCTACTCTGCCTCTTCATCAGTATTTCCTGCTGCTTTTTTTCCTTGGATGGATGGACAATGTTTCCCCAAGAAGCAAAGAGTTACTAAATGAAAAGGCCAGTATCAGGTATGGGATACCTTTCCGTGAGCTGCTGGTCAGGGAGTTTCCAGAGCACCCCGAAAACATCACAGGCCGCGGTCAATATCCCTGGTTACCCACCGGCACAAGAACATCAGACGCTATTGTTGAAACCACCCCCCCCCTTTAATTGCAAAGCACTGAGACGTCAAAATGGATCGAGGCGAAAGTTTCCTTCATGTTGTCTCTAGCTTTCATAGTGCCAAAAAATTCTGGCAAGCTGCTGCAGGAGAAAATCCGGCAATGGCCCCAACCAGTTGTGTATCCCATGGGCTGCAACAGTGACCTGCTTGGCGAGACACGCCCATAGGTTAACGCTCCTGTCAGCTCTGAGCAGAGAAGATTTCATTTTGCAGTGGTTACAGAGACTTTGCAGGGATTCATAATTGCTCAGGGCGCAGAGAAAAAAGAGACTGTAGGGGTGCTCAGCCCTAAGTGAGGCACCCATATGCTCACTCTCCCACAAGGCTCAGAAAACACCACGGAAGAGGGGCAGAAAGCATGTAAGAGACTGGGGGAGAAGCACTTTGAACCATTCTTCCGGACACCACTCAGCCATTGCTCTCATGACGTCACTGCAGCCACAGTAGCCTGCTAAAAGCTGGCTAGCTCACCATTTCCTCATGCACCAGGGAGGGGCTCACGAGGCTCCTCCCTTCAACCCCTGATGAGGGATTAGAGGCAGTTAGTTAACAGGAAGAGAGGGCAAGAAAGTTTCTTCAGTGGTGTGATGATTGATGAGTTGTCCATGTTCCAGTACATAACCCCCAACTCAAGCTCCTTCAAGCAACCACAAGTAAACTCAGCAGGTTAAAGAAACAATTTAAAACTTCAGGAGGGGCTCGTCTGAAGAAGTGTTTCAGCAGAGCAGAGGTGGGTGATGGGAAGAGAGAGGGTAATAGGGGGTGAAAATGCCCCAGACTCGTTAGACACATGTGTGAGGTTGTCAAAGAATTAGCTGTTTCTCATGCTGCTCCGCTGGGGGCTAGGCTGGGCTGGCCATTATCGACAAGAGCAGCCTGCAGAGGAGACAAGCGGTTAGAGAAGAGAGGCAGCCAGGTGCCGCTCAGACTGACGAGCATCAGATTGCTTCTTTATTTATTACAGGTTTCACAGAACAAAGACGGACTAATGATTATCCAGGAAGTACAGATTATGTGTTTGATGTTTGATTACATGTTCAGGGTTACAAGTTCAGTCACAATTAGAGAGTACAGCTGGGCACGGTGGCACAGGCCTGTAATCCCAGCACCCTCAGAGTCAGAGGCAGGAGGATCTCTTTGAGTTCGACACCAGCCTGGTCAACAAAGCGAGACCAGGACAGCCAAGGCTATACAGGAAAACCCTGTCTCAAAATAACAACAAACAAAAAACAACATCCCACCCCCAAAAAAAGAACAATTAGAAAGAACAAACAGAACAGATTTTATTTTTTTATTAGCCCTGTAACTCTAAAGACTCTAAAGCATGTCTCCTCCAAAGAAAACATATTTGTCACATGACAACCTGCTTTTAGGCTGCCAGTATTTGCAGTTTTGAAGCACTCCAGACAAACTGAAAATATCTGAAATGGTCTTTTTATGAGCAGCCAATTCTAATACCTAACTCCTTTTAGTATATCTGTTATTAAGTAGGAAAAATTTAGTCAGTCTTTTATTTATTGAATTTCATTTCTCCAGAGATATGCCCTATATGACCCCTTTTTTTCTAAATTACATTTTTAGAGAGCTCTTCGCACACTTTAAAGGGAGGCCTTGAATATGTCACCTATTCTCCTGGCCAGTCAGAGCTTGTCAATTGTCTCTGTCAATTGTCCCTGCACCAATTATACTGTTGGAATTTGCTTAGGGGCTGATACCCCAAGAATGTTTCTGGAGTAATAGCCTCATGAAGAAATTTCTAGCTATGTGCTTATCTGTGTTTAAAGATCTCCAGGGCATAAGAAAGACTTCCAAATAGAGCCAGATAAAGTTATTTTTCTAAAAGCAGAGGCATAACTCAATTTTCTTTGAAAAAGACATAACATGAATCATAATGCAGAAAATCCTTAAGAATTCAACACCCAGAGACCAAAAACCTAACAAGAATTGTGGCATTCAGCTCAGCTTTGCTGGAACTGTATCAAAAAGCCGTGCTGGCTTTATGACTTTTGCCGTTCCCAGTGGAAATGGCTGTGCCACTGTTCTTTCTTGTTTTATTCCAGTTTGCTCCAGTCAGATAAAAAAATAATTATTTTTACGTTTGTTAAGGCTTGATTTATTTGCCAAAGTGTGATTTTTGGAGTAGGTTTCACTGTCTGCTGGTTTTTTTGATGAGTTGTTCCCTTTTGCTTCTAATTTTGCCTCGTGGTTATCTTTTAGAATATACGTTTATTCATATATACAGGTTTATATAATATATGTATATTATGTGTATATGTATATAATAGAGTATATATAATATATACTAAATATATATGACATATATCCTAAAAATGTATCATATATATCCTATCTAGTATCCTAAATATATATCATACACATATATTTATATACATATATCATACTTATATATGATATATATCCTAAATATCCTAAATATATATATAATACATATGATATACATTTAGGATATAATCATATATACTTAGTATTTATATCACATATATTAAGGCTATATATCATATATATTTGGGATATAATGTATATATTTAGGGTATATATCATACATCTATTTAGGATATATATAATAAATATATATAGGATATATATATATATATCCAAAATAAATTTAGGATAAATATCATATGTATTCAGGATATATATGTATATATTATATATATCATACATACATTCAGCACACATATATATATATATATATATATACATAGGATATATGTACATCATTCAGGATATGCAGCATATATAGTTACTATATATCATATATCACTATACATATATGCATATATGTCTCTCAAGCTCCACCTTCTCATTACATCATTTCCATACTTCCCTTTCTACAAATCTATGTGTTTATCAGGACAAATGGTATCCCCCCCACCTCAGACAATCGTCGTGTGTTTGCTTTCTTATTTATTTTTGTTAAATTCAGTCATGCTCTAGTCTCTGGCATTAGGGTTTTGTTTGTTTGAGCTAGTCTGTTGATCAAACTTCTCACTGTGCTTTTTATTTTCTTTCATTGCCCAGATTTTCACCTGGCTTCCTGCCTCAAATTACAATTTCTTTTCATTTAGCAAATTTATTCTCATGGAAGTTGCTGATTTTTCTTTTTAAAATCAAGATTCTGGTTACTCTGTTGAGATTTAGATCCAGGTCAGATGGCATTAAGAGGATTTATGAGAAGAGCACTTCTTTGATAGTAAATGTTCCACAATCAGCCCGGGGAAGGGTTAGGTCCTTGCTGGTGAAGGCCAAGGGTTGAAGCAGCTGACAGGAAGTTCCTGAATCTGGGGAAGAAAAAGAAGCATGCTGGGATCCGGCCTACCGCCTCCAGCACACCATTAGATTAAGAGTTGATGTATGTGTCTGAAAGTGCTCTCCAAATTTAAGAGTAAATATGTGAAGATATTACAGTTTTCTTGATACAAGATATAAGTCTCATTTCATATATTTTTAATATTTCTTTCTTGATGTGTGAGTTTTAGTCTAAGAAGGCAAATATTCACTTTGTGGGGTTCTCTCTTTAAGTCACATAAATATGATCATACTCGGCTAAGATAAAAAAGTAATATTATGACCTAGCACATAGTTTCATAATTTAAAAAAAAATCACTTACACTTCTCAAACTGATCCTAGGTGTGCAATTCTCTTGGTGACTGCCATTGTGAAAGTGGCTACAACCCTCCAAACTGCGAAGCCGCGGGCGGGAGAGCGGCCTCGCTGTGGTTTAGGAAGAACGGCAAGTATTGACATCCTCAAGTAGCTATGGAGAAAAAGCTGTAAGATTACTTAGTTTCATTCCAATAAAGCCGCACGTTGCCACCTCAAAGGAGCCTGGTAACAGTGAGAATCAAAAGGCACTTAGACTTTTCTCAAATGAGGGGCCCAAACATCGTTAGCCCTGCTCACCGTTCCTGTGAGGAGCAAGCCTCATGTCAGCTGTCTCTTTATGCCGCTGTCACTTGTGGGGGGGGGGGTTCCCACCTGCTTTTGCACGTGTACGAATTGTGCGGGACCTCATCTCCAGGCGACGTTTACTGTGCTGAGTGCCGTCACCGTGGTGTTTCCGTTAAAGGAGGAACTACACGGAGGATGATGTTTGATGTAGAGTCTGTAGACTTCAAGAAACAAATGAGGGATCTCACCTTAAGCAGTCGTAACAGAAGGGCCGAGGCGGCCTGTGGCCTCCTGTCATTCATGCACCTATTAGATTTGAAAATACATCTGGAGCTCTTTGTTTTGTAATTGAAAATAGTTTTACTCTCATGCAGTGTATTCTGATTATGGTTTCCCCTCCCCCAAGCCCTCCTACGTCCTCTCCATTTTTCCCACCCACCCAAAATCACACCCTTTTTTTTTCTTGAACGCTTAGGACCTGACAGGCTCAGAGAGGCACTGACAGCAAGTGACGGACTTGGATTTGGTGTTAAGCTTCTGAGTTTTTAATCTGGTGCCCTTTTAAAACAGCATAGTGGTCTCATAGATAGGACTGCAAACCTAAGGTGGGAAGACTGTCAGCTGTCACCTGCGATGCTGGAGGTGTCACACCAGCACGGCGAGGTGCGCTGAGAACCCCGTGACAAGGCAAAGTTGGGGAGTCTCACTGGAAGGAACCCACACTTCAGATCATTGGATTTAAGGCGCTCACCTGGTTAAAGTGGGTTTTGCTGTAATTGCCAGATGGGGTCGAATACACTAAAAACCTCGAAACTTTGTTCCCGTGTTAAGGAGGAGCTTAGGTATAGTTTCAAATACTGTCGTACTGTGTGGTCAGTTTTCCATGTTACTTGTTTGACAACAACAACAAAAATCATTTTAATGAATTTGTTGCAACGTGAAAGTCAATTATGCTGTTAATATTTACCGTACCTTTTACTTTTAGATCTGTACAAGGAAGAAGACAATGGTATAGAAAAGAAGTGGCTTCTAAGTTTGTACATTGTTTTAATTATTCTGACTTCAGCAATCATAATACTCACAGCATGGAGAGGCATGAAGCAGCGGTTTTTCAAGGAAGAGGAATCCCTGAGTAGCGAGTAAATTGAATTCACGTTTCAGAGTTAAATCTTAATAGCATTAGGACCTTGCCACACAAGGTGTCAGGCGAAGCGATGGTGCTTTGCATTTTGTTAGGACTTCGGGCACTGGATCAATTTATCAGCTAACTGTGTGGAGCCTTTGTGAAAACCCTAGTTGGCAAGCAGCTTTGCAAAGATGACCGGTTCGGGAGTATGGTTAACTCGTCACAGTCAGCGTTGTGTTCATCAACCATCTTCCTGTACCTGACCCTGACAACTGTGAGGCTTGATGTGTGGACGCAGAGGATCTGACTTCATGTCCTCATGCTTGTCCGTGCAGAAATCCACTTCCCCACGATGCCCTGCAAATCGCGGATACTTGTTCATTATCATCTTCATGGCAAATGCTAAGACGTTCATTCCAAATGTTGTAACCTGCTTTGGTTTATAGCTTGTTTCCCCCAAACGTTTAAGCTGGCCATGTTCTGCACTTGAGCACTCGACGGTACCCTAAGTTCAAGTTTGCCAAGCCCCCTTTTCTCTCTTGTTGGCTGTTTGCACATGAGAGGCTGCCCCAACTTCAATCTGTCTCAGGCTTGCAGTTCGGGTTTTAATCTACAGGGGTCAAAGGAGCACCTCACAGATTCTGAACCATAACAGATGTGGGTACAGGCATCACTTTGAGATTCCATCTTAGACTGCCTCAAAGTAGGATTGCTGGGGGGGATAGCAGCTATGCTTTGAATTTCCCAGGGCAGCTGTATCGTGTGTCGATGGACATCCTCCTGGGCAGTCCACTCTGTTTTCTCTCTAGCTGCTTCCCACTCTCAACTTCTCCCCTTCTTCCTGGCCTTCCCAACAGAAGTGGGGTCGCATTATTGAACAGTGCTGTGTCATCCTTGGAAGATGGCTTATTCAAGTCCTTCTGTGCATGTTTGATTTTATTTTTGAGACAGGGTCTCACTGGGTCACCCTGGCTGATCTGGAAAACTCCATATAGATCAGGCTAGCCTTGAACTCATGGAGATCTGCCTTAGCCTCCCAACTGCTGGGATAAAGCCTTTGGCCAGATGTTAATTGAGCTTTTGTCCTATTGACATGGATTCCTTGTTTATTTTGGATCTGTATTTGTTTTTTTTGTTAAAGATTTATTTATTATACATACAGTATTCTGTCTGCATGGACACCTATATGCCAGAAGAGGGCACCATATTTCACTATAGATGGTTGTGAGCCACCAGGTGGGTTGAACTCAGGGCCTCTGGAAGAGCAGTCAGTGCTCTTACCCTCTGAGCCATCTCTCCAGCCCTTGGATCCGTATCTGGATGCTAATTCCTTGCCACTTCCAGTATTTGAAGTGATTATGTTGGTCCTTTTGTTCCCTGGTTGTGTTCCCTCTGTGTGTAGGGATGATTGCCAAGGCTAATGTGGAACAGATGTCCCCGCATGGTTTCTTTGGGGAGTTTTGGGCTTCAGGTCTTAATAAAGTTTGTTCTTGAGATTTTTTTGAGTTAACTTTGTGTAGTGCAAGAGGAGAGCCCAGTTTCAATGTTCTGTGCCTCATTACCCCATTGTCGAGTATAACTTATCACCCCGCTGTACGCTTGGCATGCATGTTTAAGACCAGCTGACCTGTGTGGGGTTTCCTTCTGCACTCCATTCCATTCGTGTGTGTGTGTGTGCACTCATTTTTACAACACTCCACGTTCTGTGAACTCAGAACCTCCTTCTGTGCAGCACCAGTGTTTTCACCCCTTGTTAGACAGCACCTCTGCAGGCGCAGATGCTGCGGGCTGGCCCATCACAATTCTGTCTGCCTGGCTGTCCCACAAGGATGCGACTGTCCCTCCGAGTTGTGAGGTCATCCATTATTCCATGTCCCCCTGTGAGCAACAGGAAGGTCTCACGTATTTGTTCTGAGTGAATATGTTTAGTCTAGCTGAGGAGCTCTCTTCGGGTGCATGTGCCCTGTGTGTAGAGAAGACAGCAAAGGACTGGGTTGGCACAGGCCTTGGTAGCTCTCTCTTGGAGTCCCCTTTCTTGTCTGGTTTGCTTGCCTGTGACCACTTGCTTCCCTGGACTCTTACACTTCCAGTTCTATTACACACACACACATACACATGCATACACACACATGCATACATGCACAAACTCATGCAAACAGACAAATGTACACACACATGTGCACATACATGCATGCACACAAATGCACACAAGCAAATACACACAGACACATGCACACATGCATGCACACACACACACACACACACACACACACACACACTGACAAAACTGTAGGGATAAGAGAAAAAAGCCCAGGAATTTTATGTTCTCTTCATTGCACTGCTTGAAATTTGTGTTTTTATGTGGCTGGGGGATGTAAAAAGACTGATCTGTCATTTGTGAGGCTGACTGTGTAGCTTCTTGGCAGATCACTTGCCTACCCTGCGAAAGTCCTATGTTCCATTTCGACTACCATTAAAAAGGTTATTCTAATCTTTACTCAGACCCCATTGGGTATTATTTTATTGGTAACTGGTCTTATAAAAGAGATAATTCTGCTTATATAATAATCTAATTTGTATTCACAAAGTTATTAAGATTTTTATTTTTTTTCCTTCTTATTTACCTTCTTTTTTTTGTATTTCTTTCTAGAACCAAATCAGAAGGCAACACTCACACCTATGTCAGCAAGTGAGTACATTAAAAGATGGTGTAAAGACACAAGTTGAAAAGGAACAATAAATTAATTATAAATCATAACTAATTAATTATAAATCATAACATAATTCATTATAAATCATAAACTTTAGACATCTTGACTTCAGCTGGTAAGGCAGCGCTTTGAAAAACCGGACTGATAAAATGTAATAGTTTTGCTTTTGGTACCCCCTTCACTTATTTACCAATGAAGTGGAATTCTATTCCCCCCACCTTCTGCCTGTAAAACTTAAGGAATAAAATGCCAAATCTAACAGAGAGAAGATATATAATACACAAGGAAAAATAGTATCTATACTTAGAAGTTACCTAGCCTGGGTTAGTCATTTGCTTCTTGGGTAAACAAACCAAGGCTTTCTCCCTATGGTGGTTACATTCTTTCTACTTACTCTAAGACCATCCCTGAGTTTTAGAAGAGGTTGTGTGAATGTCTTGTTTAGGGCTGCAACTCAGTTGCCATTCTCTTAGCAGCTTGAGCAGCCCTTCTCTGATCAAGGCCAGGGGTAACATTTATCTGTGGCTATAATTAAAAAGATATTTAAAAGGTAGCTTGGCAACATGAAATTTTAGCTAAACAGTAATAAGTTCGATCCCAAGGGCCGAAGATCTCTTCACCATGATTTTTTATTTTTATTTTGGACTGGATTTATGGCACCAGGTATAACTTTACTTTGGTAGAGAAGGTCTCAACTCCAAACAGAGAACAGTTGGCAACCTTCATAGCAGTCCTCTGCTATGACACCAGTGCACATGTCTTGTCTAGAGCCTTGATCCTGTAGTTGGTAGGGCTGCAGTAGCCCGTGTTGCACCTTGTGACACCGTGAAAGCTTCCATATCGGTTACATTTTCATTTCTTTATATGTTGCAACCAAGATATGTGGTGTCTTTAGCAATCTGATCTTAGTGTTTAGTTCTGGTGGGCAACCAATGGAATGGCAATATCCTGTGTCCTTTTGGAGGCCTCTTGGAGGCTTCTGTCCAGCAACTCATAAGGAGGTGTATTTAAGCAAGAGCTGGGATTTTTGTTTAATAACCCAAGGCTTTCAAGAGTAGTAGCATCTAACGTGGGATACCCCCTTCTATCTTTAAAA
The DNA here is from genome assembly GCA_010120015.1 of Rhombomys opimus. NCBI lineage: Eukaryota > Metazoa > Chordata > Mammalia > Rodentia > Muridae > Rhombomys > Rhombomys opimus. The sequence goes on along the minus strand of REGO01000101.1, from coordinate 576,055 downwards.
ATCTATATATTTTAATTGGATTACAAAGTGCTAAGTGTTGATAGGACATTTTAGACTTCATTTTGGTGACCTTTGTCACTTTCTCCCCAGCTCATCTTCCAATCTCCATTCCTGCTTAACCTTTCCAAGCCCCAAGCTACCTGTTTTGGTATCCCCTATGTTGTTTCCATCCCCTCTCTCTTAAGAGAACTCCCATCAAAGGAGCCCTTTTCTAG
>REGO01000101.1:553151-570985 GCA_010120015.1 Rhombomys opimus | reverse complement strand
CCAAGTGGGTTCCCTAGTCTCTGTCTCTGACATGAACTCAGTGGTCTGCTCTTTGATCATTTCCTCCTGGTGGGGGGCAGCCTTACCTGGCTACAGAGGAAGACAATGCAGACAGTCCTGATGAGACCTGATAGAGTAGGGTCAGATAGAACAGGGAGGACCTTCCCTTTCAGTGCACGAGGGGAGAGGAATAAGAGGAGAAGAGGGGGTAGGTAAGGCTTGGGAGGGGCTGAGGGAAGGGGCTACAGCTGGGATACAAAGTGAATAAATTGCAGTAAACAAAAAAAGTGAATAAAAAAAGAAAAGAAAAGACAATAAAGGAAAAGAAAGCAGGTTGAACAAGCCATGATGAGCAGCACCCCTCCATGGCTTCTGCATCAACTCTTGCTTCCAAGTTCCTGCCCTGTTTGAGTTTCTTTGATAATTTGATGACAAACAGTGATGTGGACGTGTAAACCAAATAAACCCCTTTCCTCCCCAAGATGTTTCTGCTCATGACATTTCACCACAGCAATAGAAACTCTCACAAACACAGGCACATGTTGTGTAGACATAAAATTATTTTATAATTCCCCACATCCTTTCAAGCAGCCTTAGTGTTATTCGCCCTCCCTCTCTCCCAAGTTAAAGAGCCCCCTGCCCCGTTTTTCCCCGTTCACCCCATTCTTAGAACCCATGTTTTGCCATCCTCCCCTCTAGAGCTCCTTCTCCTAACTCTGCTTGCTCTCTTTTACATGCCTGGTTTCTGAAGTTACTTCCGTTCTATACGGTGACATATGTACTTGCAGCTGGAATTCACAGATAGAGAGCACACAGTGTTTGTTTTTCTGGGTCGGGAATTTTGGTGTGTGCGGAGCAGAAGGCGGGAATTCTCCTGCCAGTTCTGTCTCTATAGACGGCCCAGAAGCAGAAGCACATTTAGTCTTCTGTAAGTAGCAATTCACATATGAAAGCAACAGAGCAGCAGTTCTCAACCTGTGGCTTGTACCACTTTGTGGGGTCGCATATCAGCTGTCCTGCATATCAGATATTTACATCACAATTCATAACAGCAGCAAAATTACAGCTATGAAGTAGCAGCAAAATAGCTTTCTGGTTGGGGGTCACCACAACATGAGGAACCGTATTAAAGGGCCACAGCATTAGGAAAGCCGAGAACCGCTGACTTGGAATCTGAAGGCCAAGACTTAGCAACCTAGAGTTAGATTTACATTCTGTGTTTAGATGTGCTGAGAAACAAAAAGCCTCTGCTGTCACCACACGCACTTACCCTGAGGAACTGAAAATTGTTATATGTGTTACACGTGTGTCTTTGTTGGTGACCAAGAGTGCTCCTCACTCATGGTAAGTAACTAGAGTTAGCCTGAGTATAGTATGTAGGGTCTGTTTTACATTCTCAAAGTGAATTAATTTACTGATACTTTCAGACACTATTTTGATTTAGGTCCATATCAGGTCCATACCAGAATATAGTACAAATCATCAGGTAAACATGTAGGAAGTACTTCTTATAAGTAAATACATTATAAACGGTGAATGAAAAACTTTTAACAGTTTACAAGTAATTGTTGCGTATGTTTTTGAGTAGTCACAGTTGATAAAATACTACATCAAAACAAACATCGATATTTGTTGATCTAGGATATTTGTTGATCAGTAGTAATTAAGTGGCCTTTTTTTTTCTTTCAGTTGACTGAACCTTGTTTGATTGCCTATCCTTGTAGTATGTAGGCATAATGCTAGTGAAATGCCACAGGAGAGAAGATACATATCATTAGTCGGAAAAACTAACTCCTAATTTGAACATTCTGGAACCTTTACGCTGGGACACATACAGGCAAATGTCCCTACTTACTTTGGATTACACTTATCTGAAATATGAACAACTGGTGAATTGAATAGTTTAATCAAGCACACCACAGGATTTCTTCTTAATGGGTGTACACAACCCTAGATACATAAACATCCATTGGTTTAGAAAAAAAAAGTAGCAATAAATTGGGACTGAGTTGAATCTGTAGATTGCTTTTGGTAAGACGGTTATTTTTACTATGTTAATCTTACTGATCCATGAGCATGGGAGGTCTTTCCATCTTCTGATAACTTCTTCAGTTATTTTTTCTTTAAAGATTTGTCATATAGGTCTTTCACTTAGTTGGTTAGAGTTACCACAAAATATTTTATATTATTTGTGGATGTTATAAAGGGTGTTGTTTCCCTAATTTCTTTCTTAGCCTTTTAATTGTTTATATGTATGTATGAGGGCTACTGACATTTTTTGAGTTAATTTTGTTTCCAGGCACTTTGCTGAAGCTATTTATCAGCTGTAGAAGTTCTCTAGTAGAATTTTTGGGATCACTTATATATACTATCATATCATCTACAAATAATGATACTTTGACTTCTTCCTTTCCAATTTGTATCCCCTTGATCTCCTTTAGTTGTGGTATTGCTCTAGCTAAAATTTCAAGTACTATATTAAATAGATACAGAGAGAATGGACAGCCTTGTCTTGTCTCTAGTTTTAATGGGATTACTTTAAGTTTCTCTCCATTTAGTTTGATGTTGATCATTGGCTTGCTGTATATTGCCTTTAATGTGTTTAGGTATTTGCCTTGTCTCCCTGATCTCTCCAAGACTTTTATCATGAAAGGTTGTTGAATGTTGTCAAAGGCTTTTTCAGCATCTAACGAGATGTTCACGTGGTTGTCTTTCTTTCAGTTTGTTTATATAATGGGTTACGATTTTTGTATAGTACACTATCCCTGCATCACTGGGCTGAAGCGTACTTGATCATGGTGGATGATGTTTTTGATGTGTTCATGGATTCAGTTTCTGAGTATTTTATTCAGAATTTTTGCATCAATGTTCATAAGGGGAGATTGGTCTGAAATTCTCCTTCTTGGTTGAGTCTTTGCGTGGTGTAGGTATCAGAGTGACTGTGGCTTCATAGAATAAGTTTAGCAATGATCTTCTGTGTTTCTAATTGTGGAAGAGTTTGAGGAGTATTGGTATTAGCTCTTCTTTGAAAGTCTGGTAGAATTCTGTACTAAAACCATCTGGTCATGGGCTTTTTTTTTGGGGGGGAGCTTTTAGTGACTGCTTTTATTTTCTTAGGGGTTATAGACCTATTGATATTGTTTACCTGATCTTGATTTAACTTTGGTAAGTGGTATCTATCAAGAAAAGCATCCATTTCATTTATATTTTCCAATTCTGTGAAGTGCAGGTTTTTAAAGTAACACCTCATGATTCTTTGGATTTTCTCAGTGTCTGTTGTTATGTCTCCCTTTTCATTTCTTATTTTTTAAATTTGGATATTCTCTCTCTACCTTTTAGTTAGTTTGGCTAGGGGTTTGCTTTTCTTGTTGATTTTGTAAAAAAAAAAATACAACTCTTTGCTTCATTGATTCTTTGTATTGTTCTCTTTGTTTTATGTTTTGATTTCAGCCCGAGTTTTATTATTTCCTGTAATCTACTCCTCTTGGGTGTGTTTGCTACTTTTTGTTCTGGAGCTTTCAGGTATGCTGATAAGTATGAGATCTCACTAATTTCTTTATGAAAGCACTTGGTGCTATGAACTTTCCTCTTAGCATTGCTTTCATTGTGCCCCATAAGTTTGGGTGTTTTATGCATTCATGGAATTCCAGGAAGTCTTTGATTTCTTTCTTTCTGTATCTCAGTGGTCACTGAGTAAGAATTTTTCAGTTTCCATGGGTTTGTAGGCTTTCTGTTGTTTCTGTTGTTGAAGTCCAGCTTTAATCCATGGTGGTCGATGAGATACAGGGGATTATTTCAATTTTCTTGTATTTGTTGAGAGATTGAGTTTATGATCAGTTTTAGAGAAGGTTCCATGATGTGCTGAGAAGAAATATATTCTTTTGTGTTTGGGTGAAATGTTCTGTAGATATATTTGAGGTCTATTTGAGTCATAGCGTATGTTAGTTCCATTATTTCTCTGTTTAGCTTCTTTCTGGATAACCTATTCATTGGTGTCCATGGAACCTCACTATTAATGTATGGGGTTCAATGTGTGAGTTAAACTTTAGTAATGTTTCTTTTATGAATGTGGGTGGTCTTGCATTTATGGCATAGATAGTCAGAATTGAGACATCATCTTGGTGGATTTTTTTTCTTTGATTAGTTTGAAGTGTCCTTCCCCATTTCTTTTGTTATAATTTTGGTTATAAGTTTATTTTATTAGATATTAGAATGGCTACTCCAACTTGCTTCTTGGGTCCATTTTCTTGGAAAGTCTTTTTCTAGCCCTTAACTCTGAGATATCTTTGTTGCTAAGGTGTGTTTCTTGTATGCAGCAGAATGATGGCTAAATCCATATGATAGTTTTTGTATCCATTTTGATAGTCTGTGTCTTTTTGTTGGGGAATTGAGTCTATTGATCTTGTGAGATAGTAAAGACAAATGGTTGTTAATTCCTGTTATTTTGATGTTGGTAGTAGTAACGTGTGTGTGTGTGTGTGTGTGTGTGTGTGTGTGTGTGCTTCCCTTCTTTTGATTTTGCTGGTGTGAAATTATTTATTTTCTGTGTTTTTTTGTGTGTAGTTAATTCCCTTGTGTTGGAGTTTTCCTTCTAGTATCTTCTGAAAGCTGCATTTGTGGATAGATGTTTAGATTGCTTTTGTCATGGAATATCTCATTTTTTCCACCTATGGTGATTGAAATTTTTCTGGGTATAGTAGTCTAGGCTGGAATCTGTGGTGTCTTAGGGTCTGTAAGACATCTGCTCAGGCTCCTCTGGCTTTTAAAATCTCAGTTGAGAAGTTGGGTGTAATTCTGGTAGGTCTGCCTTTATAATATGTCGCTTGGCCTTTTCCACTTGCAGCTTTTAATGTTCTTTCTTTGTTCTGTACATTTAGTGTTTTGTTCATTATGTGGCAATAGGATTTTCTTTTTTGGTCCAACCTATTTGGTGTTCTGTAGGCTTCTTGTACGTTTATAGACATCTCTATCTTTAGGTTGGGGAAATTTTCTTCTATGATTTTGTTGAAAATATTTCCTGGGCTTTTGAGCTGGGAACATTCTTCTATTCTTATTATTCTTTGGTTTGGTCTTTTCATAGTGTCTCATATTTCCTGGATGTCTTGTGTCAGAATGTTTTTAGATACAACATTTTCTTTGACAGATGTATCTCATATTTTCTACACCTGAGGTTCTCTCTTCTATCTCTTGTGTTCTGTGATGTTTATGTCTGTAGTTTCATTTTTCTTACCCAGGTTTTCCATCTTCAGAATTACCCCAGTTTGTGTTTTCTTTATTATATTTCTATTTCCATTTTCAGGTCTTGAACAGTTTTATTCATTTCCTTCACGTGCTTGATTATATTTTCCTGTGTTTCTTTAAGAGATTGTTTATCTCCTCTTTAAAGGCCTCTGTCATCTTCATAAGGTTGTATTTAAAGTCACTTTCTTGTACTGCCGCTGTGTTAGGATGTCCAGGGTTTATTGTAGTAGGGCAGCTGGGGTTTTACGGTGCCGTATTGCCCAGGCTCTTGTTTCCACACTGGCCTTTAGCCATCTGGTTGTCTCTGGTGCCAGCAGGCCTCTGGGACTGCAGGCAGAGCTGTCGGCTGAACAATGGAGAGCAGGGAACCTGGAACCATTTACAGTTTTTGGGTCTGCCCCAGGTGGACCTAGCAAGGGCTTTGGAGGCAGGGGTCCTACCTGGTCACCCCTGCTCCCAGCAGGCCTCTCGGGATACAGGCAGAGTTTTGGGAAATGGGATATTTCTTGGTCAGAATAGTAGGAAATGTGTAATAGTGGAGGCAGAAGGTGGGACAGACATGGTAGGATTCCACCACTGTGTCGCAAGAGCCTTGTTGTGTTTGTATTGTGTTCTCTGGTCTTCTCAGGTACGCTCATCCCTTTCATTTGGCAGATTAGAAATACAGAGTCTGGTGGCTATGAAATGGAGAAGAAGCTCAAGATTCTGACTTTTTGGTATAATGATAGAAAAATAGAAATCTGCCAGACACTTTTCTCTTTACCTACAACTTTGAAGGGAAAAAGAAGAGATTGCAGTAAGAACCAAACATAGTTTGCACAGATTGTATCCTGTAGAGCTAAAAGGATGTTTTCTTATTTATTTAGATCAAAATCCCAGGCGAGTAGTTCAACACCTGCCAGCAGGTGAGTGTGTTAAGAAAAGCTTCTTAAAATGAACACACTTAAAGTGACATTAATAACATTTGGCTGGCTAATAAATCAATTAATAACACGAATAGCTAAAATACTAGACTAATAAATAACTTATATTTACTAATGTTGCTATTGCTAATGAATATGTAAGTCTAAAGTTCTTGTTGCTAATGAACATGTAAATAATTTAGTATAAGTTATCCAGCTTCTAAATAGACTGTGTGTTCTGGGACTTTCTCTGATCATTAGAGTAGAGCTGAGGAATTGAGTCTAATTAGTTCTAAAGATACAGAAATTGCTCTATAAAACAAAAGTTATGATGGGCACCAGAGGCTCACGATGTTTTAATGGTCAAGAAATTTATTTAGGGTAGAGGTGTGATTACACCTGCCTGTATCCAGTGGTTCTCACCCTTCCTAACGCTGCAGCCCTTTAATACAGTTCCTCATGTCGTGGTGACCCCCAACCAGAAAATTATTTTTTGTTGCTACCTCGTAACTGCAATTTTGCTACTGTTGCCTTGTAATGTGAACACCTGATGTGCAGGAGATCTGATAATTTGACCCCTCTGAAAGAGTCGTTTGATCCGCAAAGGGTTGAGGCCCACAGGTTGAGAACCACTGCTAACTTCTGCCTTTGGAAAGAGGAGGTGGGAAGCCAGCAGTTAGAGGTCAGTTTGGCTTCAATGACTCCCTCTCTGTCTCTGTCTCTTTGTCCATCTCTGTGTCTGTCTCTCTGTGTCTGTCTTTCTGTGTCTGTCTTTCTCTGTCTCTTCAAAAAAGTTATCTGAGTAGTCCCAACCTTCCCTCAAGCGTAAGGTTACCCAATATCAAGCGGCCAGCCCTCAGATTATGTGCATGCTACAACCCTGAATGGACTTAGCAGGTTGTGTTTATATACTTGTGCACATATACATAACAATAATAATTGACGAGGAGGAGGCCAGGGGCTTGAGAGGGAGCGAGGAAGCTTGGAATGGGGAGTTGGAGAAAGAAAAAAGAATGGAGGGAAGCTGTGCAATTACATGGTAATAATAGAAAGGAACAAGACATCAAGAAAGGTTCATGATGTTGCAAGTCTGTAGTCGAAGCACGTGAGAGGCAGAGGCAGCGGGACCAGAGGCTCATAGCCATCCTCAGCCGCTTAATGAGTTCAAGGTCATCCTGGACTACTCCAGAACCAGTTTCAACAGAATAAACAACTAGTTTTAAAGCGTAGTTTATAACACAGAAACACAAAGCTATGGAAAAATAAAGGTATTTAAATTTAAAAAGTAGATATATTAACATACTATACATATTTCGTTGGATGTGGAAAAATGTGAAGTTTGTAAATGCTTTTCAATTATAAATGTTTCTGACTCAAAATTAAAATAGAAGTAGAAAATAATAAAAGGCAGTTACCTGTGGCCAAAACAATGTAACAAACATATAAAATTCAAAGTATCGTTTCAGAAACTCCTTCTGTTGGCTCACAAACTTGTTCTCAGCAGCACACTTTGTATTTTGAGTGGGACTGTGTTTTTGAGCTTCTGCCCTGAACTATGCTTTGATCCCTTCTGCAGTAACTAGCTATCCTTTCAGCAGCAATGGGAGGAGGAGGAAGAGGAAGAGGAGGAAGAGGACAGCACCCAGGGTATCACTGAGAGATGAAAAGTCCACGTTCTTCCCTTGGTCACAGCTAAAGGAGCTAATAAACCCAATGTGGACCAATTTGCAGGCTTGCTTGACTTTTTTCCTGTGGCTTTCCTCTACTTTGGCATTCAGCCCATTGTAGTCTTGTCATGCCAGCACCCTGGGGGCCAGTCAGTGGTGTCAAACTGACTCCCTGAGCTCTTCCTGTTACCCCGAGCATCCCTCCCCACCCACCGACCCTGCCATGCCATGCCTTGCAGTGCGCCTCTGAGTCAGTTGACTCAGAACCATCCTGCGGGTGTTTCCTGTACCTCTGGGTCAGTAGATAGGAAGAAGCAAGGTGAGTGCGAGGATTCGCTTTTCTGTTTCCTGACTATAGGCACACTACCATACCTTCTCTGCTGTGATGGACTGTGGCCCTCAAACTGCGAGCCAAATCAGCCCCCCTCCTCTTTTCTTAAATCACTTTTGTCACATAGTTTGTGACAACAACGAGAAGAGTAACTAATATACAGGTACCCCAATTCTCATCAGCGCCCAAACTTGCAGCTTCAGGTATCCACACAGGAAGGTGAGTTTTAGAAACTTTCTTGCCAGACCATCCAGTTGCCAGGAACCTAAAGACAATGACGAGAATGGTGGGTACCCAGAAGCCTCCTTGGCGGTGGCCGGGACCATCAGGTGAGCGCTTCACTGATGGGACTCCACTGTGGTAAGGCCCATGGGAACCCCTTTTCCACTTGGAAAGGACCTGTGGTGAGTTTCGGGAGCCTCTAGGCTTATTACCTAGATCGTGCATGCTACAAGCTCTCCTTGCTTTCCCTATGCTGTTTATACTCAGCAATATTTAGTTTTGTTGGTCATGGGCAAGGCTGGGCCACACAGGCTAAAAGCCCAGTGGATGAATACTCTGAACAAAGCCCTCCTCTCCTCTCCTCTCTCTGCCTCTAGCGGTCCTCCAGGGGGGACCATTAATCCTGGGGGTTTTGTGATGTGTCATCGTGTTTGTAGAGAAACAGCCGCAGCTACACCGAGTGAGCCTCTGGAGAGCAACAGTCTCCATGCTTGCATGACTGTTCTGAGGAAGCTCTGTCTCGCCAAGAGACTGAAAAATGGTTCTTTGAAAAATGGTTATCAGAAACTGATGGGTGCATATCAGGAAAGGTTGCTTGGTACAATGAGCTCATCTCTGTCTGCAATTAAGAGACTATTGTGACAAAGAGGTGCTGTTTGATGAATGGACATATACCCACAAAAGAGTTAATCTTTCACTTTGCACAACCGTGTAACCATGTTTGCTACCAGCTGGGTATGGGCTCATATCCACAGGACATGTCTAGCTAGACATTTATCTTTGGCTTGCTGACATTGTGTTTTGTGGTGCAAAATATGGTTGGGGTGGGGCGATGGACCCATCGTGTAAGGAAAACTATTGGGGACCTTTTGGGATGAGGGGGCTTGCGTGTGGTGCGGATGTTATGGTATCTTTAAATAACCAGTGATGTCCCTGCTCAGGCAAGCATGCTTGTGACTGTATAAATGAAGCCGGTTAGAGCTGTTTGGGGCCGCCTGACTGGCCATCAACAGGTGGTCAATCCTGTGCCCGTTCCCTTCCTGTCTCAGCACCTGAACCTTGCAGCTTGAGCAGGTCCTTGGCACCTCCTCACCTGTGAATAGCTAAAGCTGCAGGCTGCCATGACTGGAAAAGATGGAGAGGTGGGAAGATCCACCATCAATGGACACAGCATCACTCTAGGGCTGCTGTCCGGACTGGAAAGGGCCTTGGCCTCTGGTCTCACAATTAGTTCGTTTACCCACTGGAGGGTCACTCTGCAGTGCGCTTGGGAATGGGGTAGTGTGTAGAGCAAGTTTGCAAGGGAAGACTGGAAGGTAACTCCAGTTGATTCACACTTAATTTACACTTGGCGGGTAAGGAGCCAAATTGGTTCTTGACAAGACGACTGATAATTCCAGTGGTCAAGAGGGGTGTTTTGTTTACAGGACCTTTTCATTTTTAATAAAGTTTTCAAAAGAGCCAGTGCTCATCATCACTGCTTCCGTTCTCATGAGCGTCTTTCATTTTACAGTTTTATCTGTGTGGAACATTTTCGCCTCCTGGAAGCCCTCCATCCTCAGGAACTTCCTTTCCCCCATCCCTGCTCCTTCCCAGCCCTGACAGGATTCCTCTTCCCCTGCTAGCTAGTTTGGAATGTGCAATGGGGGTGGAGTACAGGAGCAAGGAGGAGCCTTTCTTAAAGGGCCCAATCGCCATTGTTTTCTAGTTTGGCCAAAGTCGTCCTCATCCTCCTCTCCTCACCCCTCTCAAAGAGCAAATGTGTGCACTCCAGGGCTCTAAAAGATGCTCATTCACCGTGTCCACCATCACCTCCTGGGAAACACTGGACACAAGTTCACAGAACGCTTCCTCATGTCTTATTCAGAAAGGTAAACTGGACCAGGCTTAGCTGTATAGAGAGCTCTGGAAGACAGGGACAATGCTTAGAAATCCTACTTGAAGGATCTATAAGAGTGAATGCTGTTTCCTCTCCTAACAGTAACTTCCCATGTACCAACGGCACTGACTGGGAGGAGACATCAGAGTCCAAGTCTGGATGAAGTCAAGGGTCCTATTCTCATTGGGTCTGAGCCAAAGGTCACTCTATCACAGTCTAGGAGGGAAATATAATCCGTTGGGTTCTGCTTTGTAAAACTGCCCCAGGCATGAATATTCTGGACAATTGTACCTAATTCTGTGTTTGGTGGCTGGAAACGAAATTATTTTAGTCAGGTAATATAGGCAGTTAGGCTACAGTGTGCCGTGTTGCAGTTAGGAGGGTGGGCACCGTATGTGACAAATACATGGTTAGGCTTTGCTGCCACATTCAGGAGTTTAGGCCATGGGCCCATGGACAGCTTAGACTCCATTTGGTTTAAGACGCGTTTTAGATCTTGGTAGGCTGAGTAGTGATGGAGACACATTCCTGGCAAATCCATTCCTTACTCCTTACCGGTTCCTCTAACCAGTTCCTGGATTTGTTTTTCTCTTTCATCACAACATTACAACCTTTTTCCTCCTCCTAAAATAATAGGCCAACTCTATGTTTTATCCCAGGGAGGGAGGCCTCTTTAAAGTGTCTCTCTTCCAAATATGGCATATGTCAGTTGTCCCACAATCCCTAGGCCTGTACCCACTCACCTGGCAAGTCCTAGCTACTACAAGAAGTGGCTTTAACTGAGGGGGACCTCTGGTCTACTGTTCTCTGGGCCAGGTCTAAGGTAGCCCCTGGCTCTGCTGGGAAACTAGCCTGAGCAGAATTGAAAACAATGGACCCACGACCAGGAAATATCCCATCGGAGGACGGAGTGGGTGTTCCTCTCAGGTAAGCAAAGGTGTGCCGCAGAGGCTCAGAGAGCAGTTCGGCCCTCAGGATTCATTTAAGGAGCCATTCAGTACGCTCTCTTGTAGCATGACTCCTAGTCCTCTGGCTGTTACAAACTTTCTGCCCCCTTTCCCAGGGTTTTCTCTATAGCAGTAGTGTTGACCTATCAGTCGGGGCTGAGCACCTCATAGCCAATTGCTTTGCGTTTTGACTGCTTGTGGATCTCTGTTGTAGACTCCATCTCTTGAAAAAAAAAAAAAAAAAAAAGCTTCTTTGATGAGGGGCTGAGAGCTGTGGGCTGTAGGTATCAATATATCAAGATGAGTATCTAGGTGCAGTTAGAAAATTGCAGTGGGTTGTCCTATTCTAGGGTCTGTGGTCTCTTTGGCCATGGGTACTTGGCTAGGTTTATACCGAATGTCCCAAGCTTGAACCCCCTCCTTTTGAGTGGGCCTTAAGCCATCCTATTAGACAGATGTGGATTACCCCGAGGTAAGACCGCCACAGCTTGCACTTGGGGGCTGTCTGGATGTGCTGGGCCCCTGTTGTAGCTTTTCTCCCTGGACAGCCTGTATAGCACCCTCAGATACTGTGTGAGACCCGCCGCATGGAAGGGGCTTCCAGGTCAGTTCTATTTTGATTCCACGCGGTCTTGGGTTTAAAGCGTGGCGTTTTCAGCAATATGATCCCGCCTTTCAGTTCTGTGAGGCAACTGAGGGCTTGGCCTCTCCCCCTCCCCCATCAAAGAACCGCAAAGGAGGTTCCCCGTGCCTGACACTGGGATCTTGGTAAATTGTCTGTATCTCTTGGGGAGTGCACTATCACCCAGCGTGGCATAACTCTATAAAAATATATATGTAAATGTACATATATGTCATCTATGTAATTTTGAGTAAGCTTTCAAAATGTTTTCTGTAGCCTTAAATAATATTCTTAGGCTGGGTGCGATGGCACATGCCTGTAATCCCAGCACTTGGGGAGGCAGAAGCAGAGGCAGAGGCAGAGGGCCAGAGGCCAGAGGCCAGAGGCCAGACAGAGGCCAGACAGAGGCCAGACAGAGGCCAGACAGAGGCCAGACGCCAGAGGCCAGAGGCCAGAGGCCAGAGGCCAGAGGCCAGAGGGCAGAGGGCAGAGGCAGGTGGATTGATCACTGTGAATTTGAGCCAGCCTGGTCTACAGAGCTAGTCCAGGACAGCCAAGATTACACAGAGAAAGCCTGTCTCAAAACAAACAAACAACAAAATCTTAATGTTATTTATTTTTCCTCCCTATTCCCTCTCCGGGGCTTCTCCCCTCCTCTCTCCAGGTTGCTTTCTGTTTTCCTGACTTTTATAGTTCCTTCAACTTAGGTGCCCAGACCTTTAAACGATTAGGAGAAACCCAGGGATGCAGGGTTAGAGTGTGACAGTACCATCGCACAGAGAATGTTCTCAAAGTCTGTGTGTGACAAGGAGTATTTTAGGGGTTGTCCTGCATGTAGCTGTGAAAATGAAAAGCCACGTTTGCAGCATTTTCCTGTGCTCAGTTATCGGGACAGTATGCTAAAATGTCGTGGAGGACACATGGCTGCCGTCAGGAACCTGAATGTTTTCATACATCTTTTCTTCAGTGAAGAGTAAATTATTTTAAGAGACATGAGAAACAAGACAAAAACAAAACAAAACAAAACAAAAAATAACCCAACAACAACCACCCCTTACCAGCTCTCCCTAGCCAGAAGAGTAAACCAAACCACCTGAGGCAGCAGCTCTCTTTCAGTGAGCGGCACGGTTGGTGCTGGCCGCTAACTTGGAGCTATGCACCCCTTTCTCCTGGTTTCCTTGGCGACAGCCCTGTAGGGTCAGGCACGCGAGCTGCCATTACTGGCCACAACGTCCAACCAGGCCGGATGCTCCTCCGCTGGGCTCCAGGACCACCGAGGGAGCCATGTTCCTTCTTCTAGTGCTGCTCACGGGTGTTAGTGGGCTGCAGGCCGGCCAGAGTGAGTCCAGAGGTCCAAACCGCTCCTGGCTTCCGAGCCGCGGGGCAGGCTTCACCCGCACTCTGCTCGCTTCGCTTTCCCCTTCCTCCCTCCTGGTTGCCAAACACTCCCTGGCGTGGGACGGTTTTCTTAACTGTAACATAGATAACAATGAATCCTAATCACGTTCCCTGTTACTATGTAAATGATAGTCTTGACTCAACTCATCAGAGCTGGAAAAAAAAAAAAAAAAAAAAAATCCTGGTTTGGCAACTGCTGCCCTCTACAGGCTTGCTTGACCTTTTTTAAATTTTTTTCATACGTTTCCCCCACCTCCATTTTTTTTGACTGATAACTTTGTTTCTTTTTCCCTCCATTTATTTATTTATTAATTCACTTTACATCCTGATGGCAGCCCCCCCTCTCCTCCCAGTCTCCACTGACATACCCCTTCCCCCATTCTTCTGTCTCCTTCACAGAGAAGGGGGGAGGTCCCACGTGGGTAGCAACCCACTCCGGCACATCCCCTCCCACTGAGACCAGATGAGGCAGCTCAGTTAGGGGAAAGGGGTCCAAAAGTAGGCATCGCTGAGGTACCTCCTCCAGTTGTTGGCGGGGATCCACATGACGACCTAGCTGCGCATCGGCTACATAATGTGCAGGAGGCCTAGGAGGGGTAGGGGGAGAGAGGAAACTGGGTAGGAGAGGGAATAGAGAGGGGAGCAGGGGTGGGGACTAGGAGTAGGGAGACCGTATTCTTTCCTGTTCCCTAGGTCCTCTCTAGCTCCCTACCCAACCCATCTCTTGTCTCATTCAAAAACCTCCAAACAAAATCAAACCCAAAAAACCTAATAAGATAAAAAGTACCAAATTAAAACCAAAAAGCACACAAAACCAACCAACCAATCCAACCAACCAACCAACCAACCAACCAACCAACCAAACATGGAGTCTATTTTACGCTGGTCAGATCTCCTTGGGCATGGGGCTGTCCTGGAGAGTGACATACCCCAGGGCCATTCCTTCGGAGAAAATGGATTTTTCTTTCCTGAATAACACACTTCTTTCCTTCAGCATGACAATCTCGGAATGAATCTATGTTTTTAAGCCTTCTACAACACTGTAGTTCGATAATTAAGTAGTTTAGCTGCGGAGCTGAGAGGTGGGAGGACAGCAGAGAGAGGAGGGGAAGGTGAGAGGGAGAAGAGAATGAATTAGCAACAATTTAATAGAGAGTGGAAAAGGCAAAAGAAAAGATGTATCACTCACTCAAAGCAAATACTAACGTAGAGAAAGAGATGCACAATCAGACTTAAAAAATGGATATCAAAGCAGCATCACATATTTTTATTTTTAGATCCTCAGAAAACCATCTTGCATACAACGGTTCCTGAAAAGATCTCATCAACGGATGTGGAAACAGATCCTGAAAACCATGTAACAGCAACACCATCTCTAGTAGCTAGCGCACGGGAGGTTGCGTTTAGCTAGAGGTAGTGGGTGGAGCCCAGAAAAGCGCCACTGCAGCAGAGCATTGTGGGATAGAAACTTCAGGGATGGACCCTCACAGGTGCCGAAAAGGTGGCAAGTAACAGGCAATTCCTCCCCTGGATAGGAGTAGGGTGAGACCGTGATAAGGGGAAGCTGATACAGAAGGTGAGGTGAAGAGCAGGTTGTCTGTTGGGCACGGGGGTGAGGGGGGAGTACCGGACTAAGACAGAAGATACCAGTTAACGAACACCAATTAAGTTTCTGCCTGACACCGGTGCTAAGCCTAGTTCTCAGTTCAGAATCTTGAAGACAAAATCCACATGGGAAGAAAAGCCAGAAGACCCTATTAATTTTTGCCATTCCCTTAAAACATAAAGCGGAGCAAACACATCAGAAAGCATGTGACTGACATTCAAAAAACATTCTTGTTACAGATTGCTTATCTTATTACAATAGCTAAAAAACCGTATTTCGTCCACCTTACAAAACAGTAAGTAATTATTTTGCCATTCCACATTTCAAGTTTTTTTTTTAACTTTTATGAGAGTTAATGTTTAAAATACTACAGTTCAAATGTATTAATGTCTATTGAATGTTGGCCATTAGGCAAGGTCTTGTACATAAGAAGAGAATAAAACAAGGTCTACAGAGCATTTATAGCAGAGGAAGAGATATTCCGATACTCCACCTCTAAGAAGTGGATGGTGATAAATGCCTAAGAAATGTCGCTCTTAGCAAGTCAGCGAAGGCTTTTGGCTTTTTTGGACTAGAAGTAAGTTGTAACTTGATAAAGGATGGAGAGAGAAGATTTTGGTAGAGCAAGTGGGGAATAAATTCCAGAAGATGTGTAAGAACAGTGTGCAAGGTCAGGGTGCATACACTGCGCTCCCATGGGTCAGGTGACATGGTGCACCCGGCGCGTGTCAGGTCATCAGGGAAGTTGATGGGGATGAGCCATCACTTCCCGCACTAGGAAGACAGATTCCGTAGACCTCAAGACAGAGTCAGCAGAACTGGGAAACAGTGAGGGACCCCAGATGACTTGGCTGTTTCTCATGAAAATGGATAGGTTATTGTGGATTGTGTACTACGAACCAGGGAGATATTTGTCGGAGGAACGAGCACTTATGTCCAAGTTGGTATTTTCTACTAGAGAGCTATACATGAGAATTAGAATCTCCGAGAATGCTGAACAGTTACACAGACTTAATAGCAAACAGTAGCCGTGTTATTAACGGAAAACATATACAGAAAGTGTTTCCAAACCTTGGGAGAGATCAATGCTTTGGGGGCGAGGTGGGAAAGTGCATAGCTACCATGGAAGAGGAGGCTGGAGGAGCAGGGAGGCAGGACAAGAGGCAGAAGAGGAAGTGTAATAGCTAAAGACTGGAATGAGCGCTCGTTGTTTCCTGGTACGTGGGCCATCAGTACAGTTAGGATCATAAGGTGCCTTGTGGATTTGAAAGACTGATGGTTTTAGACATTTCCACAGAACCTTCAGGGTGGTTAAGAACCGAGAAAGTGGAGGATGTGTGTGTGTGTTTGTGTCTGTGTAGATGACACCTCTGATAAACAAAACAAAACAAAACAAAACAAAACACCAAACCCATTGACAATTAAAATAGGACAGAGCAGTGCTGGAGTATGACATCAAATGAAAATCATTTCTTGAAAACAACTTTTCTGACGGCACAGGCTCATGTAGAGACAGGGTTCTGTAGCTCAGTACATGCGCAAGGTGCTGTCTGTGGCACAGGCTGTCTTTGAAATAAAGTCACCCTCCTTGAGGAGAGGCGTGAGGCAGACTCAGAGGCCGTGTGAGTGAGCGACATGGAGGCTATGGATCATGGTTAGTAGGACTGGCGTCAGGTTCTTTAATGTGTACCGGGGTGGGAGATTATGAAAGAAATTTCTGACCATTGTTGGTAAAAGAACTTGGAGAAGGGCTTGAAGGTGGAACCAGCATTTCGGAGACTGAGACAGGAGGATTCCAACAAGTGAGGGTTCAGTTGTGTCTACACAGTTGTATCAAGAAGGACGAGGAAGAGGAGGAAGAGGAAGGGAAGGGGAAGAGGAGGGAGAAAAGGATAAGTGGTGGGAAGAGTAATGCTGCAGCACAACAGTGGCTTGGACATACTTAGCTGATTGAACATAAATTTGTAGCAAGACCAAGAGAATTATTTAAAATGGGTGTTAATCCTATATCCTAATTTTGAGATTCAAATGCAACATCTGAAGTCAATGAATGACAAAGACGGAGATTTGAAAGGCCCTGAACATCAGAGCCTGTATTATCTCTAGGTTGTCTAATGTTTTGAGTTGCTCATTAACCTGCGTTTTAGTTTTTTTTTTTTTTTCTATTCAAAAGGCTAATTTCAGTGACCAGAAAATATTTAGGGAATAAGATATAGCAAGTTGATAAGTATTCAGTTAATTTGTATAAAGACTTACCTTTTACATTTGTTTCATTGGAAGATGTTTTGGAATTTTTTTTTTTTTTGCATAGATTACTTATAAATTCAGCTGCAGTGGTTTATACCTATGACAAAGATGGTGTTAAACATTCTCAACCTTTGTCATCTCTGGTAAGCTTAAGTTTTGTTCCCTACAGATTTGGTATTTGAACTTTCTTTTAAAAATAAACAATCTCTAATTACTTTAGTATTATTTGATACATTCTTTGGAATTGTATAGTCTGCTCTGATGCTATTTTCTGCTTGATACATTTTTTTTGGGGGGGGAATAATTGACTATCATACCAAAGTATTAAGGTATGTAAGTATGAATGACATGTCTTAGGTGTGTATTTAAGAATGACTTAACCATCTATTTTCATTTGTGCATTGTTTATTTTTTTTTCCAGAAAAATTGCTATTACAATGGATATGTTGCAGGTTTTCCAAATTCGCTTGTGTCACTCAGCATTTGCTTAGGACTCAGGTTGTATATTATTTAAAAGTATTATCGTAGCTAGGTTTCTAGTGCAGTGAGAAAGACCATGACAAAAAGCACCTTGGGATGAAAGAGTATGCCTCGTCTAATTCTTCTAGGCTAACGGTCCATCACTAAAAGAAAATCAGGGTAGGCACTTGGAAACAGCAGCTGAAGCAGAGGTCATGGAGGAATGCTGCTTACAGACTTACTTTCCATGGTTTGATGAGTTTGTTTTCTTATGCAACTCAGGACCACCTGTCCAGGGATGCCTGCCACCCAC
>REGO01000101.1:512169-552416 GCA_010120015.1 Rhombomys opimus | reverse complement strand
TCACTGACTTGCCTACAGGCCCATCTGATGGAGGCATTTTCTCAATTAAGATCCCCTCCTCTAAAAGATATGTCTAAGTTTGTGTCAAGTTAACGGAAACCAAGCAGCTCAGGACCCTCAAGACTAAGAAAAGAGTACCCACAGATTCCACAGACTAGTACAGAAAGCTAATACATTAATATACCAGGGAGGAATATTAATTGTTTAGGAATGCCCATCCATGCCTTCTGCTCTTTTTAATGTTCATAATAGACAGGCATATGCCCCCCCCCCAGCACAGTGATCTAGTTCTGCAATAATCTTGAAGAAAATACAGGTAAAATAGGCAAACAGAGATGGTTTTAGACTGAAGAAAACCCTGGACAAACTTTGCCATTAGAATACTATAGATTTGGTGGAATCATTTTAGCCATTCTTTGGTCGCTCTAACTTCCAGGGGGACGATACAATTCCAAAATGTCTCCTACGGAATCGAACCTGTGGAAGCCATGTCAGGATTTGTGCACGTGATCTATGAGAACACAAACAAGGGCACGCCTTTCTTAGCAGAGAACCAGACTTATGGGTGGTATACCAAAGCGGAGGATCACTTCCAAAGCAACGTGAAGGTGAGTGGGTCTCTCTTTCAACTCATTTAGTAAGATTCTGTGAAGTGGAAAAAAAAATGTGTTTGAACCACACCCTAACATGGTTTTGCTTCCTAAGTGAGGGTCCTGTGTCATCTCTTAGCAGCTAGAGGATTTGCAGCCGAAATTTGACACAGGTTCCGTAAACGCTTAGCTAATTAATCTCAGGAACAAGGTTTGAATGTAGAACTGAAAGCGACTGGACAGCTTCAATGTCTGTGCTTTTGGCTAATTAACAGAGAACATTCCCCAGTTATCCAGGTCCTCTAGATGAAAGTATTAACTCTTTCCTGACTACTCCAAAGGGGGAAAAAAAGACCCAGATAATTTCAATGGCTTACATAAAACAGAGTAATGAACTTTCCGTTAGCATAGACTGGTATGGCAACACCCCTGGCCCCAGTGAATGCAGTGAAATGCAAACTTTGGCAGGATTTCTCTGAAGTACAAGGTTAGCTAAAAGCAGCTTCCTCACCCTCGTTAGCAAAAATATCTCCCTACATGGATCATTTGAAATTATCAGAAGCGTTAAGAAAAACAAGGCTTTTGTTATAAACCTAGAATTTTTAAATTAAATTTTTATTTTTTATATTAATTACAGTTTATTCACCTTGTATCCCAGCTGTAGCCCTCTTCCTCATTTCCTCCCAGCCCCACCCTCCCTTCCTCTTCTCCTCCACGCCCCTCTCCAAGTCCACTGATAGGTGGGGTCCTTTTCCCTTTCCATCTGACCCTAGCTTATCAGGTCTCATCAGGCCTGGCTGCACTGTTTTTCTCTGTGGCCTTGCAAGGCTGCTCCCTCCTCAGGAGGTGGGGTCAAAGAGCCAGCCACTGAGTTCATGTCAGATACAGTCCCTGTTCCCCTTACTAGGGAACCCACTTGGATACTGAGCTGCCATGGGCTACATCTGTGCAGGGGTTCTAGGATAAACCTAGAATTTTATTTCAAGTATTACAAAATAAAGGTCCCTGAGTTCTCATCCAGCTTGAGACATCTAACTGAAAGTTCTTGCTAACCACAGCACTTCTGTGCTGGGAGGTCCTCCGGTACCCAAGTTGTGTGCTCGAGAACGGCCTTATGACGTACAGTAGCAGACATCTTTCACCTTGTTTATGAATATAATTTTAATAGAAGGTAACATCTGAAAACGTTTCTCAGGACTCACGTCACATGTTTTTCAGAAAACCGAATTCATCAAGTTATACCCACGAGTCATTGAGATGGATATTGTCGTGGATAAAAAACTGGTGCGTCCTATTCTTCGTATGTCTTGTTCATTTTTGACAGTTTCCCAGATGGCTGCAGTGTGTTGTGACCATATCTGCCTTCATCAGCCTGTCTTATCCTCTCTCCACTTCTGTTGGCCACCTTCATTTTTCAATAAACATTTTTTTTTTTCAGTTTGATTACTTGGGCTCTGACACTAAAGTTGTGATACAGAAAATTCCTCAGGTCTTCGGCCTTGTTAACACTGTGAGTTTCCAAAAGCATGTTTGTTTATATAATTTATAGAAATATAGCTGTGAATCAATGAACGTCATATTTTGCTGAGCTCTTGAAGACTCTCTGTAACCCCAAATACCATCCTAACTATGGTTTTAGGTGATGTTCAAAATTGTATAAACAGTCTCCTGTATCTCTTCTCTTTAGATGCTCTCAAAGTTAAAAGTGAGTGTTCTAATACAGTCCATTGAAATCTGGTCTAAGGAAAACAGAATTCCTCCCCGAGTGGCATCTCAGAACATACTGATTGAGTTTTTGTTTTGGAAAATAAGTAAAAAATCACAACACATTTCATACTTACTGGCGTAAGCACATGATTCTATATCTACTAAGATTGAAGGAATAACCCAAATGGCATATTAATTATGAAAGATACACATTTACTTTGCATGCATTGTTTTCAAATTTCTTAGGTCTGATGAATGTGAAAAATGGAAGCTATGTTGTCTTTCTCATTTAGGACTAATGAGAGGCAAAATGTACTAAACAACCCAAAGATGGGATGTGCTGCTAGCTGCCTGCAGCTACTGTTTTGGAGGTGGTGGCTCTGTTTTACCGTCACAAGACAGAATCCTCAGCGAAAGTAGAAAATGAATCAGACAGCATTGGTTGACAAAAGTCTGTTACCTGTTAGCAAACATATACGATCCTGGTTTTTTGATCTAATCAATCAATCGCCTACTTAATTTTTTTTGTTTTCTAATAAAGATGTGCTTACTGTTACTCATCGATGATTAACAAGGCCTCAGAATGGAAGGTTTAGGGATTTCTAGTTAAATAGATACTCAAAATTTTATATAAACATACAGAGTATATGGAATCAGACTGAAAGCTACCGTTACTAGTGCAATGGCATTTTCAATAGATGATTTAAATATTGAATTGACGTATTGAAATAGTCTCAGTATTGAAGACTTGGGAAATGTGTTTAGTACAGCCCTGAGTAACGTAGAGGTTAGACTATAGTAAATGTTTGATACTATTTGATCCTATGGAAATGACTGACATTACGAATACTGCTTTTCCATCTCCTCCTAATCATTCTGTAGCTTTGAGGAGCACCCTGCTTCCATTGGAGCGCTGTATCCCGGGCATCTGTGCACACCGGAGCATGATGTTGCTGTCGCCCTGGTAGGCAATTGCTGTCTATTCCCACCCCCCTTTTTCCCATGTTTCAAAAATTCCTAAATATTTTTATAGAAAATAATTTATTTATTTGTTTGTTTATTTCTCATATAATAATTCTGACTGTAGCCTCCCTCCCTCCATTCCTCCTCGTCCCCCCTGCTGCAGATCCACCCCCACCCTTCCACCTCTCCAATCCTCACTCTCATCCCTCCTTCTCCCCCTAGAAAAGAGCAGGGCCTCCAGGGACATCAAATGAACGCAGCACAACAAGTTACAGGAAGGCTAGGCAAATACTCTCACATCAAGGCTGGGCAAGGGAACCCGTTATGAGGAAAGGACTTCCAAGAGCAGGAGTCACCACCAAAACACAAAGCCAACAACCAAAACACACATGCAGAGCGCCTAGGGCAAGACCCGTGCGGGCTCCAGACTGCAGAGTCAGCCCCTACGAGCCCTGCTTAGTTGACTGTGTGGGCCATGCCCTCTTGGTGTCGCTGACCCTTCTGGCTTCTACAGTTCCTCTTCTCCCTTTTCTGCAGGGTTTCCCAAGCTCTGCAGGGAGGACCCCAATGGAGACTTTTAACCTAAGCTTTCTCTAGGAGGAGGAAATTTTTTTCTCATCTTTTTTTTTTAATAACTTTTCTGTTATAGTTAATTATCTCAACCTGAACTGTGTGCCACTGCTGTTTGCCTTGGTGGATTGTTTTTGTTTGTTTGTTTGTTTTTGTTTTTGTTTTTTTGAGACAGGGTTTCTCTGTGTAGCCCTGGCTGTCCTGGACTCACTTTGTAGACCAGGCTGGCCTTGAACTCATAGAGATCCTCCTGCCTCTGCCTCTTGAGTGCTGGGTTTACAGGTGTGCGCCTCCATGCCTAGCCCACAGTATTTTCTAATTTCCCCAACACAGCTTCCGTTTTATATGAACGACCCCTGTGTGTCTGAGCATGCCTTTACTTCGGCTGTGGATTGGGTGCTCATTTCCTGGGACACTCTGGTTTGCAAGCACTGGGGCTTTTTTTCTAAAGTCTCTTTTAGAGCCAGAATTCCTTGCTTCTGTCACTGGCTGCTGCTGCTGCTGCTGCTTTTCTCTTTTAATTTCTTACTTCTCAGTGGGTTTTCTTTGTATCTTCTTTGGGTAAAGTTTTTGGAACAGTAATTTTTCCCTTAACTGAAGGAAAAGTTTAGCTGCTTTCCTTCTTTGTGTCCGAGTTTTTTTCAACAAGGGAATCCATTCTCTCTTCCTCAGATGTGGGAGGATGTGGCACCCATCTATTCCTTTGCTCTCCAATCTCTTTAGTCCTCTGATACTCGTCACAGACGGGGCTACCATGACTTTCCCTTTTGTGGTTTGACCTAAGGTCTTCATTTTGATCAGCGGGCATTGTCATGGGGGAACTACAGGATCTTTGAGAGCTGTAGAATGTGAACTATGTGAACTGTGTTCTGTTTTAGTCATTTTCTTTTGGGTTCTCCCTCTATTATTATTATTATTATTATTATTATTATTATTATTATTAATTTGTCTGTAAGTTTTAGCCATTGCACTAGGTATAACAGGACACAGTGATCTGACTTTTACTTCCACAATGAATCCCAGTGTCAAGGGCCTCACGCTGTTGGCCATTTGCATGCCGTAAAGAAGTGTCAGTTTGGATCTCAGCATGCCTGCATTTTTGTCATGTATTAATTATTTTTCCATTAGATTATGAGAGTTCCCTACACACTAGAAATTAACACTTTAGCAGATAGATACTCTTCAAACTTCCTTCTCACAGGTTTGATTTGCTGATTGATTCATTTGCTGTAAAAAAGTGATTTAGTGTAAGGGCTTTAATCTGACTTTTTTTTTTTTTTACTCAGTTGTCTTAGCTTTTGGCATCTTGGTCAAGAAAAACTCACAAAAGCCACAGTTAAAAAACCTTCACACTCCCGATCCCAGGATGCTATTGTTAGTTCTGTAAATCATTTTATGTTGGCTTTTGTGGATGGTGAATATCTTCAGTATTCACAGTATACTTCATTGACAACACTGCTCTTTTTTTCACTGTGTTATCTTGCTATTTTTGGAAAAAAAAAAAAAAAAACAACTTATGTGCTGGTTTCATGTGGGGACCTTTCGCTAAGTTCTGTTAGTCTATATGTTTGGTTTTCAATAATTACCATATAGCTTTGAATTATAATTTGAATTAAATAAAGAAATGGTGGTGGTAGCAATCTTGTTCTTCATGCTTAAAAAGCTGGGGCTAGTGGGTCTTTTGTGATAGTGTACAAATTTTAGAATTCATTCTTACTCATGTGTAGAATATAATTGGGACCTTAAGAACCTGTATAACTTTAGATAAAGTGGATATTCTAACCATTTATGCTCTTCTAATGGCTGATATTAAGTATCTTTCTGGTTATTTGTGTCATCTTTATTTTGTTTAATCTGCATCTTGCGGCGTCTTAAGCCTCTGCCTGAGCATTTTATGTTAGTTATGTGCACGAATAGCATTGTTTTTCTGCTGTTTTTTTTTTTTTTTAACTGTGTTACTATTGTAAATGCTACTGAACTGTATGAGGTAGTTTTAGTTGCTTCAAGTGCATTTGTGTACCCGAACACCCTATCAGCGACCTTTTTCTTTTCTCCTGTCAGAGTGTTCTTTTCCTTTCTTGACCAATTTCAGTGCTATACACTGAAGCAAGCAGTGAGAGCGGGTATCCCTTCCTTGTACTAAATCCTAGAGGGCAGGCTCTGTTTACGATATGAACAGCATAAACTAATATTCAACTCTATCACCCTTCTTTCTGTCCTCACAGATACAAACTGGACAGCACAGCTAGCAGATATGATACATAAGAGTTTATGATTAAATTTAAAACATTCAGACAAACATGATACTTTAAACAAAATTATAATACTTACTTTATAAGTATGCATGACACCTGTCCAGTCTTTTAAAATTAGCTTGTGGGCAAAGAGTGCCCTCTGAAGCTGTTGTTGCTGTCAAAATCCAAGCTCAGGGACCCAGCGGTGGTCACAGTGCAGAAACTATTTTTCCCACTTGATGCATGGAGGCCCGTTCAGCAGTGGCCCTCCTTCCCCACACAGCCCACTCTTCTCTTAGTGTGGTCGAGACAGAGAGTCCAAGAAGGCAGCCTTTGCACAAGCAATTCATGAACGATTTCCCATACTGCTGCTCTATTGGATGTACCAAAAGAGGTCAAAGCTAGCTTCCTCTCAACAGAAGGGCATCACAGAGGACATCAATACCAGGAAATCTGGGTTACTGGGACTCATTGAGGAGAGAAGATTTGATTATTAAATAGAAGATTAAAGACATAGATGGTGTTAAAAGTAGCTCAAAGAAGCCATAAAACCCGCGCTTTCCACGCGTTAGCTCTGTGAAGGCAGCTTGTGCTCTCACCGAATGATAGTGTTTTGAGATAGTATGTTGAGTCACCCATGTTCAGCAAGCTGTCGTTAAAACATCTTTACAACTCTACCACAGTTCCGTCCACGCAGGCGTCTGCAATGTGTAAACAAATTATCGCTAGGTGAGGTCAGTGTCGCTCTGTTAACTTGTTTCCCCCTTCTGTTCATGTTTAGTATTCAAAAGGTTTATCGTTGGAGTCCTATAGCGTCATTGTCACGCAGCTGCTGAGCCTTGGTATGGGACTAACGTACGACAACCCTGACACTTGTCACTGTACAGGAGACGTTTGCCTCATGATGCCCAAAGCAATGTAAGGCGACCCTCTTTATTTTATTTAATTTTATTTATTTATTTATTTGCTTATTGCTATTTTTATTTTTTGCTTTTGGCTAGCTTTCTATTTATGTTAACTTATTTAAATTAATTGACCTTGTCTTTTTATATATTTTGAGGAGCTTTCATGCTGTTCTCACATGGATCTCAAACCCCATTCACTGTGTGTCTGTGCCCTTAGGGCCCCACCTGAACTCATCTTTTGTCTTGTCTCTCAGTGCTTAGTTTATTCCTTTTGGCATATAACGTTGAAATTTTGGTTCATGGGTATATTGTACATTGATCAACTCTGAATAATGGGCATATCTATAGCTTTCCATTTTATTTCTTTACCGTGTTGACATTCAAAACCATCCTAATTGTTTTGAGATTAATAATCTGTGAATGTTAACTCTAATCACTGTGCGGTGCCCAAAGGGCAGAGCTTATTTCTTCCCTCAATCTTTCATAGAACCTCTCTCCTGGTTCCCCTCTCCATGTTTTCCCTGACGTCTGGCAACCACCATTCCACTGTCAGCTTCTATGAGCTCAATATTTTAAATCCTACTTTTGAGTGAAATGATGTGATATTTTTCTCCCTGTCCCTAAATTCTTTCACTTAACTCAATGTCCTCCAAGTCCGGCCATGTTGTTGCGAGTGAGAGGGTCATATACTTTTTATGGCTGAACAGTTGCAAAAATGCACATTTTTATCTCCTCATTTTGTGATGGACATTTGGGTTGATCCCATGTCATGGTATTTGTGAAGAGTGATGCAGTAACTGTGAGAACATAGGTGTTTGTCCCTTTGATATCTGATCCATCTCCTTTGTTTATAGACATGGCAAGCTTCCTGGATCTCTCAGTAGGTTTTTATTTTTTGCGCTTTTGAGACAGTGTCACTCATATATAATAATTGTTCTAGGTTATATTTCTGTCACAGTATGTAAGCAAAGTTCTCATTGCTTTCTTTTGCTGGTGGTACCCACCTTTTATTTTCTATTTGATTCTGGGGAGCAGGGAGCCTGCCTGAGCTATCATTTCCTATCGAGTTCTGTAGTTCTAAAGTCATGAATCCCAAGTCACTGCCCTTTGAGGGTAGTTGGATAGAAAATGCCCAGGTCCTATGTGGTTCTTTTGGTTCTAGGAGTTGGTTTCTGGTAACTCATATCTCAGCTTTGCAGACTTCTCACTTTATTTTATGATTTTTAATTTAGATGTAGTAAGGAGAAGCAGAAAAGATAAATACATGACATTTGTCTTGATCTATGTTTAACTGATTTTTATTTGAAGATGCTTAAATCTTCAAGTTAATATGCTTATTCTGGTGTGTATAAAAAGAATATAGGATAGAATTTAGTAACTTAAAAAATATACTGAAGATTAAGGCTGAACATTTGAAGTTCAATTTTTTTGGAATTAGGAAGAAACTTATAAATAGCAGTTCCTGTACTTAAAGATTCTAAAATTAAAGGAGTACACACACACACACACACACACACACACACACACACGTAAGAGACCTTAGCATCTATGATATTGCTATCTTGATAGTAGAAGTTGGAAACCTTGGATTAGCACTTTGCATGTGCTGAGGGAGCTCCTGCACCAGGCTGTGCATGAGGACAGCATGTGACCATATATATATACATACATATATATATTATATATATTATATATATATTTGAATGGTATCATTGTTTTTCACTGTTTTTGGGTAGAATTTTTAAAGCATAAAAAAATCACCTTAGCAATCCAATCACTGTGTTTAAAATTGTGCTTAATGTTCCCTGTGAAGGATGGTGTTCTCAAAATATTTTGTTAAAGCACTGCATTACGGGACCTGGAACAGAAAACAGCAGCTTTGATCATGTGCACATTGTTGTATTCTAGATATTCTGAGGGTGTGAAGGATTTCAGTACTTGTAGCTTGGATGACTTTAAATATCTATTATCAAGCAAAGACCTCTCCTGTCTCAAGGACGTGCCTATGGAAAGAGCTGTTAAAAAGAGGCCAAGGCGAATTTGTGGCAATGGGATAGTGGAAGGCACTGAACAGTGTGACTGTGGTACTTTGAAGGTTGGTAGTACTTTTTTTTTTTAATTTTCTCAGTTTTTTTTTAATGTGTAGTAGTAAGGAAATCAGAAAGAACTTTGTCTTTTAGTAAAATAGATTTGAAATAGATTTAGTAAAATAGATTTGAAATTTTTTCCTTTTGTGAACCTAAAATCTCCAGTCTCCTAAATTTCCTTAGGAAGTTAGCATATTTGTTCTTTGAATGCCTTTAAGTACTGCCTTCTGTCACTATTTATTGCCTGTGTCTGCTGGAAAATGACTACAAAACTCTCTCCAGTCTCAGCACAGTCTGCTAGTCACCACACACAGTAACAAGACACTGAAAGGCAGCACACAGTGCAGGCGCTCTTTTAAAAAACTATTTTATTTACTTCTTAGATCTCTTTCTCCCTTCTCCACCCCAATCCCTTCTAACATCCCAATACCTGGTAGGAGAGAAAGGTTAGTGGGGAGAGGGGGTGGAGTTCTCTTTAGCTACTTCCTGCTGGTTAGGGTCCTTGGGTTCCTTGGGGCAAGTCCAATCTTCCTTTCAGGAGATCTCCATTTCTTCTCATCCAACTGCATCAACAGCAGCCAAAGCAACAGGCGGGGAGTGCCAGCAGCCTTCTTTCTCAGAGCTCTCTCAGCACTCTCTGGCATTTATTTCCTCCCCAGAGTCCTCAGATTAAAACTATCTGCAGCTGGCAAAGAGCCCCTCTCAGAGCCCGCACTAGGCAAACAGTTTGCTGCTGTGGACAATCCGAATCAGTCCCATATCCCACACCTGGGATTAAAACAAAAACAATAACACAAACCACAACTTCCACAACAAGGGAGACTGTGTATAATAAGACAGTAGGAACATTCCTGCCTAGCAAATGGAGAAAATCATTCTGTGGACATGTGTTCTTAATTAAAATATTCCAAAATCAAATCTGTCAGTTATAGAAGATAACTGTATAGTATAAAAATAAGATCAAAGACCTCAGCAGGTTTTGTTGCCCTGTTAGAGGAAGGGTTGAATATGAAAGATTTCATGAAACAGCATCCCTGTCAGATCTAGAAGACACTAGCCGGCACCCAGCCTCTCTTGTTCTCACAAGCTTTCTGCCACCCCTTTCACAATGTTCCCTGAGCCTTAGGTGTAGGAGTTAACTCTGCAGGCAATACCAACCAGGGTCGGGCACCCCATATGCATCCACTCTGTGTTCTGACCAGTTGTCTGTAATAGGCTCTCTTTACTCACCTCATAAGTTATCCAATCCCTAGTAGCCAGCCTTAAACACATATTATACAGGAGCAGCACAGAGTGGGCTCAAAATAAGGTTTTATATGCATATATTTGTGCTAAGAATTAGAGAAGAGATCATGAGTTTGAGAGACAGTTGGAGGGAAAACAAGAGGAATTAGGAGAAGAGAAGAGTGGAAATGATGTCAATACAGAACTCATGTAGGAAATAGCCCACCCCCAATAAAAAATTACACACACACACACACACACACACACACACACACACACACACAGAGAGAGAGAGAGAACAACTTTTCAACCAAGCCAATCAGAAACCACTGAGCAGCAGCAGAAACTCTGTTGAGATCAGAGGCTCAGTCTAATTTTGGAGTCATCATAAGAAACTGGGGAGGGGTCTCTCTGTGCTGAGGATACCTGCCATCTTGACTACAGATAATCCTGTACCGCACAGTCCGCAGACCCAAACACTGCTGCTCACTATTATCCAAGCTGTTGCTGTGCTGTGATGTGCTGTCTTCAAATCAGCTTCACCCCTGACACCCTACCATTGTTGAGCTACAGTACTGGATGTTTGACATTTACCCACCAAGGGCTATGGCTTCCTGCCTCTGGGGACAGGCTACCTGGGAAGTGCTCAGCTTCCCTGCTCCACATGCTGCTTTGCCTTGTGA
The DNA here is from genome assembly GCA_010120015.1 of Rhombomys opimus. Taxonomy (NCBI): domain Eukaryota; kingdom Metazoa; phylum Chordata; class Mammalia; order Rodentia; family Muridae; genus Rhombomys; species Rhombomys opimus. Next base: position 541,453 of record REGO01000101.1, on the reverse strand, counting down.
CCAGATCTAGGCAGAAGAGAAGTAACTGTGTCCCCTGGTACTCTTTCCAAGGGGATAGCAAGATTTTGTTTCAGTAGTCACCTTGCTTGATGGGGTGAGCAGCCACTGCGCCCAGCCTCCGCGTACATAGACAAGTGTTAACAAATCTGAGCCCCCGAGATGCCTCACGTCTCTGAAGAGCAGAGTCATCGATCTTCCCCTAGTTCAGTCTCAAGTTCCATTTTATGGTTCCTGAGCACTCACGCGACTCCGGGGCTCTGCAGAGCTCAGGCTCCCACTGTTCTCCGCCATGTCTAGGTCTTCTCACTCCGCAGTGCTCCGGGCTCTGCTGCTGTGTGGCCTGGATTCTGCCCGAGCTCTTCTCCCCGGGGCACGTGTGTCTGAAATGTCCCTGCCTTTTCACGAGGATCAGAATCACCGAATGTCCCAGCCCAGACCACTAAGGGGCCAGAGACACGAAGTGGGGTATGGGGGTTTGACCACAGTTCTAGGAAAGGTGGGAGACCTGTATCACCTATGCCTGAGTGACAACCCCACACAACAGCTTCAACCACAGATGAGCTCAACCGGAAGAAAGAATCTTTGAACTTGAGGACAGGGCTTCCAAAAATAATCTAGTCAGAGGACAGGGGAAGGAGAAGAAAAAGTAAAAGGATAAAGAAATACTTTGGACTTGTACGAGCGACACCATTAAGTGCAGAAACTCCTGTTATGGGATTTTCCAGAAGAGAAAAAAAATAAGAAAAAATTATAAAAAGCATATTAAAAAAACCCCAATTACTTAAAACTCCCCAAGTTTGGGGAGAAGATTCATGAGTCCTAATATTTTCTCAAATAGTCTAAGCCAATGGTTCTCAACCTTCCTAATGCTGTCACCCTTTAATTCAATTCCTCATGTTATGGCGACTCTCAATCATAAGATTATTTCATCGCCACTTGGTGACTGTAATTCTGCTACTGTTAGGAATCAGAATATAAATACCTGATGTGCAATCACCACGGGGTTCGCCATCCACAGATTGAGAACCTGGTGGTCTAGGTCATGAGATGGTTTTAACCTAATGAGGTTGCTACCAAAACTGCCTAAAGTGGAAGGTAATTTTAAGGCAAATGAACATACAAAGAGATGATTACGGGGCTCTAAGTGCATTTTTTTCCTGTTAATATCTTTTAAAACAGAAGAGAGTGGGATTACATATTCAAAGTACTGAGAGAAATTAGGAAGAAAGACACCTGTGTTTAAAGAGGCTTGTGTTTAGGAAGTCAACCCTTCAGAAATTAAAAACAAACCAACAAACAAACATAAAACCAAAACTCGAAGACAAGTAGAAGTTGAGGGAGTTCATCCCAATACTTCTAATAAAATCTCAGTAGTCTTCTCAGCTATAAATAATAACCAGCCATATTTTGCCTACAGAATCTTCCTTTTACAGTTAAGAAAACACACACACACACACACACACACACACACACACACTATTAACGGTGTTCCATTATGAATCTTGGAAAATTCACAAATATATAAAAAGCCAGCCGATGCCCTGGAGTAACTAATGGGTCAATGAAGAAATAATAAAAAAAAAAAAAAAAAAGAATAAAAGGTCTACACGAGGAAGGAGGAAAATGGGTGCTTCCTGCTTCTCCTGCCTGCCCGCTGTTATCCTTTGCTGGTGAGTACATCACCAATGCCGCACCACCGCTGCCACGCCAGCGGAGCCCAGCTTCACCATGGGCTGAAGAAGAGCAGCCCTCCACGGGTCCTCCGGGCTGTCAGCCCCTGGTGAGCAGTGCTGAGGATGTGTGACAGGGTCGTGAGTGCTCATCATGCAGTACCTGAGACACTCCACTGTCCACCCACACAAGCCACTTTCTCACCCTGAAAGCCACCCTAACGCTTTGCATACACAAAGTCTGTGGTTAGATAGCATGCAGTTTTGTGACTCAACCATGATTTGCTAAACGTTTCCAAGGTGGACATTTCACCTTCATTTTTGGAATATTAACAGCTGTTGAGCAGTAGTCATTAAACTAACCCTCTTCAGTATCACCCGTATGATAATCAACAAAGCCATAAATAGGCCCCCTGTGTAGCCCTTTGCGAAGCAGCTCTCTTTCTGTAGACACTCCAGGCTGACAAATGCAACATAATTGAATACAGTGAGGGCGTCATGAGCAGATCAGGCATAGGACAGTGTTTCTCGGAGAGTTTTATAATGGACATCAATGACTTCAAGGGCATAGTTCAAAGTAAGACCATTTCAAAACCAACGTCTCTGAGAAGAAAATGCAGCGGGAACATGAGTCAATGTCAGCACGTTAAATCAGGCTTTATTTCAGGGAGGTTTAATATTTACCAACCGGCCTCACTTACTACAGTTCAAGAAATAATGTACTGTACAACCCAATACACGTCTTAAAGTTGCTAGGAAAAACTTATGAGTCCACTGTCAGCAGATGCTTCCATGATGGTGGCAGTGCCTGTCTGCCTCCCTGTGACATGAGCTACTGGCCACGTGTGGATAGAGAATCACCATGTGCTTCTAGTGGCAATCCAAGTGGTTCCATTCCAAGTGGCTAGGGATTGCCCACCTAGTAGGCAGCTCTAGAGTTTCCAGTTTTCTTTCTTTCTCTTTTCCTGAGGAACCAAAGCAGAGGAGTCAAGCAAAGGTGCACACGTAGTGGGCTCCCTGCCTGAGCAGAGCTGAGGCTGTTCAGTGTTGGGATTGACGTGTAAACAGTAGCGACAGACGAAGCTTGACACAAGCCCTAGAATATCGAAAGGTTAAAGAGCCCAAGAGATGCTTTCCCCGTTCCCCGGGTGGTTTGGGTGGCTTCATGGTGGTCCACAGGCTTCCACGGACTGCTTCCATCCCTTTCCTGGAGAATGGGGTTATTGAGATGGTTCATAAGATCGTATGTTGGGGCTCTGCTCAGTGTGGGCCAACCACACCGGACTCAGTAAGATCTCGTCTTTCTTTGCAGAACTGCACTCACAAGGGGTGCTGTGATCCCATGTCGTGCCGACTAAAGCCCAATGCCATATGTGGCTCTGGGGAGTGCTGCCGTCAGGACTGCACGGTAAGAGGGAGTCAGCGTTCAACAACCACCCCCCCCCCCAGTGATTATTTTCTTGAGGCAAAATAAATAGCTCAAAGGGAGGGAAAGCAACAGCGTCACTCTTAGCTGAGAACTCTATGATAGGTCTCATGCAGCTGTCTCCATGCCATACCTGGCCCTGTTCAATCATAGATCACTTCCCGTGTTCTTTTGTGTGCTATGTCTTCCGTTTCTTTTCTTCTGAGTGGGCTTTCTGAAGTTTTCTCTATGATCTTCAACATTTCTGTACCACCAACATGTAACCCTGACCATTTTTCTCATTCCCTTTTTCTGGGTGTAGCTTATATGAGGGCAATTATAAATTATAAAATAGATAAGTTATATGTATTGGTTCAACTCAGTTTACCGTCTTCTGGGAAGGCCCTTTGCTTTCCTGTACCCATGCAGTTCATGTCACCTGTGTCCACTTTCTCAGTATTAAAACTCTTCAGAGACAGCTCCCGTAATGTTTACGTATTAAGAAAAAAGGATGAATAAAGTAAACAGCATAAAACAAATACTGAGGCAAATGATGCCGTTAGAAGCCAGTGAGTGAGGGATTGTATCAGTCATGGTCATTTAGAGAAATAGTAAAACACACAGACACACACCCACACACCCACACATTGGTGCCTGGTTTAACAACCACCTGACACAAGCTAGAGTTATCTGAAAGGAAGAAACCTTAATTGAGAAAATGCCTCCATAAGATCAGCGTGTAGGACATTTTCTTGTTAGTGATTTGATGGGGAAGAACCCATTTGGTCCAGGTTCCATACTACTATGATATCTGCTTTAAGTGAAACAAACATATACCCCTTATCGGAGGAAAAAACAACAACAACAACAACAAAAACCAAAAAACCCTACAAAACATTTATGAAAGACAAGAAGGTCTAACAGAGACAATTCATCAAGAGGATATAAAATTGTGAGTACTTATGCATCCAACACCTGGACACCCAGTCCCACAGGCAATGACAACAGATATGAAGGGAAAGACAGACCTGTTCGAAAACAGGACACTCAACGTTCTGCACTCAGCAATGGTCGAATCACGTTGCTCAGACGGTGTGTAAGACAGGTTTCATTATGACACCCTTCCATGTAAGATGAGTGGCTCCCCTCCCGTCAGGTCCTGTGCTAAGATAGGTGAACAGCCTCTGCCAGCCAAATGTCATGGCAGAGCTTTCCTCTGAGATGCGGTGTCATCCAGGAAAAACACTGCAAGACTGGAGAGGTGAAATCTATTTAGGGGCTTGAGTCTTGTAAAACCAACTCTGGAACTCATGGAGCTCAGTTCTGCACCCACACAGAGACCAGTAACATCCCTTCTTGTTCATCTCCTTTGGAAATCTGCAGAAACTGCAGCAAGTGCTTTGTACGGGCAAGCCATGACATGTCTACAGCCATACCCACAGTGGTACAGTCGCTGACGTCCTGTTACCTACTGGAAATAGCAAGCATTCTCATATGAAATTACATTGAGCGAAGGCCAGGTCCTTTTTCTTGATAACATTGTTTGCTATCTAGTTCAGTGTGCTTATTCTATCCCTAGCACATTGGTCCTTGAAAGGATGTTCTGAAGCTCTGTTATTCTCTGTATTAATGCTCTCACATTTGCGGTGCTATTATTACTATTGCGCTGTATTCTTCTTCTTATCATTACATTGTACTACTGAACAACTTCAAAATAAGCTTTTCATATACAATAACATTTCTTATTTCCTGATATCACCACTTCTTATTTTTATTGTTAATGCTAGTACGATATAATAGCATGGTACATTGGGTATTATTATTTTACTTTCATCACATTTAGCTCCAACAGCCTTTATATAAAAAGTTTCTTTTCAGTAACATTAAGCAGGATCTTACTTTTTAAATTTTTATTTTTTTATATTAATCACAGGTTATTTACTTTGTATCCCAGCCATAGCCCCCTCCCTCCCTCACTCCCAACCCCACCCTCCCTGCCCCCACCTTTCCAAGTCCACTGCTAGGGGAGGTCCTCCTCCCTTTCCATCTGATCCTAGCCTATCAGGTCTCTTCAGGACTGGCTGCCATGTCCTCCTCTGTGGCCTGGCAAGGAGGACGTTACTTTTTATGCAGCCTGGCTGTTTTCTCATTGTATTGCTGCATTTAGATCAATAGATTGAGTCAAATAGGACATTTGGGTATTTGTTTCTCTGGCTTCCAACACTGAGTACATGTGCAAAAGTGCCTGTATCCAAGTGTGTGTGTGATACATTGGACATCTTTGTAGAGTATGTAGCGTGGGTCTTCAGGCCATGAAGGTTTCAGAGTTTGAAGATCTAAAACAGGCCTTATTTTGCTTTTGATTGGTAACTGTATTTGTGTGGCCTAGGTATGAGTTCGTGAGAGTGGCCGGATGGTGGTGTCTTCCTTGATTTCTCTCTGTCTTAGGTTTTTTGTTTTTTTTTTCCCCCTGTAGCTCATTGATATGGCCAACGAGCTCCAACCATCTCTACTTCCCCAGAGCTGGAGTTATAAGTTTTTCATTCATTCATTCATTCATTAATTCATCAATTCACTCTACATTCAGATAGAAGCCCCCTTTCTCCTCTCCTCCCAGCCCCACTCTCCACCCCTCCCCAGTTCACCATCCTTCATTTCTCTTCAGAAAAGGGGAGGCCCTTCTTGGCTAACAATTTGCCCTGGCCTATCAAATCACATCAGGACTAAGCACATCCTTTCCCACTGAGGCCGGATGAGGCAGCCCAGCTAGGCAAAGGCTGAACCCAGATTTTTATGTGGGTACTGGGATCCAAACTCAGCTCCACAGGCTTTGCTTAGCAAGTACTTGACTGGTTGAGCTAGTCCCCATCTCCTTGATCTTTGTTTTTCTTGAAAATATTTTCCCTCCAGTTATGTTTAAATATAACATTTTTATTCGCAGTGCATTAAAGGTATTGCTATTCTGTTTTCTTGCCTGAACTATCTCTAATGACACATTTGTAATTATCCTTATTTTTGTTATTTTGTTTATAATGTCTTCTACTTTCTCCCTTAAGGCTTCTCTTTGTCACTGATTTTGAATCATTTGATGGTAATGTATATCAACATGGTTTTCTTTATGGGTCTTCTGCTTGAGATTTGTTGAACTTATAGTTCTTTTTTAAAAAGTAGTTTTAATTTTTTTTTTTTTACATAGCAACTGAAGTTTCATCTTCCTCCTCTTCCCCTAGCCTCCTCCTGCCCCGATGGCCTCCTGTCTCCCCCAGATCTATTCCCCTCTGCCTCTTCTCAGAAAAGACCAACCCTCTCAGGGACATCAACAATAAATCTACAATAAAATCCAGCACATACCACCACATCAAGGCTGGACAAGGTGACCCAGTAGGAAGAAAAGGGTCCCACAATAAGACAAAAGGGTTAGGGGCAGCCCCTACTCCCACTGTTAGTATTTCCAAACGATCACCAAGCTCCACCTATGTGATGTCTTCATGTGACCAGTGGTGTGGACTAAATATTCTCAAAGGAGAGCACAAAGAGGTAAAGACTTCAATAAAAGCTTGAAAACATTCAGCATTAGTCTTTGTTATCTTTCTCAGATTCGAACTCATTTTACCATTTTCTTTTAAATCTTTTTCTTAAAAAAAAAACCCACAAATGTTATAAAATACAGCCTAGAAAATCAACTTTGCAAAATATTCTGACATGTTGTATATATATTGAGAAGTTTCTCTTCATTACAAATCACCTTGTGGAGCTGGAGAGATTCCCGAACGGTCAAGAGCACTGGCTCCTCCTTCAAAGGACTCAAATTTGTTTCCCAGCAGCCTCATGTTGCCTCCTAACTGTGTAACTCCAGTCCTAGGGGACTTGATGCCCTCTTCTTCCTTCTGAGAGCACCAGGCATTTACAAAGTGTGCATGCTTACATGCAGGCAAAATACTCCTACACACAAAATAAATTCTAGTTAAGTTTAGTCTACAAACTCTGTCCTACTAGCAAAAGTATTAGAGTAGATAACCAAATTAGCTGTCATCGCTAGGCCTAAAGGGAACTTCTGGTTGAACCAACCATGTCCACACATGCTCAGATGTGTATGGACAAGTGTTCTTGAGCCTGGGATAGTGGGCATGATTCCCAGGTGGAAACTGTTTTTGACGGACACATTGATGTGGTACTGTGTCCTCTGCTATATCATCCTATGAGGGAGGCCTTCAGTGATGGGATTTAATCACAAGTTTCACTCACAACGATCCAGAGATTTTTTTTTTATCTTAACAGCCTTAAAAAAAAAAGAATAGAAATTTTGAAGAGAGAGAGAGAAAGAGAGAGAGAGAAAGCATCATTGGAAGTAATATTTTATGTTTTCTTCTAGCTAAAACCAATTAACGTGCTGTGTAGAAAGTCAGCTGATGAATGTGACTTTGTGGAGTTTTGTAACGGGAACCATTCTTATTGTGTGCCCGACACATATGCGCGTAATGGACAGTACTGTGACTCAGGCGGAGCCTTCTGCTTCGAAGGACGGTGTCGGACAACTGACACCCAATGCTTTGGAATGTTAGGGAAGGGTAAGCACCATGACATTCTTAGAAACCCTGATTCTCTCAAAGCCCGTTCTTCTGTTTGATAGGACAACAATACATCATCTGCTAATGGCTAAAGTCTTTCTTGGTAAGCATTAATTTCAAAGGTAACCTCATCTTTTTTCTTTTCTTTTTCTTTCTTTCTTTTTTTTTTTTTTGGTAAACCAGTGAGTTTTATTGGGGTTACTTACAGGAATATGAGAGGGGAGTTAATTACAAGTGCATAGACAACATAGACAGCTCTGTAACCAAAGCCCATCCCAGCATGAGTGACAGCTCACACAGCCAGCAACATGGAGCACACTGCAACCCTGAAGAGCACAATAGGTTGGAGAGTGTCCTTTGCAAGTGCTTGGTCTAAATCTCTTCCAAGTACCTTGCTGGATTGTGCTTCTTCTAGGCAATTGGTACGGTCCTCTTTGCTGGGTGCTTGTGTGAGAATGACTCATAGCAGCTTTATTGATTACTATACAATGGAGGTGGCCTCATAAATATGATCAGTTTCAGGGACTTTCTGAAAGTATTTTGAATTTATTGTCTTCCTGCTTAAAGAGCTTCCCTAAGGATGGAATATTTGAATATTTTTTCTGCAATTTAAAAAATATTTTTAATATTAGTTACAGTTTATTAACTATATCCCAGCTGTAGCTCGCTCCCTTATTCCCTCCCAATCCTGCCCTCCCCCCCTCATCTCCTCCCTGCCCCTTTCAAAGTCCACTGATAGGGGAGGTCCTCCTCCTCTTCCATATGACCCTAATTTATCAGGTTTCTTTAGGACTGGCTGAAATGTCCTCCTCTGTGGCCTAGCACGGCTGCTCCTCCCTCGTGTGTATGTGGGGGAGGCCAAAGAGCCAGCCATTGAGTTCATGTCAGAAATAGTCCCTGTTCCCCTTATTAGGGTACCCACTTGGACACTGAGCTACCATGGGCTACATCTGAGCAGGAGTTCTAGGTTATATCCATACATGGTCCTTGGTTGGAGATACAGTCTCATAAAAGACCCCTGTGCCCAGATATATTTGGTCCTTGTGGAACTCCTGTCCTTTCCAGGTCATACTAACTCCTCTTCCTTTCATATGATTCCCTGTACTCTGCCGAAAGTTTGGTTAAGAGTCTCAGCATCTGCTTTGATACACTGCTGGGTAGAGTCTTTCAGAGGTCCTCTGTGGTAGGCTCCTGTCCTGTTACTTGTTTTCTCCTACTTCCAATGTCCATCCTATTTGTCTTTCTAAGTGAGGGTTGATCATTTTACCCCGGGTCCTCTTTCTTGTTTATCTTCTTTAGGTGTACAGATTTCAGTATGTTTATCCTATCTTATAGGTCTAGTACCCACTTATAAGTGAGTATATAAAGTTATGATCTTTTCTAGATCCCACCATTTGCCTGCAAATTTCATAATTTCCTTGTTTTTAATTGCTGAGTAGTATTCTATTGTGTAATGTACCACAATTTTTTTTATCCATTCCTCCATTGATGGATATCTGGGCTGTTTCCAGCTTCTGGCTATTACAAATAGAGCTGTTACAAACATGATTGAGCAAATGTCCCTGTTGTGTACTTGAGTATCTTTTGCATACATGCCTAGGAGTGGTATAGCTGGATCTTGAGGAAGCACTATTCCTAGTTGTCTGAGAAAGCACCAGATTGATTTTCAAAGTGGTCGTACAAGTTTACATTCCCACCAGCAATGGAGGAGGGTTCCCCTTTCTCCACAATCTGTCCAGCATGTGATATCACCTTGAGTTTTTTATCTTAGCCATTCTGATGGCTGAAACCCCAGGGTCATTTTGATTTGCATCTCTCTGATGGCTAAGGACGTTGAGCATCTCTTTAAGTGTTTCTCTGCCATTCTCTATTCCTCTACAGAGGATTCTTTGTCTAGCTCCGTACCCCATTTTTTAATTCGATTGCTTGATGTATTGCTTTTTTAACTTCTTTAGTTCTGTATATATACTGGATATCAGCCCTCTGTCAGATATAGGGTTGGTGAAGATCCTTTCCCAGTCTGTAGGCTGCCATTTTTGTTCTGACGTCAGTGTCTTTTGCTTTACAGAAGCTTTTCAGTTTCATGAGGTCCCATTTATTGATTGTTGCTCTTAGAGCCTGTGCTGTTGGTGTTCTGTTCAGGAAATTGTCTCCTGTGCCAATGAGTTCTAGGTTCTTCCCCACTTTTTCTTCTAACCGATTTAGTGTATCTGGTTTTATGTCGAGATCTTTGATCCACTTGGACTTTAGTTTTGTGCAGGGTGATAAATATGGATCTATTTTCATTTTTCTGCATGTAGACATCCAGTCGGACCACCACCATTTGTTGAAGATGTTGTCTTTTTGCCATTGAATGGTTTTGGCTTCTTTGTAAATAATCAACTATTCATAGGTGTGTGGGTTTATTTCTGGGTCTTCTATTTGGTTCCGTTGATCTATCTTTCTGTTTCTATGCCAATACAATGCAGTTTTTATTACTATTGCTCTGTAGTACAGCTTGAGATCAGGAATGGAGATACCTTCAGAGGATCTGTTGTTGTACAGGATCGTTTTGGAAATTCTGGGTTTTTTTGTTTCTCCATACAAAGTTGAGAATTTTTCTTTCAATGTCTGTAAAGAATTGTGCTGCTATTTTGATGGGAATTGCATTGAATTTGTAGATTGCTTTTGGAAGAATGGGCATTTTCACTATGTTAATCCTACCAATCCATGAGCATGGGAGATCTTTCCACCTTCTGGCATCTTCTTCAATTTCTTTCTTCAGACACTTGAAGTGTTGTTGTTGTTTTTTTTTTTCTTTGTACAAGTCTTTGACTTGCTTGGTTAGAGTCACACCAAGGCACTTGATGTCTTTTGTGGTTATTGTGAAGGGTGTTGTTTCCCTAATTTCTTTCTCAGCCCATTTGTCTTTTGTATATAGGAGGGCTACTGATTTATTTTATTTAATTTTGTATCCAGCCACTTTGCTGAAGGTGTTTATCAGCTGTAGGAGTTCCTTGGTAGAATTTTTGGGGTTACTCATGTATACTATCATATCATCTGCAAATAGTGATACTTTCACTTCTTCCTTTTCCAACTAGATCTCCTTTAGTTGTCTTATTGCTTTAGCTAGGACTTCAAGTACTATGTTGAAGAGATATGGAGAGAGTGGCTAGCCTTGTCTTGTCCCTGATTTTAGTGGGGGATTGCTTTAAGTGTCTCTCCATTTAGTTTGATGTAGGCTATAGCTTTCTGTATATTGCCTTTACTATATTTAGATATGTGCCTTGTATCCCTGATCTGTCCAAGACTTTAAACATGAATGGGTGTTGGATTTTGTCAAATGCTTTTTTGGCATCTAAGGTGATGATCATGTGGTTTTTCTCTTTCAGTTTGTTTATATGGTGGATTACATTGGTGGATTTCTGTATGTTGAACCACTTTGCATGCCCGGGATGAAGCCTACTTGGTCATCGTGGATGATATCTTTGATGTGTTCTTGGATTCATTTTGCAAGTATTTTTGCATCAATGTTCATAAGAGGGATTGGCATGAAATGCTCTTTCTTTGTTGGGTCTGTGTGTGGTTTAGGTATTAAGGTGACTGTGGCTTCGTAGAATGAGTTAATGTTCCTTCTGTTTCTCTTTCGTGGAATAGTTCGAAGAGAATTGGAGTTAGTATTTCTTTGAAGGTCTGGTAGAATTCTGTGCTGAGACCACCTGGCCCAGGGCTTTTTTTTTTTTTTTTTTTTTTTTTTTTTTTTTTTATGGAAGGAACACTTTTGATGACTGCTTCAATTTCCTTGGGGATATAGGACTATTCAGTCTTTCTACCTGATCTTGACTTAATTTTGGTAGATGGAACCTATCATGATAATTGTCCATTTCTTTTAGATTTTCAAATTTTGTGGCATTAAGGCTTTTGCAGTATGACCTAATGATTGTTTGGATTTCCTAAGTGTCTGTAGTTATGTTCCCCTTTTCATTTCTGATTTTGCTGATTTGGATAGTTTCTCTCTGCCTTTTAGTTCATTTGGCTAAGGGTTTGTCTATCTTTGAGAGATTTGTTCATTTCCTCTTTAACTGTCTGTATTTGTATGGCTATTTCTCTGAGAGATTTGTTTGTTTCCTCTTTATATGCCTCTAATAACTGCATAAGCATAGCTCGAAAGTCATTTTTCTGTGTTTCTGATGAATTGGAGTATCCATTGATTTTGGGGGTTGCTGGTGAAGCCATGATGTCCTGATTTTTGTTGGATGTGTTCTTTTGCCCACCTCTGGCCATTTACTATCTTAACCTTCCCAGTTTGTTCCTGGATTCTTTAGTTCAGACTGATACCGTCTTTCTCTGGTGTCTGAAGAATTCTTCAGGAAGATGAGAGAGGTCCAGTGGTTTCAGTGTGTGTGTTGGTGTTTCAGCTATACTTGTGGGAGGAAAGTCCAAGGGCGCAGAAAGACAGGTGCGGGCAGGTGTGTGCATGTGCGTGGAAGTGTGCCTTGAGGGACAGAGTGCTAGAGAACGTAGAACCCTTGAGTATGTGGGAGGGGCGCTACCTTGCAGGTATAGATGGGGATGCATGCGCTGAAGGCGTAGCAGGCGCTGGTGATAATCGAGGGCACAATTTCCCTATGAAAATTCCCTGAATACCTCAGTGGCCTACAGGCTGCTGGTATTCGGCTCTGTCCGAGCTCCAGGCATTTTTTTTTTGCCTCAACTCCACTGGTGGACTCACAGAGCAGGGGCTTCAATGTCCCAAGAGTCTGTCTGTTTCCCACAGTGGGTGTGTGGATGGGAGGGATCTGATGTCTGGCTGCTGGCTTAGAAGGACCCTGGATCTGGGGCTCTGCAGGCACTTCAGGGTACACTCACTCTCAAGCAGGTCACATCAGCAAGGACGAGGGTACCCCCAGCTCTCTACTCTCAGGTTTGGACCTGCTGAGTCATATGCAGAAGGACTGACAAGCTCCACCAGCTCAGTGGTGCTTCAACTGCTGACCTAGGGAGTCCAGCTCCAGCTGCTGGGAGGCTGGTCCAGATGCCTTCTGGGAAGTCCTGGGGAGCCACAACAGTGGTCCACAGACCTCGGTGGCCCAGCGCCTGTTGGACCTGATTTGTTTGGAGGGTCTGCTGGACTTTGGTGGCTGTACAGCCGGCTATCTGCCACTGAGGGGTTGGGCAGTCCTTAAAGTCACTGGCTGGGAGGTCCTGCAGAGTCCATATGGCCACTCCCACTCGCAGATATGGGACCCGGGAGGATGGTACCTTGGATCTGGGACTCGGAGGGCTGGTACAGCTGGCAGCCATGGCTGAGGAGCTAGGAGCCCCGCCTCTCCTGTCTAAGTCCCCAGGCAGTGAGTTCTGTGCTGAGAATCTCTGTGAGCTGGCTCCGCTGAGGAGGAGGGAGGCCCGAAAAAGGGAAGTGCAAGGGGATCAAAAGATAGTTTCTCTCCATCCCCAAAGAAGTCCACAGGTGACCTGAGTCTAAAGGTCTCAACTCATGGGATGTTCCCTCTTGTTCAGAAAGCCTCACTGTCGATTTTCTGGCTTTAGCTGTCCCTCCACTCACCAATTTTGGAGTTTCAGATCCTCTGTCTCTCATATACTGTGTGTGCTGGTCCCCACCATCTTGGATCCCCCTTTTCTGCCCCTCTCTTGTCCACAGAAAGGAAGAACTCTCTCTGACATGGACCCTGTTACAGCTCTTTGATTATTTCCCCCTGGTGGGACTCAGGTAACCTCATCTTACTGTCTGCAAGAGACAACAAAAAGAACCACCCCACCCACCCCACCCCACCCCAGGCCCAAACTGACACTGAAGTCCTTCTTGTAAAAGGTAGATCTTGCTGGCTGGGGAGATGGCTTGGCCATTAAAGGCTAGGCTCACAACCACAAATATAAAAGGAAGGCCTTGCAAGTAGGAGTGCAGCTTACTGCAGTGCTGTGTCTGATTTGTGGTGATCGGATTTAAAGAAACCGGGTGTCTAGTGGAGCAAAGTGGGGCAGTCCAAGACTAGCTCCGCAAACCCTTCAGACACCAATCTCAGTTAGATGGTTTATTTGAATGCCTTTTCCAAGCTGACTGGTCAGGGTCACAGTAAGGATTCAGGAGCCTAACTGTGACAGCTATCTGCTCTTAGGGCAGTCTTTTTATAGACCAAACCTAACAGAAGACATGGGGAGGGCAGTTACACATTTTGGTTAGCTGTACAAAGCAAAATTGCATTTTTGGCTAACTAGACAATGTTTGATCAGATAACCTTTAAGCTGATTGGTTCTAGATGAGGTAAGTGAGGATCTTCCAAAGTACAACATGAGTGCAACTGAGTGCAACCACGTGTGTAGATGACAAGAGTGCAACCAGAGTGTAGCCAAGTGAGTAGATAAGAAAGCATGTGGTATGACACTATTGAATCACAGTAAAATATAAGGTCAACTCCACCCTATGACAGGATCTGTTAGTGTCAGTGATGAATAACTGCTTCCAGGAAGCAGAGTTGAGAATTTTATTTTCTTTAAATTTTAATATTTTTTTGTTCACAATTTATTCATTATATATCCTGATTGAAGCCCCTCCCTCAGCTCCCCCAGTTCTCCCCTCCCTCCCTCTTCCCCTCATCCCCTCCCCTAGTCCACTAAAAAGGGGAGTTCTTCACTATTGCCATCTGCCCATAGCTTATTAAGTCTCATCAGGACTGCCTGGATCTTCCTTCGTGGCCTGGCAAGGCTGCATCAACGGGAATGAGTTATCAAAGAGCAGTCAACAGAGTTCATGATAGAGGCAGCCCCTGCTCCCCTCACTCAGAGATCCACATGGAGACTGAGATACCAATCAGCTACATCTGAGCAGGGGATCTAGGTCCTCTCCATGTATGGTCCTCCGTTGGTGCATCAGTCTCTGCAGGATCCCTGGGCTCAGATCCTTTAGCTTTGTTGGTCTCCTTGTGGAACTCCTGTCCCCTCCATGGCCTTCTATCTTCACTCTCTTCTTTCATAAGACTCCCTCTGCTCTGCCCAAAGTTTGAGTGTGAGTCTCAGCATTTGCTGTGATGCCCTGTTGGGGAGAGCCTTTCAGAGGACCCTCTATAGTAGGCTCCCATCCCGTTTCCTCTCTTCCACTGCTTCTGGTGTCTATTCTGTTTGCCATTCTGAATGAGATTTAAGCATCCTCCCTGGGGTCCTCCTTAGTGTTTAGATTCTTTAAGTCTGTAGATTTTAGTATGGCTGTCCTATATTATATGGCTAATATCTGCTTATAAGTGAGTATATGCCATGCCTGTCTTTCTGTTTCTGGGATACCTCACTCAGGATGATCTCTTCTAGTTCCATCCATTTGCCTGCAAATTTCTTGATTTTTTTTTTAAATAGTTGAATAGTATTCGATTGTGTAGATGTGCCACAGTTTCTGTATCCATTCCTCCATTGAGGGACTTCTAGGTTGTTTCCAGATTCTGGCTATTACAAATAAAGCTGCTATGAAAATAGTTGAGCAAATGTCTTTATTGAATGGTGGAGCATCTTTTGGGTATATTCCCAGGAGTGGTAGAGCTTGATCTTGAGGCAGTGCTATTCCCAGTTTTCTGAGAAAGTGCCAGGTTGATTCCCAAAGTGGTTGTACAAGCTTGCACTCCTATCAGCAATGGAGGAGGCTTCCCCTTTCTCCACATTCTCTCCAGCATGTGTTGTCACTTGAGTTTTTGATCTTAGCCATTCATGACAAAGGATGTTGAACCTTTCTTTAAGTGTTTCTCTACCATTTAATATTCCTCTGTTGAGAAGTCTCTGCTTAGCTCTGTATGCCATTTTTTAATTGGATTATTTGGTTTGTTGGTGTCTAATTTCTTGAGTTCTTTATATATACTGGATATTAGCCTTCTATTGGATATAGGGTTGATGAAGATTGTTTCCTAATCTGTAGCCTGTCATTTTGTTCTGTTGACAGTGTCCTTTGCTTTGCAGAAGCATTTCAGTTTCACGAGGTCCCATTTATTAATTATAGATCTTAGAGCCTGAGCTGTTGCTGTTCTGTTCGGGAAATTGTCTCCTGTGCTAGTAAGTTCTAGGCTCTTCCTCAGTTTTTCTTCCAACAGATTTAGTGTGTCTGGTTTTATGTTGAGATATTTGATCCACTTGAACTTTGGTTTTGTGCAGGGTGATAAGTATGGGTCTATTTGCATTTATATACATGTAGACATCCAGTTAGAACAACACCATTTATTAAAGATGCTATCTTTTTTCCGTTGTATTATTTTGTCATCTTTGTCAAAAACCAAGTGTTCTTAGGTGTGTGGATTCATTTCTGGATCTTCTATTCGATTCCATTGACCCACCAGTCTGTTTCTATGCCAGTACCATGCAGTTTTTATTACTGTTGCTCTAGAGTACAGCTTGAGATCAGGGATGGAGATACCTCCAGAAGATCTTTTATTGTAGAGGATTGTTTTAGCAATTCTGGGTTTCTTGTTATTCCATATGCAGTTGAGAATTTTTCTTTAAATGTCTGTAAAGAATTGTGCTGCTATTTTGATGGGAATTGCATTGAATCTGTAGGTTGCTTTTGGAAGAATGGGCATTTTTACCATGTTAATCCTACCAATCCATGAGCATGGGAGATCTTTCCATCTTCTGATATCTTCTAATTATTTCTTCAGAGACTGAAATTTTTTTTGTACAAGTCTTTGACTTGCTTGGTTAGAGTTACACCAAGGTACTTTATGTCTTTTGTGGCTATTGTGAAGGGTGTTGTTTCCCTAATTTCTTTCTCAGCCCATTTGTCTTTTGTATATAGGAGGGCTACTGATTTTTTTTTATTTAATTTTGTATCCAGCCACTTTGCTGAAGGTATTTATCAGCTATAGGAGTTCCTTGGTAGAATTTTTGGGGTAACATGTATACTATCATATCATCTGCAAATAGTGATACTTTGACTTCTTCCTTTCCCAACTATATCCCCTTGATCTTCTTTAATTGTCTTACTGCTCTAGCAAGGACTTCAAGTACTATGTTAAAAGAGGTATGGAGAGAGTAGGCATCTTGATTTTAGTGGGGAATTGCTTTAAGTGTCTCTCTATTTAGTTTGATGTAGGCTATAGGATTGCTGTATATTGTCTTTAGTGTGTTTAGATAAGTGCCTTATATCCCTAATCTATCCAGGGCTTTAACATGAATGAGTATTGGATTTTGTCAAATGCTTTTTTTGGCACCTAAGGAGATGATCTTATGTTTTTTTTTTCTTTCACTTTGCTTATATGGTGGATTACATTGATGGATTTTCATATATTGAACCACCCATGCATACCTGGGATAAAGCTTACTTTGTTATAGTGGATGATATCTTTGATGTGTCCTTGGATTCATTTTGCAAGTATTTTTGCATTAATGTTCATAAGAGGGATTGGCATGAAATGCTACTTTTTTGTTGGGTTTTTGTGAGGTTTAGGTATCAAGGTGACTGTGGCTTCATAGAATGAGTTTGGTAATATTCCTTCTGTTTCTCTTTTGTGGAATAGTTTGAAGAGTATTGGTGTTAGCTCTTCTTTGATCATCTGGTAGAATTCTGCCCTGAAACCATCTGGCCCTGGGCTTTTTTTGGATGGGAAACTTTTGATGAGTGCTTCTATTTCTTTATGAGATATAGGAATGTTTAATTTATTTACCTGGTCTTGATTCAGCTTTGGTAAGTGGAATCAATCAAGAAAATTATCCATTTCATTTAGATTTTCAAATTTCATGGTGTGTAGGCTTTCAAAATAAGATCTAATGATTGTTTGGATTTCCTCACTGTCTGTTATGTCCCCCTTTTCATTTCTGATTTTATTGATTTGGATAGTGTCTCTCTGCCTTTTAGTGAGTTTGGCTAAGGGCTTGTCTATTTTGTTGATTTTCTCAAAGAACCAGCTCTTGGTTTCATTAATTCTTCGAATTGTTCTCTGTTTCTAGTTTATTGATCACCATGCCTAGCCGTGATCTTCTTTCTTGAGTTGTACTTTTAGATTTAGGTAGCCCAGAGTTCAAAGTCTACAAAAATTGAGGCAGAAATACAAAAGCTCTTGTTCAGCGCCCCTATCCCTGCCCCTAGGACACCAGAAAAATTACATCTCTAAAGCTCTGTCAGTCTCTTGGCCTTGGGGGACCAGGAGTGGGTACATCAGAGCTGTGGTGTTTTCAGGAATAAAGCTATGGTTGGTTATCCTCTGCCTCAAAAACTTGAAAGCAGAAGGATATCAAAGAGAAGGCTGAGGTGCTAAGTGGTATGTGTGTGTGTGTGTGTGGTGATCCCTGGAGCACCTTAGAACAGTGGTTGTCAACCTGTGGGTCGCAACACCTCTGAGGTTGCCCAAACGATCCTTTCACAGGGGTCACCTAAGACGGTTGGAAAATACAGACATTTATATTATGATTTGTAACAGTAGCAGAATTATGGTTATGAAGTAGCAACGAAATAATTTCATGGTGGGGGGTTGCCACAACATGAGGAGTTGTACTAAAGTGTCACAAGCATTAGGGAGGTAGAGAACCACTGACTTGGAGCATTCTGTGCCTGACTGCTCTAAGCACTCTGGGTCATGACTATGATGGTAGGGTGTCCAGGCCAGAGAGTCCCCATAAGGCAGTTCTCAAAGCTATGAAGCCAATGTTGCACTGTCCCCTCTTAAAAAGCTCGGTGAGACTCAGTGAGGCTCTTTTCAAGAAAAGAATCACTGACAGTAGTCAGTTACCTTCACACATGGGAATTATGTCCCTCTGGAGGTGACATTGTTAGATCAGTTTATGAAGATGTGAGAACTTGTGCAATAGTTGGAGAGGGGACTCACATCAATCAATAGCAATGAAAGCAAATATCTCAGTTCTTATTCCAAATGACTGACATGAACAATGCAACCCACCTTTAAACCTCCAAGTCAAAATGATGGGGCTAGTTGCTACATGTAGTTAAAATTTTCCTACTTTTTTAGAATAGTCACCTCTCTCTCTCTCTTTGTCCACATGTGTGTGGGTTGATGGAGAGGAATGACGGTATCCTTTCCACATTTAAAACGCGATAATTCTTTTATGCTTACCAGGTGCAAGGGCATTGGGACAAGGAATCTACCCTGTACACAGAAGGGAAGCTCAGCCTGGGAGCCCTGGGCACTGGGCTGTGAAGAATGAATTGCTTCCCCAGTAAATCAAGAACTAAGAAAGAAAACAATTCAAAGGGAATAAAGAGGATGACATTTGCCCCTCTTAAAATATGAAACATTAAACTTGTTACCCCTCCCTCCCTCCCTCCCTCCCTCCCTTCCTTCCTTCCTCTTTTTATCAGTTTACTAGTCTGGGTTAGAACCCAGATATGTCTTTGTAAGTATCTCAATCCCAACAATGTATTAATGCTGAGGGGGTCTCATTGCAGTGTCCAGTCTGACTCTGTAATTTCTGCAGTGTTGTCTGAACTCTTAAGCCATCTTAGTTCTTCTTGTGTTTAATTCTAGGTGTGAAAGGGGCTCCCTTCTGGTGCTACGAAGAGATAAATTCCAGAGGTGACAGATTTGGCAACTGTATTGGTAGCCATTGCGCGTTTGCGTATGTATTTAGAAAATTATTCTTTTGGTTAGAATGCAGATTCTTAAATCCCAACATATATTCTGTGTGAGTGGGGCGTATTCTGTGTATTCTGTGCAGTGGGGTACGTTGCCAGGTTTCCTTTGTCACATGGTCTCAACTGAACAGTTGTTGTCCCTTGTTATGGGAACATTTGTCTAGTGCCTACAATGTTAAAGCTGGAAACTTCTACAGATGGTTCTGGTGAACTAGACATTGTGTTAGATAGTATGTATATATAGTATATTATCTATTATCTATCATCTATTATATGTTTATGAATGTAACTAATAAAATTTAATGTAACTAATAAAAATTATCTTGCTTTACTTTTAAAAAATCTGATAATCAATGATCATTTGTCCAAATTTCAGTAGCTAGAATGAGGCATAAGAGAGCTGTCAGCATGTCATGGTTATCAATTTTTTTACTTCTAAATTCTCTCATTCAAAAAGAGTCATATTATAAGTTATGCTAAAGTTTTTTTGGAGAAAAATCATTCAACCAAGATTTAAACTAGTAACACATTATTTTTTGTTTTCTTTCTTTCTTTCTTTCTTTCTTTCTTTCTTTCTTTCTTTCTTTCTTTCTTTCTTTCTTTCTTTCTTTCTTTCATCATTTTACAGCCTGAATCCAGCCCCCTCCTTCCTCTCCTCTCAGCCCTACCCTCAGGCCTCTTCACCCTATATTCCCATTTCCTTCTTCGCAGAGAAGCGGAGGCCCCCAGGGGGTACCAACCCACCCTGGCACCTCCAAACTGCATAAGGACTAAGTGCATCCTCTCTCACTGAGGCCAGACAAGGCAGCCTAGCCAGGAGAAAGGGATGCAAAGGCAGGCAACTAGGCAGAGGCAGTCCCTATCCCCATTGTTAGGGGACTCACAGGATGACCAAGGCGCACATCTGCTACATATGCGTAGGGGGTCTAGGTCCAACCCATGCATGCTTTTCGGTTGGTGGTTCAGTCTCTGTGAGCCCCCAGGGGCCTAGGTTAGTTTACTCTGTAGGTCTTCTTGTGGTATCCTTAACCCCTCCAGCTCCCTCGATCGATCCTCCCACTCTTCCACAAAACTCCTTGAGCTATGCATATTGATTGGCTGAGGGTCTTTGCATCTGTTTCCATCAGATGCAAAGGATGCAAAGCCTCCATCAGAGGCTTCTGAGATGAAGCCTCTCAGAAGACAGTTAGGCTAGGATCCTGCATGCAAGCATAGCAGAGTGTCATTAATAGTGTCAAGGGTTTGCTTCCTCCCATTGGGAGGATCTCAAGTTGGGCCCTTTTTGGTTGGTCACTCTCTCAATCTCTACTGCATGCTTATCCCTACCTGTCTTAGAGGTGAGACAAATTTTGGGTCTGAGGTTTTATGTGTGGGTTGGAAGTCCCTCCTAGGCAGGAGGCAGCCACTTCAAGCTCCATACCCCCTGCTGGGAGGAGTCTCAGCTAGGGCAGTCTCCACAGACTCCCAGGAGCCTCCCCTGTCCCAGAGAGGCCCTCTGCCTAATTTCTGTCCTCCATCCCGATCCTCCCCCACCCCACCTCTGGCTCTCTCCACCCCTGTAACCCTCTTCACCCCTAAAGAGACATTATTTTTTTTAAACTAAGATGTATACTAAGTTAAAGAAGAGTAATTTTTATTTTCACACTGTGTAGGCAGAAATAAAAAGTTGAGGGAAGGTGCGTTACTGGTTTTTGCACTGTGTAACCTTCATTGCTAACTTGTATTATCAGCTACTTGCTAAGAGACCTTTTCCATTATGCTTACAGAAATTCTCTGTGTGGGAAGTTAGTCTGTACGTGGCCATTCAAGAAGATACTGAGAAAGGCCAATATATCTGCGGTTTACACACACATACGAGATGACATATGCATATCTATGTATAAAGGCGGGAGGCTTTTTAAGCCGACAATGACGACATATTCTGTACTAGCAGACAGAGATGAAACGTTTGTAGAAGATGGCACTATCTGTGGCCCTGATATGGTAATTTAATAAGCTGATTTAAAGTTCTTTTTTTTTGTGGTCATATCCATCTTGACACTACTAACAAGCACTGTATTTCCTACAATTTCTTCATTGCGGTAAAATGCTCATGACGAAGACTGGCGTCTTAACTCCCTAGAGCCGTGTGGTTTAGTGGTACCCAGTGCACTCCCAGCGCTGGACAGCCACCACAGGACTGCACATGCCCACATTCAGGGTTCTCTTCTCTGCTTCCGATTACCGCATGAGTAGTAGACTCTTAGCTTAGCCCAGTCACCTTGCCTGCCTCCGGCCGCGCTTCCTCACCATGGCGCTAATGGCCTGTTAGCTCCCTGGAATTGGGAGTCTAAAAAGAGAGCAACAACAACAAACAAAACCCAAAAACCAAACCAAATCAAAATGAAAAGAAACCCCTTTCTTCTATAAGTTGTCTTGGGCATGCTGTTCTACCACAGCAACAGAATACAAACTAAGACAGCCCTCAACTGCTGTGAAAAGTGAAGCTACATACCAAGATATAAGCATCTCAAGGCTATGGTGACTTAGAATTCATCAAGAATGTGCCTTGGAATGTTAAAATCTATAAAGAACTCCAAAAGGTAAATAGAAAAACTCTAAATTATCAAAACAACAAATGGGCTAATGAATTATACAGATTTCTCTCAGAGGAAGACAAAAAGTGACCAATAGATAGTTGACCAATAGATAGTTGACCAATAAATATTTGAAAGTCTTCAATTTATGTCTTAGTTGGATTTCTATTGCTCTGATGAAACACCATGCTCAAAGAAACTTGGGGAGGAAAGGGTTTATTCCACTCAGGTTTCCACAGTTCCCCTTCAAAGGAACTCAAAGAGGGCAGGAACCCAGAAGCAGGAGCTGAGACCGAGGCCACGGAGGGTGCTGCTTCCTGGCTTGCTCCTCATGGCTTGCTCAGCCTGTTTTCTTATAGAGCCCAGGACCACCAGCCCAGGGATGGCCCCACCCACAATGGGCTGGGCCTCCCCACATCAACCACTCATTAAAAAAATGCCCTATTTTATTTTCTCTTTTGAGTGAGATTCAAACATCCCCCTCTTGGGCCCTCCTTGTAGCATGGTTTTCCTCTAGTATGGCTTCTATCCACTTATAAGTGAGCACATACCACGCATGTCTTTCTACGTCTGGGTTACCTCACTCAGGATGATCTTTTTTAGTTCCAACAATTTGCCCGCAAATTGCATAATGTCTTTGATAACAGCTGAGTAGTATTCCATAGCGTAAGTGTATCACATTTCTTTATCCGTCTAGGGGCATTTAGGTTGTTTCCAGTTTCTGGCTATTATAAATAAAGCTGCTATGAACATAGTTGAGCAAGTGTTCTTATGTGGTGGAGCATCTTTTGGGTATATGCCCAGTAGTCGTATGGCTGGTTGTTGAAATAGATATATTCCCACTTTTCTGTGAAACCTCCAGATTGATTTATACAGTGGTTGTACAAGTTTGACTCCCACCAGCAATGGAGGAGGGTTCCTCTTGATCCACATCTTCGCCAACATGTGCTGTCACTTGCGGGGCCGTTGTCTGCCTTTGCATCCCTTAATCCTTGCTGGGCTGCCTTGTGTGGCCTCAGTGGAGAGGATACCTTTAGTCCTGTTGTGACTTGAGGTGCCAGAGTGAATTGGTGCCTTCCTGGGAGCCTCCCATTCTCTTGAAAGAAGGAGAGGGAGAGGAGGGATTGGGGAGGGGACACGAGGGTGGGGCTGAGAGAAGAGGGAGGGAGTTGGATTCAGGATGTAAAGTGCTTAAATAAAAATATTTTAGAAAGAAAGAAAGAAGGAAGGAAAGAAAGAGAGAAAGAAAATGCCCTACAGGCTTGCCTATAGCCAGATCTTATGGAGGCTTTTTTTTTTTCAATCTTCTCTTTGATGAGCAGTTTTTTTTTCTCCACTTGTCAAAGCACTTTGTGTTCTAGAATTAACTTGTATTTAACTATGCTACGTAATTGTAGTATGTTGCTGAGAGCTGTTTTCTAGTTTTGTTTTAGCATTTTTGTATCAAATTAAAAAAACAGATATTGGTCTGTATTTTGGTTTTGTTATCAGGCGAATGCTAACCTCACAAAATAAGCTAGGAAGTGCTCTGCCTTTTCCACTTTTAGTAAAAGTTGGAGAAGGACTGTTTGTGCTCCTGAAGTATTTGTTAGAATCTGTCGTGAAGCAAATCTGTCGATTTCCTTTGTAAGAATATATTTGGTTACTAATTCAGTGTCCTTATTAGTCATAATTCTATTTGGACCTGCTCTGTGTTCCTTGTATAGTTCAAGTATGCCCTTTTGGTCACTGTGAAAATGACTCCAAGGAAAAGAGGTAAAGGGTTTTTTTTTTTGGGGGGGGGTGTGTGTCTCACAAGTTTAGAGCTTTTAGCCCATGGCCACCAGTTTCATTGCTAAGGAGGGGGTTCTCTTCCCAGCTGGGAAGCAGAGGTGATGGGAACAGAAACAAAGCACACTCTGCATTCTTATCTCCAGTGACTTGGTTCCTTAAAGTAGGTCCCAATCTTCTATTTTCTACCAATACCCAATAATACCACCAAATTATGAATCCATGAGTATGGGTTGATCTAATTCTGAGACCAGAACCTTAGTGATTTAGTCATTTCTTCAAAACTCTTCAGCCAGTGTCTTAAGCCTTTAACGCATGAGCTGGTCAAGATGTTTTAGCTTCAAATTATAACAATTCTTTTTAAACAATTTTTAATTTAAAAATTTTAATATTAATTACAGTTTATTCACTTTGTATCCCAGCTGTAGCCCCTTCCCTCATTCCCTCCCATGCCTCTCTCCAAGTCCTCTGATAGGGGAGGTCCTCCTCCCCTTCCATCTGACCCTAGCCTATTAGGTAGGACTGGCTCATTGTCTTCCTCTGTGGCCTGGTAAGGCTGCTCCCTCATCAGGGGGAGGTGATCAGAGAGCCAGCCACTGAGTTCATGTCAGAGACGGTTCCTGTTCCCATTACTAGGAAACCCATTTGGATACCGCCATGGATTACATCTGTGCAGGGGTTCTAGGTTATCTCTAGGCATGGTCCTTGGTTGGAGAAAAGAGCCCTGGGCCCAGATTTCTTGGTTCTGTTGTTCTCCTTGTGTAGCTCCTCCAAGTCTTTCTATCTCCCCCTTCTTCCATAAGATTCCCTGCACTCTGCCCAAAGTTTGGCTCTGGGTCTCAGCATCTGCTTTGATACGCTATCAGGTAGAGTCTTTCAGAGACCTTCTGTGGTAGGCTACTGTCCTGTTTACTTCTGGGAATCAGTCCATTCCAACTACATTATCCAGTTTGTCTGGCAAAAGGTTGTCCTTATATTCTTATTTCTCTACAGTTGGCACTCTTCTGATTTCTCATTTCTGGCTTTACTTATTTTAATTAAACATTTAAAAATATGACTTACAATATATGTCTACCAAATTTGTTCTCTTTTAAAGAAAATCAATGTTTGGTTTTATTGACTTCATTTCTTCTAGTATCTAATTTGTTTCTCTGCACTCTAGCTTTCGGTTCTTTATTCCTACTAGTTTTAGGTTGGTTTGTTGTACCTTCTATGTTTTTTTTTTTTAAAGCACGAATCTCTGTTATTTATTTGCATTATCTTAAATAAATCTCTTTCTTGTATCACTTTTCCCGTTCTCTCTTGCTTACTTTTCCCTTTATATGGCGGTTTGAACAGTAATGGCCCCCATAGACTCATGTGTTTGAGTGCTTGGACCGTAGGAAGTGGCATTTTTAGGAGGTGGTTCCCTGTTGGAGTAGGTGTGGCCTTCTTGGAGGAAGTGTGTCACTGTGGAGATGGGCTTTGAAGTCTCCTATGCTCAAGGTATGCCAAGTGTGGTACACAGTCTCCTCCTACTGTGTGAGAATCCAGATGTAGAACTCTCAGCTCCTTCTCCAGCACCATGTCTGCCTACATGCTGCCATGCTTCCCACCAGGATGATAATAGCCTGAACCTCTGAAGCTGTAAGCCAGCCCCAATGAAGTTTTTCTCTTTTAAGAGTTGCCATGGTCATGGTGTCTCTTCACAGCAATGGAAACCTAAGTAGGACACTTGCTATGCTGGTGTGGCATATGACATTTATAGGTCAGTGTCTGGGGAATCATTCCTGCATTCCTGCAGTTATGCTTTGTGTTCATGACATTTATTAATGCTGTGATAAAATACCTGACTGGGGTAAATTAAAGAAAGGTTTACTGTTGGCTCACATAGTCCATCATGTCAAGAAAGAGGCATGGTGGAAACTGGTCACATAGCACCTGCAGTCAGGAAGCAGTGGGGGGGTCTTTAACTCCCTTTCTCCTTCCTCTTCAGCCTATTGTCAGAGCAGGGCAAGTCTTCCAACCTCAGGACAGTGTGGAAACCCCTTCACAGAGATGACCCAAGACTTGCCTGCTCAGTGACTCTAGATCTTTTGACACCTAATGAGCCGGGTCCCCACTGCCTCCACATTCCTCAACATTCTGAGCTCCCAAATTCCAACCAGAATGGCCTTTTCAGCTTTTCCTATAACATCCCCAGGATTTTCTAGTTCCCCGCTCCCAGATCTTCCAAATCCCTCCTGCAGGTCACTCTTATATTTTAATTTAAAAAAAGTTTTTTATTTTTATTTTTACCTTTTTCCATGATTTATTCATTATATATCCTGATTGAAGCTCCCTCCTTCAACTCCTCCCAGTCCCACCCTCTTTCCCTCTTTCCTCCTATTCCCTTCCCCTAGT
This sequence comes from Rhombomys opimus, assembly GCA_010120015.1. Taxonomy (NCBI): domain Eukaryota; kingdom Metazoa; phylum Chordata; class Mammalia; order Rodentia; family Muridae; genus Rhombomys; species Rhombomys opimus. The sequence goes on along the minus strand of REGO01000101.1, from coordinate 515,528 downwards.
CCACTGAAAGGGGGAGTTCTCCTTCTCTGCCATCTGCCCATAGCTTATCAAGTCTCATCAGAACTGCCTGGATCCTCTTCCTCTGTGACCTTGTATGATGGCATCGCCAGGGGGAAGTGATCAAAGAGCAGGCAATTGAGTTCATGATAAAGGGAGCCCCTGCTCTCCTTACTCTGGTAACCACACGGGAGACTAAGCTGCCAGTTGGCTACATCTGAGCAAGGGGTCTAGGTCCTCTCCATGCATGGTCCTTGGTTGGTGCATCAGTCTCTGCAGGACCCCCCTGGGCCCAGATTTCTTAGCTTTCTAACCCAGAAACAGAAAGACAGGCATGGTGTACACTGACTTACAAGGAGATATTGGCCATATAATATAGGACGGTCACCCTAAAATCTACAGACCTCAATAAGCTTGACACTAAGGGCAATCCTAGGGAGGATGCTTAAATATCATTTAAAATGGCAAACAGGACAGATACCAGAAGCAGTGGAAGAGAGGATATAGGATGGGAGCCTACTATAGAGGGTCCTATGAAAGGCTTCCCCCAACAGGGCATCACAGCAGATGCTGAGACTCACACTTAAACTTTAGGCAGAGCACACGGAGTCTTATGGAAGAAAAGTAGGGGTGGGGGTGGGGAATAGAAGGACATGGAGGGGACAGGAGCCACACAAGAAGACCAACAAAGCTAAAAACTCTGCAGGCATTTTCAAAGGCCTGCAAAAATCTTTGACAAAAGCTAATCACAAAGATGACATATCTGTAACATCTCACTCGTTTCAGGACATATTGCCTCCCTCCACTTGTGATGAAAAGTGGCATTACCTCCTACCGGCCCCTTATCTTTTTAAGAGGGCTTCTTATAATAGATAGTTTGAAAATAAGACTCAAATGTCCTAGCATGATGTACATCAGTCTTCAAGCTCATTGCAATGTATAACAATTACCATTTTCAACACTTACCATTACCGTGTTCTCATAGATTTGAATCCCAACTATAGGTAATATGAATTCTGCTTTTCTTAAAAGTGTCTTGTGTTTGGCCCATGCTCTCAATCTCATGGTCTGACTGCTTTTATTTTTATCCTTTTGCTTTAGTTCTGTCTGTCGGCAGGTTGCAGGGAAATTAAATATGTAACGAATTTTAAAGCCTGTAATACTACTAGAGATTGCAATGACCATGGGGTAAGTATTTATTTCAGCAATATGGCTTTAGCAATCCACTAAGCAAGACATTAAAACTGACTTGAAATTTTTTTGTCACTTTTATTGGGCATTGTGTAATTTATCATATTATATATTATATTTTATTATGTTATACTTTATATAACATATAATATATCTAATTAATATATATAATATCACATTATAAATATAATGAGTTTATTGTAACCCTAGCCTTCTCTTCTTAAGGAACCTGCACACCAGCTACAGAGTATAGTTCTGGATATGTAAAATGTTTGGTGAATTTGTGGGGTGGAGAATGTAACAGGGAGTGTGTCCCCATGTAACCACAGAACTATCCAACCTAGGACTGTAGAGACAAGGCAAGAGGCAGTAAACAAATGTTGTTAGAAAGCCATTGCCAGCCCCACTGGACTCTGGGATGCCCTGGGACACTAGGAAGTATTAAGTGATAATTAGTTACCACTTAATATGTTATTGGTAGTTGTGATACTTGGGTGTGTCTGTGGGGGAAGTTGAAAAAAAAGAAAAAGAAAAAGAAAGAGCTAACTTGGCTACAGAAGTATGCCCTCTGACCTATAGATAATTACAAGAGGAAATTTAGTGAATTTGTCTATTTAAACTAAATTTCCTAGAATGCAGTGCTGTGTGGTACTGAGTTGTTATTACTAATTTTTCCAGGTTTGCAACAATTTTCAGCATTGCCATTGTGAGAGAGGATTTAACCCTCCTAATTGTGAACCAGTGAGAGGACAGTTCGGAAGCATTGATGATGGACACCGATACTATGTTGAAGGTTGGCATTCTTAGAATCTTGTTGAATAAATGCAAGAAGGTAAATTAAAGGTACAAGTCTTTTGTACATAGTAGCAAAACAAACAAACAAAACAAAAACAGAACTGATAAATGACACTAAGACGCTTTGAAAAAGACACAGGGACTAATTTTCTTCCACTTACCTAAACTAATCTGAATTCAAAGTAGAGTTTCAAGTATCTTCCCAATTTCTATAAAACATTTTACTAAAACCATATGAAACATGCAACAGAGAATCTTTGCTATTCTCAACAAACACAAGCTTTCTTCACCTACCTGTATATTTCTGGGACAGTAGAAACGTACAAATTTTTTTGCCCCCTCTCTTCAGACTATTCAAACCGTCCTATAGAAAATCAAGATTCCACCTACTGGATACATAGCACACTCACTCCTGTGTGACACAGAGCTTTATAACAAGATTTGCGTCCCTTAGTGTCCTAGGAATATGTAAAGGTACTTACTTTACAAGATTTCTTTCTTGTCATACGAAATAGAAGACAGCCTTCCTGGACAATGAACAAGATAGTTGTCATTGTTGTCTGACACAGAAGGGTTGTGATCATATAATCTGAAATAAAATTTTATTTTTAAAATGGAGCACATGATCATACTTTTTTTTTTCCTGCTTAGCCAAGATTTGTTGGAAAATCACCTAGGTGGTAGATTTCTTTTTAGCTTCTTGAGAATCCTTGACATTGATTTCCATAGTAACAGCACCGGTGTGCCTTCCCACCAAGAATGAATATGGGTTTCCCTTCTGCCATATCCTTATAAACACCACTTGTAGGCTCGTGCATTGATCTTAGCCATTCTGACTTCATAAAAACTGAAATTCCAAAGTTGTTTTGATTTTAATTTCTTGTAATTTCTAGGGACAATGGACATTTTCTTTGGAGGAGCATATTCCTTAGCCATTGTGGTTTCTTTGTTTGAGAACTCTGTTTAGATCCAGAGCTTCCCCCCTCCCTTTTAATGGTCACTTGTGGTTTTGACTTGGATTTTTTTTTAGTTACTTATATATTCTGGTTATAAATCTTGGTAGATGTGTAGTTGGCAAAGGTTCCCTCCCACTTTTGGGCTCCACATCAGTCGATTGGTTTTTCCTTTGCTCTATGGAAGCTTGTATTCTTAGGTTGAGCACGTTTGGTAATTGTTGGCTTTAGTTCCCGGGTAAAGAGAGTCCTCTTTAGAGGAACTGCCTTACCCTTTTATCTTGTAGAATACTGCCTGTATTTTCTTCTAGCAGTTTTAGTGTTTTGGGGTTTCATATTGAGTCATTTGGAGTTGAAGTTGTTGTTGTTGTTGTTTTTTTGTTTGTTTGTTTTTTTGTTTGTTTTTTTTTTTTTTTTTTTTTT
>REGO01000101.1:423803-512159 GCA_010120015.1 Rhombomys opimus | reverse complement strand
TTTGGTTTGGTTTGGTTTGGTTTTTTGCAGGGTAGCAGACATGGGTCTAATTTCAATCTTCCATGTCTGGGCATCCAGTTTTTGTAGTGCCATTTGTTGAAGATGTCTTTTTTTCCAGCGTATGTTTTTGGCATCTTTGTTAAATACCATATAGTGGTAGATGTGTGCATTTAATGTCTGGATTTTTTTTTTTTGTGTGTGAGTATCCTGAATAATTAACCCCAAGCCTGTGAATTTGTCACAGGGTATCAGGTAGCATCCTTTAATCAGGAAACATGGGTGCTGAGGATACAGCTGTGGGAGGTACTCTTTCAGGTACAGTGGTTTATAGTAGATAAGATTTAGCCTTAGTATTTAAGAAGACAGCCTTGTCCTTCTCAGTTGCAGCTAGATACTGCAGTGCTACACTGACTCAAGATTTTGTTCTCTTTCTCTTTCTCTCTCTCTCTCTCACACACATATGTATGTTTATATGGTTAAGTATACTGTTTGAAGACGGTTGTCCCTTGAACTATTAAAACAACAATTATTTTAATTCTCATTATACTTTCCTAGTGGGTGTTTAAGACTACATAGTTGTCTTAAATCACCTTTTGCAAACTGTCAAGACCAGTGGAAGATCTGGTCCTCAGAGATCACTTGGGCTAGGAGACCCCCTTCGAACCTCTAGTCTCTCTTTTGCCAGTTAGTCCATCTATGTAGGGAAAATCAAAAGCCTTGCTTAAGCATCTTTCACTTGGAAGTGTGGAGGAAATCTTTCTTCCCTGTTGACCCTCTTTGTATGCTCATCACTGGCTTGATCCCACTCAGTGCCTTAGCCTACTCAAACTGGCTTGATCCCACTCAGTGCCTTAGCCTACTCAAACAAGAGAAAAAGTGGCTTCCCACAAATTATTGGACATTTTCAGAGATGCTCCATGAGCTCCTGGGACTTAGTTGTCCTTGGAAGGTACACGCATGGTGGGGGTACTCTACCTTTAGTCCCTGCGACCACATCAGTGTGGACCTCCAAGTGTGGCTATTGAAAACCCAGAGTGGCAAAAGCCATTCAGGAAGAACTGCAGTAAGCAAGTGAGCTCCCTAGAGTTGGCCTACCATTCTGCACGGCTGTGATAGGCATAACTTGGAGTGGCATGGCCACCAGGAGCTTTGTCTCTGGATTATTCTTATTGCTAATATGCCTTCCCATGCTTGTCATTGCTTTGTTCCTCATATATCTGGCATGGTGTGATTGGGCATGGGAGACCCTTACTGCCTGTAGTCTGGTGTGATTGCTTCCCCGGTATCGGCCCTCCATGTTGGGCAAATTTCCTGCAGATCAATATGAAGATGTGTTTTCATAAAATAATGCTGTTTAGATGACTTGACGATTTTATAATTTCTGATAATGATTTTATAGCATTCCTGACTTGATTCAGGTACTTTAAGTCCCTCCTGCAGAATAGCAAAAGCTGCATAGGAAGTCCTGTGAGCCTTCCTGAGTCACAAGTTAGTAAATTGCACTAGGAAGAAAAAGAAACTTGTGAGAGATTTAGAATCAAGAAAAATCATTCATTCCAGGTTAGATGTAGAGGTGAGATCACAGGTCTCCGTGTGCACCACAATAACAAAAGCCATAAATAAATACAAGACTTCAAAAATAAGACGTAAGATAGATCACCTGTTTCTTGGTAAAAAAAAAAAAAAACAAAAAACTCGTTAACCTATGACATAAAAAAAAAAAAAACCAACAATATTGCTTTGAACTTATAATGAGTGTATGGAGTGGAAAATACATAAAAAATATTGCTTCAAACTTATAATAAGCTGTGGAATGAAAGATAAAAAATATTCCTTTTAACTTATAGTGAACTTGTGTATGTGTGCGAGTATGTGATTCTTCCCCGTTTTCTCTTTTATTTCTCGCTGGCCCCAAATAATTGAGTTCTGTACCCCCAGAGAAAAGTCTGTGGAGCGATTCACTGCAGACTCTACACACACCTTCCCAATCTTCCCTGAACTGTTGAAGTTGCCCTTTGACAGCAGGGGTCACTTGCACAAGCCTGACATTTTTAATTATGCTGTATTATTTAGAGGAAGCTTCAGCATTAACATACATAAAATGTAAGATAAGACATACATTTTAAGTCACCAAGTCTTGTGTTTATATATATATATATATACACCCTAAAAAACTTATTCAGATCCATATAACTTGCATAAGCTTTCCAGCCTTCTTGCCAATTCTGGAAAAAAAAAATCAGCCATCTTAAAGCACAATTCCTTGTTTGTTAAGGACATTTTTATTTTTACATCCTAACCTCTTACTACAAGACATAGTAATTCCAAAAGTAAATTTATAATATATTGTAAGAACTCTTTCTTGGTGGTGGTGGGGATTAAACAATGTTCAACCTATCCTCATAAGGTCCCAAGGACAAACCCAAGTTCTTATTTTATCACAGCTCACTCTGTGGAACCAGTGAGTCTGTAATGCTATCATCCCATGAAACCAAAGCTAAGTCCTTAAGCACAGTGATGAACTAGGAGTGGGATTGAAGCTTGAAAGGGAGAGACCATGAAACAAAGGAAAGGGGTGGGCTCAGGGCAAGTCTGAACCTAGCAAGCCAACTTCCACTCCTGCTCATACTTGAAAATAACTGTCTGTCTTGATAATTTGCCATCCACACTCCCTGAGACAGTAGGATCACTCATGATGGCACACAAAGGCCCTATCCTTTCGGCTTTAGGAGCTTTGTTGGCCGAGGTATGCTATATTCACAAAAATTAAAATTAATCACTCCATCCTCCAAGACCATGCAGGAACGGCCTCCTTACATGGGAGTAATGATAGCATCCACTAATGATCATAGAAGTGCTTTCCGGGTAATTCTTCTTTTAAAAGATAGGGCGTGCTTGTAGCTGATGGCTCTCCTGTCCCTTAGTGTCCCTTTTGGCCCAAACTGATGGTGTCTCTGCTGTTAATAGTTCTGTCTCCTCTGGTCTAATCCCACATTTCTTGTTTTTCCTGAGAGAGGTGATTAAATCCATGATACCCATCCATTATAAGAACTAAAGGGTACTAAGAACCCTTTAGTACCCTTTAGAGAACATGCTTTTCTTTTCAAATATGGACAGGTTCAGTATTTCTTCTTTGAATTTGCTTCTTTCACTTGTCTTTGAATTCTTGCATTTTGCTATAAGCTGTCTGGAGAGTGTATGCTACAAGTTCAACATTTTCATTTACAAGTCTCCTCTGATAACTAACCGTTTGCAGGGCTAGAGAGTTCCATCCTTTACAAAATGGTAAAGCGCAGTTTGGCTAAGAATTTGCCCACCTTGTGCCAGAAATAGTGTTTCTTATAAGGCTAGCATATAACACTAGGCACTTTAATGTTTGTTGAATCACCAATATTCTATCCTTGATTCTTTATGTAGTTTTTAAGAAGATGCAGACTTCCTCCTCTTTTCTCCCAACCCTCACTGAATTATCCCACCAACAGTCCTTTCACGGAAACAGACACATTTTCTAGCCTGTGTATTGCTCTTGCCCTCCTCTAACGCTGTGTCCATACTCTGACGTATCCCTCAGAACAACAATCCTATTCCAAGTACAAAACCTGTAAGTGTCAGCATTCTTTGGATAAGTAGAACGAGCAGTTATGCACAAAGATATAGCAGTGGATTTCCCACTGTTTATTTCCCACATAAATGAAGCTGGTTCTCCGTATTAAGTAGACTGCACAGTCCCTTAGATCTGCAAGGCAAGTTGATAAACTAGAAATAAATGGAATATTTGTAATTGTCTCACCATCTAAGAAATTACCATGAACTAACATAATTAATGGGTTATATTATATATATATGTATACACATATTATAGGTATATAATAATAATTAATTTAAAAAGAGGGCATGAATTTGAAAGAAAGCAAGGAGGACACTGGAGGGCTTGAAGGGAGGAAAGGGAAAAAGAAATGCTGTAACTATAATCTCAAAAGGGAAAAACAATTTTAAAAAAAAGTAACACCTCAATTATATATATTGGCTTCATTTTACATATAATACTACAGTCTACACGAATACGGTGTTTAATATTGGAGACTAACTCTGACAATGATATCTTTCATACCTTTCCATTTGGTTAGTAAAAATCTAAGACAATTTAAAACCAATGTTCTCCATTCTAGGTAAAAGCTATATGCAGCCAGACATCAATATTCTTCCCAAACACCGGCTCCATCTCATTTTGTATATATCCCTACCTGCAGTTTTCATTGTTACAGCTGTATTTATAAGGCAGAATAAACGGAGACACCTGTGTGACAGAGAAGGAAGCGAAAGCAACAGGTATGTATTAGATCTGCACTTATATTTACCACTGTTATAGCAAATGGGTCGGGACAAAATTATCCTTCTTCATGAAAAAACCAAGATTTTAGGAAAGGCGAAACAAAGAGAGGCACAGATGCACACTGCACCTGGGATGCATTCCCATCCCTAAAAATCATGCAGTTGATCACCAGCGTTCCCGAAGAAGACAGCGTTGCTGCAGGCATCTTGGAAGCCAAGCTAGCGTCTTAGTTCACTGGCTCTGTCAGTCACGTTACCCAAACGTAGGCTCACAACATGAAGCATTGCAATACCGACATAAAACCCCACACGTTTATTCCTTTAAAGTTTGATGTTCCCTGTTCACATAGTAAATGGGTAAAATCCTTAATAGTATCCGACTGAGAGACAAGAGATGGTACGATTACACCGAGTCTCAGAAAACTTCGTTTTATGTTTCAAGCTTTGCATGGAAACTTTGATAGCTTGCTCAAGCGATGTAATCTCTGTATACTATAGTGGCTTTTGGTGGCTGTGCAAGCATGGATTGAAGAAGGCTTTCTTTCCAATGTGGCCTGATTTTTTAGGAACATATATTCAATAAGCAATATAACCCTATTATCTGGAACCAGTTACAGAGACAGTTAACTTTATGTTGAGCTCTTGTGTGTCTTCCATAATATTTTCACCATAATATTTTCCTCTGGTTTTACCTTTTCGGAATCCATAGGAAGAGTCAACAGAAGCCTTTTCCATGATAAGGAGAAAATATTTAAAAAGAAAGAGCAAAAGCACCAGATTTTTATCTAGAATTATACATGTATCTAATAGACGGAGTAAAAATAATTATTAAATAGTACCTAGAAATAGAAATGCTTGTCACTGAGCTGGGGAGATGGTTCAGTGAGAGAAACGCATGCCCCGCAGCTACGCAAACCCGAGTTTGGATGCTCAGCTCCCACTTAGAAACCTGAGTGTTGTGGCATGTGTTGTTGTCCTAGCAACTGGAGGCAGGGCCAGCAGGGTCCCTGCCCAGGCTGTCTAGCTGAATTAATGGGCTCCAGGTTCAGGGAGAACCTCTGTGCCCCTCCCCATCCCTCCCAAACACATCACCACACACACACACACACACACACACACACACACACACACACACCAACAGGTACGCACGTGCACGCGCACACACACTGTCTCACACAAACACTCAAGAGATGCTTGCCATTTGTTGTGTAATGTCACCTGTGAGTCGGTTGAAACACGTATTTGCCCACATAAGCATTGTCAGCCTCTAAATTAAAAGGGATTTAACGTAAAATTTTAAATCCCAAATATGGCTTAAATAGACACATATAATAAAATTTCTCCAAATTGTTTAATATGTATTATATGATTGTTAGAGTTATCTGAAATTCAAACTTATCTTCACAGGTTCACAAAACATCAAAACTTTATGTGTTGATGGGGCAGTATGTTTGGATTAACTTGGTTTGTTTGGCACATTGCCAAACAAACATAATGATTTTGCCTTAATTCAACTTACTGACTCAGGGAGATCCTAGGTGGGACTCCCTAAATAGATAGGGTTAGTAGCAGAAGTACTTGAACTAGTGTAACCTAAAAATATCAGTGAAGTGTGAGCTGCATTGCATAGAGGCCGCCTGTTCCCCCTGGAAAATGACATTTTATTTATGAACGAACGAACTGTGAATCATGCTGTCTTCTTGGACAATGGTCTTTGTATTTAAAGACTGAGATTTAGTTTTCTCCAGTTTGATATGAAGCTTGTCAATTTTGTAGATCTACATCAGAAGTCAGTGGGAGCAACACTAAGGTGACCCCCAGTGAAGAAAGGTAAGCACAGAGTGATACAAATGGCTAGTTGGTAGCCCACAGTTTCTTTCTGGTCTTCTCTATGTTTGTCGGCATAGACTAGCTCATAATAGTACACAGTGAAGCGTGGATGCGTGATATCCTGGTCTCTTTCATCGATCTGTCCATGAACAGTGGTTGGACTTTCATGCTACCTTATATGAAGCTACCAATTTGCAGGTTGAGGGAAGAATTTATTAGCACAGGGAAGGAGAATCTATATATAAAAAGATGTCCCGTAAGGTGCTCTATACCTGTATAGTTCTGAGATTAACGCAAAGAAACAAGTGTTAGTGAGAGCAGCCTTGGAGCTGGAATTGGTCTTATTCTTTCATCCATCTAGGAAAGTAGCGTTAGAGATCATATGTGGAAAAATCGATCAATTGTATGAATTAGGCATCCTCCTTACTATCAGTTATAAAAATCCCCCTTACAAAACAATGGCTAGAGTATAAGAAGGGGGACTATTTCATGCTGACCGTGAGTGGTTATCTTCAGCCCTTTGCCATGGTAGCATGAAGTTACATAGTAATGATGACATATTTAGTAAAACCCGAGATCAGTTACTGAGCTGAGAGAAGTTTAAGAGATACGCTATTATGTACTAGCAGTTATCATCCTCAGCCTGTTGTTAGAAGTTTATTCTACCATCTACAAGTACTAGAAGCATTTTTATTTTGTTTTTTTAAAATCAATTTATTTTTATAAATTACAGTTTATTCACTTTGCACCCCTGCTGTAGCCCCCCTCAGCCCCTCCCAATCCCACCCTCCCTCTCTCCCTCATCTCCTCCCATGCCCCTCCCCCAGTCCACTGATAGGGGAGGTCCTCCTCTCCTTTCCCTCTGACCCTAGCCTATCAGGTCTCATTATTTTAATGACAAGGAGATATATGTTGGGTGACAACGTTTTTGGGATGGGGAGACATGAATACTTGTGAGCTTACCCCACATAAGGAACCAACGACAGACCAAAGTAATGATACTATTAAAACCCACCCCGGTCAAATGGTGAGTTGATTGGGGTGACTTACAGGAATATGAATAAAGAGCTTAGTCACAGGGTTAAAAAAATGATTTAATGACACTTAGCTAGTTTTATCACCAAAAGCTTCCTCAAACATGTGATGACTAATGAATCCTGGAACCCTGGCTCTCTCTCTCTACACATGATGTGCAGGCAGGTCCTCAAGTTGGATATTCTCTCTCTCCAGCAGTCTTTACTGTTCAGATAGCCTTGGGGAGGGAGAAGTTTTGTGTTATGTAAATTTTAAGGGACTTTCCTAGACTTGTAAGCGGTTTTAGTTCCGGACTCTTAAATCTTAATCTTTACAATTTCCTGAGTCATAAAAAGCTTTCCTCCAGGAAGAATGCTTAATTCAGAGGAAATTGCTGCATAAAATATGTGTATTTCTTGAAAACCCTAACAACACAGAAAAAGACTAATTATACTCAAAGACACTGAGTGGAAAGAAGAGTAGAAACAAATCTATGCAACAAAAACAATGGAAGGAGTAAGCAAAGACGAAAGATGGTTCTTTGAAAAGTGCATAGAACTGATACAAATCAGACTATAACTCCAATCGAAAGGCAAATGATATGGATTACTAATGTAGAGTAGCATTGTTTTTATTTTATGGGCATTAGAAGAACTAAAAGTCAGCAAGTTAAAATAAGGAGACACAACACATGTCCTTCCCCAGACATGCCTGCCTCTCGCCTCACCTGATGCAATAATGAAAACAATCAGCCAGTTATCTTATATCTTAGTCCAAATCCGAGAGCTGCAACTTAAACTCCCTCCTTCTCAACTCTGGTGGCACATTTCTACAATTTGAGCCCCCAGGAGGATGAAGCAGTAGGATCATTTTTACCCCCCCAGTTGCTGGGATTGCAGGTGTAAGCAATCGCTTTTTGGCTCTCTTGAAATTTTTGCATCAGTGTCTATTGGGGGATATTGGCTTATATACTTTACTCTTGGTGGCACTTCTGTCTAACTTAGGCATCACGATGATTATCTCAGTTGATAACTTGACACAATCTGGAATCACCCAGAGGGAGTCACAGTGAAAGGTTATCTAGATCACGTTGGCCCACGGCAGGTGCGTGCATCCACAACTCTCTGCTTTTGGCTGTGGGTCTGACTGGCTGCTTTAAGTTTCTGCTGCCTCGCCTTCCCCCTGATGATGGGCTGCCACCTAGAACTGTGTGTGTTAAGCAGAGTTTTCTTCCCTGAGTTGCTTTTGTCATCGTATTTTATCACAGCAACCAGCAAGGAAAGTAACACAGGCACCAAAGTGATGCTGGCCTTGTCAATTGCACCTGGCTCTCTCTTTTTCTTCTTTGAGGTTAGATCAAATATCAGTCCTTCCTTCTTTGCATTTCTGTCCTCTTTTAAACATCAGGTCTTTAGGTATTCTAGGCTAGCCTCAAACTAGCTACTTAGCCAGTGGAGCCCAATGTTAAATCCTGGCTCTACTACATAGTCTCAACATGTATCCAGTTTATACCACAAGTTTCTTTATCCATGTGTCTGTCACCTACGGTCACCTAGGGTCACCGTGGCTTGCCTTTGTGAATAGCACCTACACTTATGATTTTACTTGAGTCTTCTGTCCTGAATTCTTAGTCTAGTTAGGAGTTTATTCACTTCACTTGCTTCTCCAAAGAACCAACTCTTTGCTTTACTGATATGCCTATGCTTTTTGTTGTTGTTCATTCTGCTGTGATACTAGTTCATTTTCTCCTGTTCTCTCTACGTTTAGGTTTTCTTTTTCTTGAGGCATAATCTTAGGCTTTATTTAGAATCCTCCTTTGTTATTGCAAGTGTTTATTGTTGCAAACTTCTCTCTCGAGATTGTCCTTGGGCATCTGATAAAGCACGAACATCAAATGTCAAAACATCCAAACATCTCTCCATGTATTAGAGGCTTGCTTCCAAGAATATGAGCTTCTGCAGAGTGTCTGGAGCTTATGAACCCTGACCTAGTTGATGGAGTCACCCCCTGGTGGACGCATACTCTGATGGCATGGAGGCCATGTGAAAAGGGAGGTGGCATTCAGCTGCAGTGGGGAGTGTGGTCACCAGGCTTCCTCCTTTGGGGTGGCAACTTGTCCTGGGGCTCATTTGTTCTGTTTACTCCTTTCCCATGGCTCTTGCCTTCCTGTGCTAAGGTTCATCCTCTTAGAATCAAAACAAAACAAAACATGTAGGTGGGACAACCTTAAATTTAAAATCTCCAGTGCATAAAATAAGAGCAGAAAGACAATGAAAAATAATTTTGGAGACCAAGTGCCAGAATAAGTTATAAATTTCAGAAACAGAGAACCACTTCATGGCACAACGCCAAAACAATGCTGCCGCTAGTGACGACAATAGCTTGGTTTCACAGTGAGTTAATTACTTAAATAGAGTTGTCACCACTCAACCAGCCTCCCAAACAGACAAAAGCCAGGAGCTTGATAACGAATCCCCTGACGGCTCAAGTTAAAAATGAGCACTGAAGCCTTCAACACACCTTCAGCCAAAGAACACATGCAGATGGCCAGCAGGTGTGTGATGCTCAGGATCATAATCATCAGAGACATGCCTGTCACATCTGTTAGGAAGGCTCTTATCAGTGACATGAAACCTGATTTAGAATGTCACAGTGGTTTCAGGGAGAGGAGCACATGGGAGTATTACTAATGAATGGGCATAAAGCCTCCTGATAAACATTACTTAAACTTCACATATTGGACCCCATGTGAAGAGATCTTATCACAATCAAATAACAATTTTGTAGCCCAATCTGGTCATGAACTCATGATCAGTCCATCTCTGCCTTGTGAATGGTAGTATTACAGGCGTGAGCTAGCATGCCAGTCAGAATGATTTCCTGCCATCCTGTTGCTGTCTTGACTAGACTTACAGTTTCCTCTGCTGTACAAAAGCTTGTTGCTTCTTGATGTCCCTTTTGTGGATTGTTGGCTTTATTTTCTGAGTGCCTACGGTACAACTGAGTCAGTCCTCACCAACACCTACATCTTGAATTGTTTCTCTACTATAGCTCTGTAGTACAACTTGATATAAAAGGGTGGTGATACCTCCAGAAGTGTTTCTATCATTCTGGACTGTTGTGGCTATTCTTGGTCTTTTGTGGTTCCATATAAATATCTAAGATTGTTTTTCAGTTTCTGTGAAAAGTTGCATTGAAATTATTTGCATTTTTTATGAATCATTATTATTTATTACAATTCATTCACTTTATATCCTGGCTGAGGCTCCCTCCCTCATCTCCTCCCAATCCCACCCTCCGTCTGTCCCTCTTTTCCCCCTATGCCTTTACCCTAGTCAACTGATAGGGGAGGTCCTCCTCCCCTTCTATCTGACCCTCGTCTATCAGGTCTCATGAGGACTGGCTACATTGTCTTCCTCTGTAAGAGGAACAGGGGTTGTCTCTGGCATGAACTCAGTGGCAGGCTCTCTGATCACCTCTCCGTGAGGGGGTGAGGGGCACAGCCTTGCCAGGCCACACAGGAAGACAATGAATTGAAGTTCTGATGGGAGCTGCTTTGTATCTCTAGTGATAATTTCATTACTTACATAGTTCTTAAAAAACACCCATCACATTGAACATTAGAAGTCATTTACCATCGAACATAGAGAACAGCTCTGAATATATTATACTCTTGAACTAAAGCTATTGAATTCTATTCAGCATATAACCTATCAAATAGCATGTGGTATGAAGAAACATTAAAGAAAATACAAAGGAACAGGGAACGTGCTGTGGTTACAAATGAGATAGCTGGTTGGCCAAAGGGACCCCATGAAAACCCTCAAACATCTTATCCTATTGTGAAGGCTACAGGTTGTTCTGCAAAAACTGATGGTAAGGCCATATTTCTGAAAGCAAAAATTACCTATCTCAGGTCCACGGAGAAACTGAACTACTCTCCAACTTCAGCCTCCACCCCTGCTGACTAGTGTTGATGGTACCGAAATATACTCAACATGTTACCAGAGGAGAAAGGTAAACCCCCACCCTGCTGCAAAGCCTTGACCCACAATGGTTACCTTTTGGCATGATACATTGGTGCAACCTTGGCACAAATGTTTTGTGAGTAACCAATCACTGCTTGATTAGATTTAAGACCCGCTCCATGAGACTGAACTCATGCCTAATACGGATTGGATAGCCAAGAATCCGAGACTAGATAGGCCATGGATCTAAGAAAAAACTAAATACTACTGTTCTACTAAAAAAAAAAAAAAAAAAAAAAAAAAAAAAAAAAAGTGGTAATAAAATGACTCCAAAGCTTTTTCCTAAAGTAGGTAAGAACTAATACAGACACTCACAATTGGATAATGCGCAGCAAGGAAGGGACCTTAGACCACTCAGTTCTCCATCAAATCCTTCTGCTTAGAGGTCCAGGAGAAATGCAGAAGAGGAGGTTAAAAAGATTGTAAGATCCAGATGGCATGGATGGTACCAGGGAAGCAATGTCTTCTAAACACAGCAGGACTGACACACGTAAGAACTCACAAAAACTATGGCAGAATTCACAGGACCTGCCCTGCCCAGATCCAAACCAGACAGGATTCCAGTGCCGAAATGAGGATGTATACACAAGCTCCCATCCCTAACCGAGAAGCTATCCCCAGTTCACAGCCACTCACAAAGGAAAAATCAGTTTCTCTGCAGGAGTCTCCTGGATTGTATTTAACTGAGTTGTTGGCCGGGAAGGGGAGGCATGACCACTCCCAAACAACCCTGGCTGTTTCCAAGGTTAATCTCCACACACTGGTGAGTCCTAGTGTTGAAGACCACACTTAGAGATCTCATTAAGCGTGGAGAAGCTGAGCTGGTGCCTAAGTAGAGCCTTCATCTCTGCTAACTATTACTTATGGTACTGGAAGGTCCCCGGTGTGCTACCAGTGGAGAAAGGTAACCAGCAATCTAGCAGCAAATCCTACGATCTATAACAGTGCCTAGCCTACATGTTGTTCTGGCGTGTAGCGGCACAAACATTGTGGAAGTAACCAGCCCCTAACTGAATTTAACTCCCACTGCGTGAGATAAAGCTCATGCATAACACTGGTTAGGAGGCCAAGAACCTGAGAGTAGATCTTCACGGGCTTAGGGGAAAACCAAATATGAATTCTTCTAGTAAAGGAACACATCATAAATGAATTCTGATGACATTCTGCTATATTCGTAGATCAGCATCTCACTCAGCCACCACCAGAGAAGCTATGTCTTGTGAAAGACGGGAACTAGTACAGAGGCACACAGCTGGACAACATACAGACAGTGAGAGACGCTGAGACATTCAGTAAACTCTTCCCTTCAGGGATCAGGGAGTTATGGGGTAGAGGAAGTGAAAAGATTATGAGAGCCAGCGAGGTGGATGACACCAGGGAAACAGGGCCTTCCAGACAGCACACACAGTGACACACACATGAACTCCCAAGAGACGGAGACAGCACACACAGGAACAAAACAAGTTGAAGCGGCTGGGGTTCGAGCTGTGAGAGGGGAAGTGGAAGGTTCTCTTATCCCTAAACATGAAGCTGTTTTCCATCCATCACTGTTTGCTCCAGTGGAGTCTGAGCAGGCACACAGCCACACTTAAGGACCGATGGGGTGATGTCCAGCACAACATGAGCTCAATGATAGTTTTGGAGAGTTTTTTTCCTCCTCATATGGCTTTGGGGAGGGGCAGTTTTGTTTTTAATCTGACTGGTCTTTTGCTTTTTATGTTTCTGTTTATTTTGTGTGTGTGTTGTGCTATTTCTTTATTTTTATTGTTTTTAAATTTTTTTCTCTCTTTTTTTTTTCCTGTTTGTTTCCTAAAGGGAGAGGGAAAGAAGTCTTGGAATGTATGGGTGGAGGGGTGGGGAAGGAGATGAGGGAGGGGAAACTGTGATCAGAATACATTGTATTAGTTTTCAATAAAAATAACAAAAAACAGGAACAAATGACATCACAGACCTTGTGTTCAGTTGATTTATAGTAAAAAAAAAAAAAAAAAAAAAAAAAAAAATATCTCAGCAAAATAGAAAAGGTATGATTGTTTGAACACGCTTTTGTAAAGATAATTCTATAGATAAGTTTTTAGCCTCACCTCAGGCACATATATGCATGCACATACAGAGATCCCAACTTCAGAGACAGGCCGCAAAATCTCCACTAGATGCAGATGAATGTGAAAAGTAAGAAAGAGAATGTCTAGACGAAAACATGAGAGATGTCTTCAGTTACACACAGGTGGACAGATACAGGATATGTTAAGCATGAAAGAAACTCTGTGGCTTGTGAAAACCAGTCACCTTAGCCATTAAAGCACACTGTTAAGACAATGAAAAAGCCGGCAGCAGAGTTAGAAAGGACGTAGTTCCAAAATATGAGCATTAAACAAATCCAGGTGAGCCTTAGCATTAACAATAGATAGAAACAGTGTGTGCAATGCAGGCATGCAAAAAAAAAATATTCCTTTCAGCCTGGTGCATCAGCCACTGTAAGCATTAAAACCTTTCTACATATGGATGGCTACACCTACACACACACACACACACACACACACACACACACACACACCACACACCTACCTATGTGTGGCAGTATTTAACGTAATGTAAAAGAATAAAAACCACATAGAATTACCAGTTTTTTCTTCTATATAGTGTTTTCAGAGGTCAGCTGTATCATACAACTAAGTGCATTTGCTGTTGAGGTACCAGGTAATTTTTTTTTTTCTAAAATGAATGGGTTATTAATCTTTCCTCCTCGGTGCTCTGTGTCTTTAAAATTGTTTGAGCTAAAAATAGGTTAGCTGCAAGTTTTTTTCTTTTTTTTTTTGAGCAACATGGGCTCACTGTGATCTGGCTCCTCCCACAGCACCACTCTCTAACCACGTGCTGCTACCTAAAAAGAAGATCCTGTGGACTAACCACGAGAAACTGGCCTTTTAAGCAAAAAGAAGAAAGAAAAGGAAAGAAAGAAAGAACAGCACAGGTTTCCTCCCACTTCCACAGAGACAACTGAGGACTCAAAGCCATGAACTAATAAATCACCTGTGCATAAGAGGCTGAGTTTACGTCTTGTATCTTCTCCATAGTTTCAGTTCCATTTCTACCTTATCTGCTTCGGTTTATGGCTGCTGAATCCATGCTGAGCAGCAGAGAGCTGGCATACATGGCGCTGTCAGCAGATCCCACTGCACCCACACTGCCCAGGGACCCAGGGTCTCCCATCCCTCACTCTCACTCTATAGGGTGGACTGACTCTTCCTCTTATCCTTCTCTAACTTACTCACCTCAGACATTTATCCACACAAGGACAAATCCACTCCCTGTTTGGCTGTTGCTGCTCTTCCTGCATAAATGCGAGACTATGCCAAGCTACCTGTTGGAGGTGGAGAGAGGGCTCGGTGGTGAAGAGCACTAGCTTACTTTTCCAGGTGACCTCATGGCAGCTCCCCTTGGCAGCCTGATTCCCAGCCCCCACATGGCAGCTCACAGCTGTCTGAAACTCCAGTTCCAGAGAATCGGATGCCCTCTGTTGGCCTCTGTGAACACCCAGTCACACACGGTACACAGACATACATAAAGATAAAACACCCACACAAACAAACAAAAACAAACTAAAAATCATCAAAAGCAGATTTGCAATCAAGCTGAGGAATAAAAAGGCCCAGGCTTGATTTTTTACATAGCTCTTTTCATAAGTCAAGGGGTTATATCAGTCCACCTCTGCTCCCTACCAAGTCCCTTGGTGCTGGTGTGTGGTAAGCACCTCACACCGCCACATGGAAATGGAAATTGGCACAAGTCAGTTCAACAGAATGGAATTGTTGAGATAAATGAGATAAAGCCAACACTCACAAGGTAACCATTCTTAATTATTTTATCGTCTTCTCTTTGTTCCTGAGACAATGGGGATTGGGCCTTTGTGGTGGAATTTCCCCTCTTTCCAGTTCTATAAATATAAAAAGTTGGCTTACAATTAATTGGTGTTGACTAAAATCTACAAAATCAAGCAAGCACGCAAACAAACAAGCAAACAAAAAACCACTTGTGCTCTTTCTGTCCCACGGAGACAGCTGTCTATTTCCCAGCATGACTGTGGGTTGTATCAACTTTCTGTTTAATTTTGTTTACTTTTAAAAATGTCTATTTGTTGTGTGTCTACATTACACACGTATGTTAATGCCACAGAATATGTGCAGAGGTCAGAGGACAACTTGTTTTTCTCCTGCCATCACTATGCAAACGTGAAATTGGAGTGGGATGTTATTTCAACCTTTAACATCATAAATGTAAGATACGAAAACAAAAGGACAAAACAAAAACTAAGGGCTGGTGAGCTGGCTTATCAGGGAAAAGCGCTTGATGCCGGGAAGGAAAGCCTGATGGCTGCAGGTCGGCATGGTGATGGAGAGCGTGGACACGCTGTTCTCCTACCTCCACGTGTGAGGCCAGTACCGCCTGTGTGGCGCACTCTTGTGCAGGCACACACACAATAAACAGATTTTAAAACAGTGCAGCCAGTTACAGCAAGAATTCAGCACGATTGTGAATCGTGTAAATATTCGGGAAAGTAATTGGAGGTTTCTTATGAGGCTAAACGTGTATTTACATGTACTTAATTCAGCTTTTTCTACCCTTTGGTGTTTGCCTAATGGGAAAGAAAGCATATTGCAGTAAAACGAGGACAAATGACAGTTTACCATAACATTGTTAATAATAGTAAAAACGACACATAAATATCCATAAACATATGAGTGGATAAACAGACTTTAGTGTATGCATACAATGAAATGCTACTTAACCGTAAATAGGAAGAATATTTTGATATGTAAAACATAGACAAACCTTAAAATACTTAATGGTATGTAAACAAATGAAAACATAATACATTCATTATGATTGCACATACATGCAAAAATAAAACATACAGATTTATCGGGACTAGCATAGACTAGATTAGTAACTGTTCAGTTACATAGACTCTGGGGCTTGGAATGGATTATAAAAGTTTCTGAGGGCATTTTTGAGGTGATAGATATCTTTATCATTTGATTGTGATTTCAGATTGTTATACATAGGTCAAAGCTAATTGAAATGTAGATTGTTAAAAAGCACGAATTATCTGGCATTTGGTTATATGTTCATAAATCTATAAGGAAATTAAATATAATGGGCAGGATCTCTAAAATCATCACAAAATTTAATGCCTATTTATAATTGTGGCTCTATCTCTTCGGTGGAGCTTGCTTGACCTGCCAAGGACTCACCCCCCCCTTTTTAAAAAAAATTATTTATTCATGTTACATCCAGGTTGTAGCCTCCTCCCTCCTTTCCTCCCAGTCCTTTCCTCCCTCTCCCTCCTTATTCCTCAGAAATGAGGAGCCCCCCACACACACACCGCAGGTCACCAAGTCATGAGGACTGAGTTCATCTTCCCCTGTGTCCTGGTAAGGCAGTCCTGTCAGACGGAAGTGATCAAAAAGCAGGCAGGAGTCCATGTCAGAGAAAGTCCCTGCCCCCCTCACTAGTGGACCTGCATGAAGCTTGAGCCATCTGTTGGCTCCATATATGTAGAGACCTAGGTCCAGTCCACACATGGTCCTTGGCTGGTGCTTCAGACTCCTCAGGTCTCTCTGGAGACCCACACTCCTTATTTAATAAGCGAGAAGTTACGGAACATTGATTTATAATTACTCATCTTCAAGAATCTCTTAGTCTCATCCTTTCCATATTTGGGGTGAAAACGAAGTCTGCTACTCACTAGCACTCTTTTGCTTCAGTGGACCTGCTCGGGCTTCGTGCAGGTCACCTAGTAAGGGGAGCAGGGACTGTCTCTGACATGGACTCCTGCGGTTTGTTTCTATTTAGTGCCAAGGATATGCGTGGGAGGGGGAGAGGTGTCTCTTTCCTCCTTTGAATATTAATCTGCTCTCCCTACCCTTTCTTGCTTTCAGTATGTCTGTGTTCCTTGTGCATAACAGTCACTGCATGTATGATTTCCAGAACGTTCTTGTAGAACCCGAGGAGCACATGTCACACTCTAACTGTGCAGTTCAAACTGCCAGTCTACACAACACAAAGAAGATGTATTGGCATTGTGCAACCTGCGTTGTGATTGGGGAAGTCTTTCCTTCCTTGGTGCATTCTGTAGACACCAGAGAACAATTTCTAATTTTGGGTGGCTGCTCTTATCACCTTCTCATATATTTTGGCATAATATCTTTGCCTTCTTAATTAAAAAAAACCCCTGCAACCTATGAATTTAATAATTATGGCTTCCATGTTTGATTTAAGTTTCTTTTTACATTGTTTCCTAACATTTCCTTCTGTGCTACCTCTCTCTACCTTTCATAGACATTTTTCCTTTCTAAGTTGCATTCTTTTGGCCTGTAAGACAAGGTTGGCTACCACTTCCATGTGCATAACCCATCACTTTTCTTCCTAGACCCTGGCATGGTGATTCTTCCAGCTTCTAGCAAAGGTCTTTTCATCAGTAGAAAACTGCACTCTTGGATCTTCTTCCAAGGAACGTTGCTGCCCAGTGGGGAAATACGGAAGAATGAAGTCATATTAAAGCCTAGCACTTTACTGTACCTCGATTTTGAGCAAGCTACATGGCCTTCTGAGGGGTGGCATCCACTCAATGATTCAGGAAGATAATACTGTTATGCTGGCTCATTTTATGTCAACTTGACACAAACTGGAATCACTTTGGAAGAGGGAACCTCTTGAGAAAATGTCCTCATTAAATGGACCTGTGGGCAAGCCTGTGGTGCATTTGTTGATTGATGGTTGATGTGTGAGGGCCCAGTCCACTATGGGCATTGCTATTCCTGCCCTGTTCTTCCTGGGTGCTGCAAGAAAGTGGGCTGAGCAAGCTATAGGGAGCAAGTCAGGAAACAGCATCCCTCCGTAGCTCCTGGATCAGTTCCTGTTTGGAACAGGACAGTTCCTGTCCTGACTTCCCTCAGTGATGGGCTGTTACCCTGGATGTGTAAGTGATATAAACCCTTTCCTCTCCAAGCTGCTTTTGGTTTTAGTGTTTCATCACATCCTTAGAAATCTTAACTAAGACAAATGCCAACCTGTATAACACAGATGACTAACCTCTCCTGAGGTGCTCCCAGTCTCAGCTCCACATGGCCCGGAACTTGGTCAAGGTTTGTTGTCATTGTTTTCTCTGGTCCAAACCTTATTTTTAAGTGATCCTGCATCCTCCTGGCTTTGACCAGGTATTCCTCCAAAGAAATACTTTGCTGTGGAAGTTCCTTCTGGAGCTCATATTGGGACAGTCTTCATTCACCAATGCTAGCATTAGCACACTTCCTCCCCCTCACTCTGCTTGATTCTTTGGAAGCTAAGAAGCTTTTTGCTCAATGTTCCCTCTAGAATGATATTTAATTCTTAAGCATCAGTGTGATCTCTTTGCTTGACTCCTTAGCCATCGTAATCTTAGTTTCATTTTTCCTCTTGCAGTCTTCTTACATTAGCCACCAAATCAACTTTATTGTTTACAGTTTCACTTTGGATTTTTTCACTATTGATAATTTTGTTTCCTTGTTTTTCTAAGGTTCTTTTTTACATGGTCATACATCTCTATTCTTTCAGCTCAAACAAGCATTTCCAGCTATCTTTTCACTATCTAGACCTACTCTTTCTGGACACACCTGGCTTTAACTCATTTAATTTATCAGGTCACTCAGTCCCTGGATGATTTTCCTTGTCCTAATACCGTCACCCACTGTCATCAGCTGCCCTGTCGTCTAAAAATTTCCACATTAAATTATTCACCTAAAACCCAAGCCTCCTTGCAGAATAGCATCTTAACTTCATCTCCAGTATCTTCACAACTTTGTTTTTTTTTTTTTTACTTCCTGCTCTCTAGTTCATGGTATACAGACATTGCTGGCTTTGAGTACATAGAATTCTCCTATGTGAATGCACTGCTTCCAGTGTAAATTATATAAATCCCACAGTCTTTTAGGAGAAAAGTCTATTCATTGCTTCACTTAGAATGCTTGGTTGATTTCATATTATTTTGGAAGAAAGCTCCAAGATGCACTGTCCTTTCTTTCTCTTTCAGTGTTTATAATCTCAGTGCTTTGTAATCAGCGTACTAAGGAGTTACTCATCCATTTCAAAAATAACTGAGTTCTGATTTCCAGGTTTAAGCATAGGAACATACGGTTAATTCAAACATATGATTAAGGCTATCCGTCACTATTGCTATGCTATCAGCTCTAACTAGTTACTTTGGAGCCTAAGTCAGATGATTTACTTAGAGGCAGCACAACGTATCTAAGGGACACCCTCACATACACGTGAGTGTGGCGTGCAGGCGACACATAGATATAAAGCATTGAAATTGCCCCTCCATGTCCAGATGTCCTTACAATTTCTGGTCTAATTTCTAACTCAGAAGAGCTTATGGCCCCCAAAGAACGGGAAATGATAGAATCAGAACTGGTGAACATACAGAATATTTATATATTACAAACTGACATTTTCTACTGCTATGGCACGGTTAAACCGCTGGCCTCTGCTCATGTCCTTTCAGCTACTGAGACTGAAGGCTGCCTGTATGTGATTACATACATATATATATATATATATATATATATATATATATATCCATGTCTTGGAGCACAAATATTTACACAATCTCCTCTACTGAAACTGTCCTCAAGGGCAAACTTTCGAGGCTGTCGGCAACCTTCTCTTTCTCTGATCAGCTTCCATCCATCTCCTGGAGCTGCCAAGCTTCTCTTAGCTGAATGACGCTGTTGCTGGTGTTTTTGTCAGGGTCCTTCTGTTTTCACTAACCTGCTTTATTTTAAATTTGCTACTTGGGAAGGTCTACTTAATTAGTAAATAGCTCTTAGGTATTTATCTCCCCCACAGAAAACCCCCCACAAAATTATATTTTCCTCCAATATTATATTTCCTCCAATAATTCCACTCCTTCTTAGTCTATGAGGGCCACTTTCATTCCAGCTCCCACACATGCGTTTGTAATACTCAAACACCTACCAGCTCAAACCTGGAAATGACCCAAAATGCTTTGCTGCAGATAAATGGTTACAGACTGGGAAAATTGTTTCTCACAATACTACCCTTTAATGAAAGAGAACAAAATAATGAGAACACTAACAGAAGCAAAGGAACACATGCCTGGCAGATAATATCCAAATCAGAATCCAACTTACTATATGATTCTATATTGATAAATTTATGAGCATATTCAAATTTCTAGGTATGCAGAAGCAATTAGGTGATAAAGCTTAAGAAGGAGAAGTGTGGGTGTGTCTCTCAAGCGAATTATCAGAAGCTTTCTTTTCATTGGACAGTTTTGCTTGATGTGATTATAATTATGTGAAAGTACATATGTGACTGAGTTGCATAAAACCTTCCCCCCACACCATCTGTGTGTATATGTTTTATCATAAGAAGAAACAGTGAAAGAAGAGCACGTGGGTTCCCCTTTGAAAAGCCTTAAAACTTGTATTTAGTTATTTCTATGCATGCCTCCATGAACTAATACGCACCATGTGCATGCAAGAACTGACAGGGGTCAAAAGAGGGCATTCGAGCTTCGGAATTGGGGTTACAGGTTGTTGTGAGCTGTGATGTGGGTGCCAGGAACCAAACTCAGATCCTCTGAAAGAGCAGGAAGTTCGCTTGACTGCTGAGCCGTCTCTCCAGCTCCACCTCCTTGTAAATGTTTTTATATAGCTTCCTGAAAATCCGTAACTATTTTACATATTACACAAAATCAACCTGGACTCCTCCAAAAGTGTTTATTTAAAATAATCTAGAAAAAAAAGGATAAGAAGAGCAACAGTAGGATATAGTAAACTATAATACATAGTTAATATATTGATTATGATATGGAAAACATTACAGCATACAGCAAGATGTTAATATGACTTTCAACCATATTGATACATTAAACCAATTGATATATTGTCAACATTTTGCTATATTCTTGCACATCTATGCTTTTGCTACGTTTATACAGACTGCTTTAAAAAATGTATTTCTGTTTATACCTTCTCATTCACTTTCTCCAAGTTGCTTTTTTAAGCATTCCTTCATGTTCTAAAGAGCCAACTCAATTTTTAAAAAACACATCACTGCATTTAATGACTGTTATTGCTTAAATCCCACACTCCTTTGTTCTAACTCATCCTTAGCTCACTCGAGGACCTGCCAATCACACCAAACCCAGAAAGGATTCTGAACGTCTTTGTTGTGAAGAAACACTGAGGGCTGGGGAAGAAACAGCCCAGTCAGGACAGCATCAGCAGGGCCTTAAGCCCTGTCTTCTCAGTAAGGTGGTTTTGGTTTCTGGGTTCAAGTACACCTTTGTGGTCATCTTGAAGTAATATGGAGTTTTGTTTGCTCTTTAATAAATACGGTCACTACTTATGAAACTGATTACATCTGTATGGCAAAAAGGAATTCCATCTGTATGGTGTCTTCAGTCCGCCATAACTTTGTTGGATGCATATTAAATATATATAAAAAATTTTATTAAGAAGGGGACTTGGGAGGATAATTTTTTTTCTTTTTCTCTACAAAGGTTTTTATTTTCAAAGATAAAAGTAAGAATCTTTCACTGTTTTCCTTACTCCTCATGGGTTGACAGCTGTGGTCTGATAATGCTGAGTTCTCCTAAATGGATGTAACGTGTCCAGTCTTCATGACCGATCTCATGTACAGATTATAACAGATTATTTTTTTGAGATACAAATGTAGCATTAGTAAAATGCTTGGAAGAAGTCATCCACTAATTCAATTATTCCTCCTCATAAATATAGCATCCTTTCTGTAGCTACTGTTGAGTTATGTAGGGAGAAAAGCTATCCTAATGCATCCACACAGAAATTTGTATGTTTTATTACGATTGATTAATTTATAATTTCTAGGTATGGCATTTTCACATCTGCCTTCCTGTTTGTGCCTGACTCAGACACACTTACAGTATTAATAATCTTTGATTCTCCATGCCTGTTGCTCGTTAGCCTTCAAAAAGTTCAAGGTTGAGTTAAATGTGAATTATTTTAATGTTTATAGTCGGAAACCTTGAAATGCATCTACTTTAATCAGGTGAAAGCAATAATGATGTTTCTCAGTAAGCATGTATTTCTGATTTAGGTTACCTTGTTATCATCCATAGAATCTAAAAAAATCATGAACAACTAACACGTATCATAACTTTCATGATCTATGTTAAATTAAAAAAATATATCGTACGGTTTCACCCAGGAAGTCATGCATTTTAGGGTCGTGCATTTACACAAGTAAAAGCCTTTACATATTATTTGCTGACAATTTTTAGGTGACTTTTTTCAGTATATGAAAAACATCTAGCCTTATGAAATGCTGGAATATTAAAATAAATGATAGACGACAGAATCTAGAGCAATTTATTCAGTAAAAAAAGGGGGGATTTAATTTTTCTTGTTATTAATCATTAGCTTCTACAGATATTTCTTGACAAATAAACAGTAAGAGATTTAGAAAGAATGAAGAAAAATCTAAAAATTTCATTGCTTTCTGTCTCCTCTTACAAAATGGGAAAGGCATTCGTTTTATTTTACATGTAAATATTGCGCGTAGAGGCGAACAGGCCGCCGAAGCATGCGCAGAAAGAACGGCCACTGGTGGCTGAGGGCCGGAGGCTCCAGGCATCCTCTGAGCCCTGCAGGGAAAATGCTGGCTCCTCTGGGCTCTGGTCCCTGCGGACACAGAGCTGCACTGTGGAGCTTCCCGTTCCCGCCCGGCCCTGCCTCTCCTGCTTCCCAAGAGCCCAGGCGCAGGGGCCACGAGCTGCCAACGTTGCGCCAACTGCCATCACTGTGGCAAAGCCAGCGGCCACACCATGCTGCCCTTCTTCCTGGTCCTCTCATGCCTAGGCCAAGCGATCGCCACAGGCAAGGGTAGGTGAAACCACAGGCCACCCTGGCGTGGGGTGGACTCAGCCCGAAGACCCCCGAGGGTGTGCCTCTCCCTGCGCTGCGGCCAACTCACTGTGCCCCTCCCTCTCCGCAGACTTTGAAACACCGCTTCTGCACATCACAGTGCCACAGAAACTCGAGAGCGACGTCGTGGATGGCGAGGAGGGAGAAGCACACGTAATTAGGAGAGCGGATTTTGCGGGCGTGGGGCGGGGCGGGAGGATGGGTGTTCTCTACTTCTGGCCCGCGTCACTGAATGGCCGCGCGGCCTTTTTGAAATCCTGCCTGTGCTAAAGGCTGTTGGTCTGAGGAAGGGCAAATATCTCAGTTTTCCCTCGCTTTCCAAGTAGTGTATGAGTATTGCACAAGTGTTTTATGTGAGACTCAAATGTTCTAGCTTCCGGTCTCCTCGCGGTCACGCACAGCTTACCGGACTCAGGGGCAACATGGCCACTAATTATAGATTCTCAGTGAGACAGCACTGACATTTACCTTGTATCCTGACTTCCAAACTGGCGCCATGAAACCCACCAGGCCTATAAATGCGCGCATATGTGAACCCTTTGGAAAAACAAAACAGCAAAGCGTCAAAGTGACAAGGGTATTCTGAAGAACACAGAGAGACGTGTCTAGAGCGCGTGTCCGTTCGCGCAAGTTCTGAGGTACCGATTTTAACCAACTGAACACCTACTCACATACACTTTTTTATGACTCTCTGTGGCAATATTGTCTTTCCACTTGTACGATGGTTTCCCATGTATGTATAAAACTTCTGACCTGCATACAGCCTTGTATTTTCTGAGAGCCATTTCCATAGGACCAATGAGGAAGCAGTTTGGCAGTGTTAGCAAAATAGTTCAGAATGTTTTCAGTTCCTTCCAAGTCAGGCAGTCGTTTTCTACAAAGTTAGCACACTGACTTACCATCATTTCATACTGCCTTCAAATCACCTTCTTACAAGCTTTCTACTTTTGCTATTCTTAAACAGATATTTAAATTATATATATATATATATATATATATATATATAATGAATGTAATCCTGCCTGGTTTTATAACTAGCTTCTTGAGATTTGACCATAGATAATATTCAGTCTACAAAGCATTAATATGTCACATTCCAAACCATGAACTTAGCATTTAAAATATTTTTTTCAGTCTTTGAAAATTTCTTATATGATATCTCCTGGTCCTAGCCAACCCCACTCTCCTCATGGTTCCCTGCAGCCCCTGCCTTAACGTCCTTTAAGTTTTAAAATTGATTTTTAAAAAAGATTTCTCTATGTTTTTTATTCTAGCCTCTCTGAGCCATGACTGTGTCTTATTTGTTTATGTTTTATAAAGTCTCTGCATATTGTTTTATTTTCTCGGGCGCAGAAACTGGCATTATAAACTTGTTTTCCAATTGTTTATCTTTCAATGTATAGGAATAAAATGTACCCCTCATAATTAACTGTATGTAACTCATGAATAATGACTGCTGTCATTTGCAATATGGGTTTATTTCATGTATCTTTTGAGTTTTTATGCTCCTGGTGTCAGTTTGTAGAAGACACTTGTATTTGTTTTCCCTTGTGATGACAGTAATAGGTGAGAAAAATGTAGCTTATCGTTTTGGGTTTTTCTTTTGTGTGTTATTTTGCTAATTAAAAAGCTATGGAATCAGGGAGTAACACATGAATTAGAAAGAGCACATACGTGTTAGAAGCATGAGAAATGGTAGAGATATGTTGTGGGGGTCATTGCAGTTTGGGTATACGTAGGTTCTAATGTCCCATGAAAGGTGTGCATACGTAGATCGTAGCTCGTTTCTTTTAAGGAGCCGATGTTTCTAATAATGGCTTTCTCTCTTTCCGGACACTTTGCCGCAGGTCACTTACCTGGTCAAAATTGAGGGCAAAGCATACACGTTCCGTCTTGAGAAACAGTAAGTCAACAGGTGCTCGCTCTGACCTCGCAGCCGTTTCCGGTTCCTCATCTCCCCGCTCATCCCCAAGCTGGGCGGGAGCGCTCGGTTCGCTTGGCCGTCTTCACGGCTCACGCGGAGCTGGGATTTCAAATCTTTCTCGTGGGGTTTTCAACCTAATCGTCTACATTCTAAGTTAATGACATCTTAAGGTGAAAATTACCGAGGACCCTAAAGCAACGGTTCTCAGCCCTCCTAATGCGGCGATCCTTTAACGCAGTTCCTCAAGTTGAGGTGACCCCCTGTACTGTCTGGCTTTGTGAGGCTAGAGTGCTCGGAGAGAAAGGAGCCTCAGTTGAGGAAACGCCAGGTCTCCATGAGATCTGGCTGTAGGGCATTTTCTCAAATAGCGATGGATGGGGGAGGGTCCAACCCATGGTGGGTGGTGCCATCCCTGGGCGGGTGTCCTGGGTTCTGTAAGAAAGCAGGCTGAGCAAGCCATGAGAAGCAGGCCAGTAAGCAGCACCCACCACGGCCCCTGACTCCAGGTTCCTGCCCTGCTTGAGTTCCTGTCCTGACTTCCTCCAGTGATGGACTATGATCTGGAAATGTAAGCCGAATAAACCCTTTCCTCCCCAACTTGCTTTTTGGTCGAGGTGTTTCGTCGCCGCAATAAAACCTGGACTAAGACACTTTCCTACCCATCAAATTATTTTGTTGCTACTTCATAACTGCACTTTTGCTACTGTTATGAGTCATGGCATGAATATTTTGAAGGCAGGGTTGCCAGCGGGGTCATGACCCACAGGTTGAGAACCCCTGCCTTAGACCATACTCATGGATGCACCCATGACAAAAGTGTAGTCGTTACTTCTCTGTGTGTAATTTTGTGGTTTCATATACTGTTTCACACATCTATGGGGTTCCAAGCACCTTACCTGAGTACTGTGTGTGCCTTAGACAAATGGAGACCTGGCCAGAAAAATATCTCAGCCTAGGAAATCAGGCCGATCTTGAAAATACTGAGGTTAAAACTGCAAATAAGGGCAAAACTTGCCTAGGCCATTGCTTTCATAAAGAAAGAAAACTTGAGTTATCAAAAGCAGTGAGTTGACATCAACTGTGAGGCTGTGATTAGGGTTGAGAGGGCACGTGTGTGTGCATTTGTATATGTAATTTATGTATATAATCATCTGAAAAATAAAGATGTTTTGACTTCCTGCTTTCCAATCTTTAGTGCTTTACCTCAGGAGTCCTACTGCTCTATCTAGGAATACAAGTGCTATATTGAAGACCAATGGAGAAAGTGGACAACCTTGTCTTGTCCCTGATTTTAGTGGAAATGTTTTGAATTTTTCTTCATTTAGCAAGATGTTGGCAGTGGGCTGCTTGTAAATTGCCTTTATTATGCAGAGCTCTGTCTCCTGTCCCTGCGTTTCCCCAGAACTTTTATCATGAAGAGATGCTGGACTTTATTAAAGGCTTCTCTTCATCTAATGAGATGATTTAAGTCTCTTTATGTATGTTGAATCATCCTTGCATCTCTGCGATAAGCTGGCTTGGTCATAGCGGGTCATCTTTTTTTTGTGTAATCTTGAATTGGGTTGCCAAATATTTTACTGAAAAATTTTGCATCCAGGTCCATCAGTGAAAAGCCCATAATTTTATTTTTTTGTATTGGATCTCTCTATGTCCATTTTGTTATCAGGGTAATACTAACGTCATAAAAATCATTCAGAAATGTTTCTTCATTTTCTATTTTATGTAATAACTTGAGGAATATTGGCACTAGTTCTTTTTGAAGATCTGAAAGAAATTCTGCACCAGATCCATCTGAACCCAGGTTTTTTGTTTTGTTTTTGGATATTTTTAATTATTGTTTCTATCTTATTGGATGTTTTAGGACCATATCTTGTATTAGCTTTTGTAGACCATGTATATAATGTGTAATATATAATATATATGAACATATAATATATGAAATAATACAATATATCATATATTGTATATGGCATTGTACACACATATCCAGAAATGCAAATACTTCTTTTAGATTTCCAGTTTGATAATGAAGCATCAGTGACACAACTGGTTAGCAAAACACTTATAATTTAGATTTTTAAAGTGTGTTCTTATGTTTCCCTGAATTTCTTCCGTGATATAATAGCTACCACTTCTTCTTTACTTTTATTATTTGGTTAAATTAGCTAAAGGTTTGTCAATTTTATTAATGGAAAACCAGTTCTTCATTTCACTGATTATTCGTTGTTTTTTTTTTTTTTTTTTTTTTTTTTTTTTTTTTTTTTTTTTTTTTTTTTTTTTTTTTTTTTTTTTCATTTCTTGTTCATTAGTGTCAACCATGATTTTGATTATCTTTTCCCATCTGGTTTGGGGGTATTGCCTGTTCTTATATTTCTGAGGCCTTGAGGTACATCATTAAGTTATTAAAGATCCCTCAAATTTCTTGATGAAAGCAGTCAGTGTTATGAACTTAACCCCTTAGGACTGCCTAAACTATGTTCCATGCATTTCAGAATGTTGTGTTTTCATTTTCATTTACTTTTAGGAATTTTATACCCTCTTCTTGGTTTCTTCCTTGACTCCGTCATTCAGTAGTCCATTGTATAGTTTCCATGAGTTGTGTATGCTTTCTCTAGCTTCTGAGAAAGTTGCTGAAGAGATCCAGCTTTATTCCTTTGTGATAGGACAGGATGAAGGAGGTCATCTCCATTCGATAAAGCTTGCTTTGTGTCCTACTATGTGATTGATGTTGGAGAAAGGTCTTTGGGATGCTGAAAAGAAAGCATATTCCTTAGTGTTTGGGTGAAATACCCTGTGGATGTCGGTTGTGTTTATCTGATGAAAACCCTAACATAAGTCCACACTTGTAAAGCCACCTGATGTTTGACAGAGAGCCCAAAAACACTTTGAAGAAAAGACATCATCTTATCAAAGGTTGCTGGTCAAATTGGATAGCCGCATGTGGAATAATGAAACTAGATCCTTATTTCTCACCCCACAAAAAAATTCTACTCCAAATGGCTTTAAGACTTCAACATAAGGCTGATACTCTGAATCTGATAGAGGAGAAATTAGGAAATATATCTGAATTCATTGGCATGGAGAGGACCTTCTGATGGTAGTAATGCAAGCATTAAAACCAACGGTTAATGGAGGGGATGCCATGAACCTGAAGTTTCTGTACAACGAAGAACAGCATCATTGGAATGAGGAGGGAGTCTACAGAATGGGAAATAAATATTTACTGGCTACACATCTGAGGATTAGTAACTAGGGTATATAGAGAACTAAAACAAAAAGCTAGCCATCAAGGAATTAAATATCATTTTAAAAATGGGGCATGAAACTAAACAGTTCTACAAAGATTAAATAGAAAGAGGTGTTTGGAATTTTGGGATGGTTTGCAATTTTACAAAAAAGCATTTGCTGGTGTATATATAATATATATATAATCCATATATATATATATATATATATATATATATATATATACCCATTTACTCATTAGCAAATACTAAGGTTATCATACCATGAGGTGTATTTGTGGTTAAACTAAAACTGAAATGAGACTATGTGGTTGTGACCATCAGTTAGTTAACTATAATTTGTCATAGCCCTATGCTGGTCCCTGGTTTTAGTTCTAACTATTATCTTTAAGTTTTTATGTATCTAAGACAAGCTAGATAATGAAAAGACAAGTCTATTTAATTTTTAGATATTTGGGTTTGGTAAATTTACATTTTGATTAATCTGGAAATTTTTGTTGTTAATGAACCTGTATGTTGATATTAATGATATTACAATAAAATGTCATTATTTTGATTGAAATAGGACATTTTTACATCCACTTTTTGTGACATATTACTATAATCAGCTTGGAACGTTTCGACAGGATTATTCTTTAACAAAGGTAAGTCTAAGCTTTTGCTCTGTAGATTTTGGTTTTGAATGTATGTTTGTGTGCGTGTATGCATACATGTGGAGTAGTGTTTTTTTCACCCTTGTATCTCCATAGTTGTTAATTTGGAAATTGTTATGCATACTTTTATATTCAGAAGATATATGTTCCTATATATGTATGGATTAATGTTAACCTTTAGAAGTTTTTGCATTTTTAAATTTTTTAAATTTATAATTTTTTAAATTTATTTTTAGTTAAAATATTATTATATCACTTGACCTTTTACTCCCCCCTCAACCTCTCTCATGTTCCCTCCCTCCAACTGTGGTGATAATTTTTCAGACAAGTAGCCTAGGCTGGTGGCAAAATCCCAGTCCTCCTGCCTCTACTCATAAGTGTTGGAATCACAGGTTTGTATTATCATGAGCAACTTAGATTCATGATTTTAATAGGCTTAAGGTGGCTACTTAGGGGAAGAAAAAGAAATGTTTTCTAATCCTCAGCGCTGTTGGTCAAACAGATGACAAATGCAAGCCCACCCCTGAATAAAATAAGTGCTTTGGAAGGCTGGCACCCAGAAAGCACTCACCTCAAAGCACAACTACACTGTGCCTGGAGACATCAGAGGTTTGAGATGGAAAAGAAAAGGCAGGCTTGGGGGTAAGGCAGGCTGAAGGATGGGAAATGTCTCATAAGTCCTGAATAGTGGAGGAGACTGTAGGAATTGCCATATAGAAAGATAGCAGTGGAATGGTGAGGGATAAAACACCCAAAGCAGAGGGCACGCAGATTGGCACAGGCTGAGTCAGAGGAAATGGGGTGGCGTGCAAACGCTCTCTGGTAGGGACAGTGGGCTATCGCATAAGGGATTCTCACACAGCTCTGAAGTTAAAGATCTGGCAGCACCTTGCACACGGCAGTATCAGAGCTGTGGGCACTCCTAGGTGTCCACATTTTACAATTGATTTTGATTAACATTTATTAATTGTGCATACTGACAGGGCCTAGTGTGGTATTTCAGCACTTGAATGGCATGTGCAACGAATAAATCTAGATTCCCTTTATCCA
This sequence comes from Rhombomys opimus, assembly GCA_010120015.1. Lineage (NCBI taxonomy): Eukaryota > Metazoa > Chordata > Mammalia > Rodentia > Muridae > Rhombomys > Rhombomys opimus. The sequence continues at coordinate 482,111 of REGO01000101.1, read as the reverse complement.
TTCGTTCTGGCCCTTTGCAGCTCCTGGTCACCACTGCTGTAAACTCAGGTTTATCTTTCTGGCTTCCACACGTGACAGAGAATGTGTGGTACTTGTCTGAGTGGGCCTGGATTATTATTGTTGGAATTTATTATTATTATCATTAGTATTATTATTAATGGAAGTAAGGCCCTTTCATTCCCTGTACTAGAGTGATGGTAGTTTTATTTATGTCAATATTATTCCCACTCTGTGTGTGTGATCACAGTTGGTTTCCTTTTCCTCTGTTGAAAAGAGATCTCTACTGAGTCCATATTTTAGCTATTGTGAACAGTGATTCCCTAAGCATGGCTATTCAGGTGTCTTTAGAGTGTTGGTTTCTTCTGTACTGATAACCCAGAGCTGGGGTAGCTGGGTCTTATGGCAGATCTTTGTTTGTTTGTTTTTTCATTCTTTTTTTTAAATTGAAAGTAGGTTTTTCTTCATACAATATATTCTGATTGTGGTTCCCTTCTCTTCCCTTCTCCCAGATCTTCCCCACTCACTCCAAACCCTCACCCTTTTTTGTTTGTTTGTTTTCTCTCATTAGAAAATAAAACAGGCATCTAGAAAAAAATAAAACAAGATTTAAAAAATACTGTAGATTGCATAGATTAGTAATCAGATTTTGAAATCATCTCACATACCAAGAAAAAATTTAATTCTAAGCGTAGAACTCTTCTTTTTAAAAACTGGTAATGTCAAAGACAAAAGTATTTTCTGCTTTGAGATATAACTCCTTTAAGCATTCATGGCATTGGTGGTGACTACAGAGAGACTATCGTGAAGTCCATGACAGCCATTCGCCTATGGCTTTCTTTCTTGTCTCACTTTTCTATTAGGTTTGACCGATTTTTTGCATCAGGGCAACACGGGCCTCTGTGAGAATGCGGGAAGTATTGACCTCTTTTCCATGGATGCATAGGATCTATTTTAGCAGCTGACATGTTTGAGGAGTTGTTCAGAGATGTGCCTGGGCCCATGGAAACCTGTGGTACAGTTTGGGGCCTTCTGGTTGCCAACTTGGGCTATTTAGCATTTCTAGCTATGCTGACCCGAGGTTTTATTTGTGTCCCTTTCGTGGTCTCAGGTGCTGATAGATGATGCAGACGTATTGGCAGTGTCTCCATTTTGTCTCTCATGACAGCGGGTCATGCAGTGGCATTCAGTACCTCACAGGGAGGAGTTCTGTGTTTTTTCTTTTTAATTTTGTCTTTCTTACCTACAGGTTTTTTTTTTTTAATTTGTTGAATTTATCAAAGAATCAAATCTCCCTTTCCTTCATGTTTTCTAACTCAATTTTCTTTCTTTTAATTCTTGTGTTTCCTTTCTTGCACCCGATTAGAATTTCCTTGGCATATTTCTATTGTATGGCCCCTTCCTCTTTTCTGTCATATGCCCTCAGGCCCATCTTGTATCTCTCCTCTTGGGTGTCTCTGCACCCACAGCAATGGATTCATGTCCTGTCAATCCAGAGGTACATATAATTAATACACATATTTAAAATTCGCTTATGTCATCTTCTTCGACTCAGGAAGTGTGCTGATTAATTTGTAAGTGTTGAGAGTCTTTTATCTTACATGTTTCGCTTTGTGTTTTGATTTTTTTCCCCTGTGGTTAAAGCACAGTGTTGGTTAAACTTGTGACTCTTTGCTTTATGGCCTCACATAGGCATCTGGGTGCACTGTGTTGGTCCCTTTGGAAGAGTCTGTACTTCTGCTGCTGAGGGAGGCTTTTCTGCTCAGTCAGGGTTGTGCTGCTTTCCGCTCTGTGCTTCGGCTGGGCCTGCACCTTCTCTCTCAGCCACAAAGACAGTGTTCGGGGTCCGTTCTCCTCCTCACAGTTACCAAGTGTTTGCATCAAGGTTCTTGAAGCTCAGACATTTGATGCTTGAACGTTTAGGATGGCTGTGTCCTCTGGCGGTTTGGTTTTGCTATCTTTTCCAACAATTTGGGCAATAGCAGATTTCTCAGCTAGTACATGTGATGTGGTATTCATGAAATCATTTGCTCTTTAGTATTTCATCCATTTACTGTCAAGCCACTGTGTACTTTTGTTTTGAGATGGCTTTCTATTTTATTAATAACCTACATTAACTGTGCTAAACGGGTTCCGTTATGACATTTTAGACAAACATATGTTGTGCCTTAAACTACATCCACACCTCATCCGTCTCTCCTTCACGGTCCCAGGCGTCTGCCCTATAGTTCCTCTTCTAGCTAATTGACTTTTTCAGGGGTTCTGTGGCATCTTCTTTATCCATGTACCCACCGATGGGCACATAGGCTGGTTCTGTATTTTGACTGTGGTGGATAGTGCTGCAACATACGTGGTGGGGAGCTGTGCCATGGTCTCTACATTACAGTTCCTCGAATGGGGACAGATGCTGCTCTTCAACAACCCTCTTAGAAAACTCAGGGTACTGGATAGTTTCTTTTCTTCCTGCTTGAAACTAGGCTCTATGACGCCTCATCCTGTGTCTAGAGCTGCTGTGTTACCCCGGAAGCAGTATTGTGGAAAGTGAATCAGCCTACACCAGCTCAGATGGGGGGCGTGTCTGGTGGCCCTACCCGAAGCAGATGGTATGATTATGTGAGGCTTGTGGGACAGACAGACAGACAGAATTCTCTCTGGCTTTCTTCTCATTAATTGCCAACCTTGTGCTTCGCCGTCCATCTCACTTCTGAGTGACCCTTGCCGGGCAGATATTGTGACACGTTTCGGGGAAGCACAGCCAGCAGACTCCTAAGGACTTTTCTCCCCTGAGGCTACTAGTGGGTTGGGGACTTGGGGTACCTTCCACTTTTTTCAGGGGAAGAGATTCCCACACTTGCAGGTGTGGGTTGCTGCTCCCGTTGCCTAACATTCTACTCGGTGCAGGCCTCACTGTCTGGGGGAAAGCTATGTAGTGTGAGTGGATTGGGCCTTGTGCTGAAGGTGTATGTTGGGCTTATCTGGCCTCTAATGGCTACCCCTGTGGAGAAATCCAGCCTACTTCTCTAATTGATGGGGACGAGGTTTGGGATGGGGCTTATGTCCTATGAGTGACCATTAAATGGAGATCCAGGCCTGGATGCTTCCAGTACTGAAGGAGGCAGTGAGCTGGCAGGGAAGCTTCCACAGTGTAGACACAAAGAGGAACCCGGAAGCCACTACGGCCTAGACCTGTCAGGAAGAGGAGCTCACTGTGGAGGCGACTGTGGCCAAGCTTGGGAATCGCCGACCTTGGCTTACACTAGTGATGATTTATCATTATTCTAGTGAGAACGTGGGAGAAAGCACAGTGAACAGATGTCAGCTAGATACTTAGGGACTGGCAAGATGGCTCAGTGAGTGCAGGTGCTTCCTGAAAAGCTTGCTAATCTGAGTTCCATCCCCACGTGGTAGGAGAGAACTGACCATTCAACGCCTCCTGTGACATGTGCATGCAGGCGTGTAAAATAAATGAGCAAATTAAAAAAAAAAAAACAAAAACCTTTGTGTAACCTCAAGAACCCGAATGAAATGTTCATAGCTGAGCTCAGCCAAATGTTATAAATCATAAGCCTTGAGGGTATAAACCGTACACTTAGGAAATTTTGCTGAAAAAGGAAACGATACAGATAAATAGTATAAATAGTTGTCAAAATTATAGCAAGGATACCATAGCAGGAATGTTTCAGAGAAAGGAAAGTAATGACGTTTCGTGAAGCACAGGAGGTGCTGAGGAAGCATGTGCGGGAAGATGGGAAGGACGTTGAGCATCAGACACATGATGTACTGGCTAACTTCGGATGTTTGCTGTTGTCAGGAAGTGGGCGTGACCCTGAAGGCTGCCTTTGCCAATCAGCTGTAACATTTCTTCTGCTCCTTCGTAGAGCCATTGCTTTTATCAAGGACACGCGGCTGAGATTCCAGCATCAGTTGTGACACTCAGCACTTGCGCAGGTCTCAGGTACCATTCTGGAAGTGTACACCGAGACCCTACGTCAAACCCTGGGCTTCCACCATCTTCTGTGAGAACAGAATGAGCCATCCCCCCTCAAAACAAAACAGACCTGGAGACTGTTCATACGGGCCCTTTACTTCCTCCTCATTCTCTTGTCCTTTCATGTACTTTTTTGGGGCTTCTTTGTATTTCACCATCACAAAACTTAAGCAGAAGAGAAGTCCTCCTCCCCCACCTCCGCCAGCGGAAATAGAATCTGCATTTCTTAGCCACCTCAACTCCCAACTGTTCTTAAATGCCATAGTGGAGGGAGCATAGGTATAAAATTGGGTTTGAAACTTAATTCAAGTAAGACTGAGTGATTCTTTGAGAGACTAGACACAGAATTTATGAAAACCACTTTTAGTGTGATTTCTCAGCGGAAAACCTCTAATTGCACATTCATTTCTTCATACGTCCAGGGGCTTGCTGCAGTTAGAGAACATCACTTATGGAATCGAGCCACTGGAATCTTCAGCTACATTTGAACACATACTTTATGAAATAAAGAATAATAAAATTGATTATTCCCCCTTTAAAGAAAACTTCTCAAGTTCCCAGGATGAAAGTCAATCCTTCCGAATTCTTGTAAAACCAGAGGTAAGTTCGACTTTCATATGAGCTACTTATATTGAAATTTTTGAGATTGGATACATTGGGGAAACAAAGTTAAACTGGATAGTATTTCTTTTAAGATATCATTGCTTTCCTCAGATAATTTTTAGAAAACAAGTAGACAAAACTAAAAAATAACAAACTTGTCACAACAGTTGGCATAGGTACATAAAGGTACATAAAGTGTATACATACATGAAGTTGCTTTTTGTATGAACTTGCATACTGTTATCAGAACTGGTCCTGGATTTACTTACTGATTCTTTGTATTTTCTTTGTCAGTGCATTTGGTTTGTAAAAAACAAAAAAAAAACCAAAAAAACAAAAAAACCAAAAAAACCATTACTTTGCTACAAACTTTGAAAATAAATTGAGTGGTGACAATAACTTATCGCCTCAAATCTCACTGTCTAAACATGCTGTCCTGAACTTTGGTGTACTTGCTCTCAAATGCCTCATCATGAATATACATTCATAAATGTCCAGATTATTTAAAAAAATAATTTAACCTTGGCTGTTGCTTCAAATTTTTAAATTTTCTATTAATATGATTGCAAATTTTTAATTTTACATTTATTCTTAAATTAAATAATATGGGTGAATGTATTTGATTCGACGGATATTTGATTTACATGTAGTGGTACAGGGCCTCATTTTACATGCGGTAGCACAGCCCTATCACAAGGAGGAGAACATAGTACCTAATTATCCTATGGTGGGAGAATCTCCGAATACAACTGAAGGTCACTGCTGAAGACTTCGGTCCTTAGCAGGGTGGGTCACTTCTAGGAATTCCCAGATGCTTGCTGGACCTGTTTCCTTATCAGGAAAGAGTCCAGCCTGTAATCTGCCCCGAGAGCTATGTGATGCTCCTTACAAAATCTGGGGTCACCCAGATCTGGGGAGACTTTTAGAATCCCTCTGAGAAAGGGGAGTCCATAATTTATAGACAGCTATCCACAGATGTTAGACCTCAACCGCATCCACCAAAGCTCCATAGTCCATCCCATTCAAAGACCTTGCCAAATCAGGCGAAGGCTGAAAAGAATCAAACTTACCCTCGCCTGCTACTAGCAGCCTGGCTCCAACTGGAACCTCAGTGTCATGTCCTTCTAGGTCTCCAGCTGAGAGCTCTGGAACTGGCACAGTTTCAGGTACCTGGCTTTTGCTCTAGACATTGGACTAACTGATCTTCATAATCACAGCAGCCAACTATTTACATACATACATACATACATACATATGCACACACACATACATATGCACATTTCATGTTATTAAATATTAAATGTTTGTTGAAACAAAGAAGCCACATTACAAAAGAATGTTCAAGAAACCAGCAGTGACAAGATACATTGTGGCTAATATATTTTACTTTATAAATAAATGATGAGCAATTCCATAGACATCTTCAATGACAGGCACTCAGCAAAGATAGAAAAACTCATGGAAAAGAAGCACCTTTCAAATAGCCAAGGTTTTGTTTGTTTTCATCATGAGACCCGAACCATTCTGACCCAGCCAAACTGTCGTTAGATCATTTTACTTTGAAGAATTCTGAGACTGGAGATGATATTCATCATCCGTGTTACTAAAATAAGTACAGTAAACAGTCCTGAGTCAGTCCTAACACACAGATACGCACCTGGTTGAAGGTTTCATGTTTTCAACCCCTTTGTCTTGCAGAAAGTGTCAGAGGAGTCACTAATGAAGAGGACTCTAAGAGTAAGGATCATCATGGACAAAGCCATGGTAGGAACGATGTCTCCCCAAGGTCTTTCTTTGTTTGGTAGAGAAACCCAGGCAGGAATGTGAACATGAAATTGGAATTGCTTTCTTTTCTTACGTTACTTTTCCCCCCTTATGGCTGCGGGTGCTTTTGTTTGTTTATTTGTTTTTTGCCTGCTCTGTATGTCTATGCCCTACATGCATGCAGTACTCGAGGAGTCCAGAAGAGGGCGTCATATCCTCAAGGACTGTAGTTAAGGATGGCTGTGCGAGACCCTGTGGGTTCCGGGCAATGGAATTCAGGGCCTGTAGAAGAGCAGTAAGTGCTCTTAGCTGCTGAGTTGTCTCCTCTGTCTACTTTTCACTGTTTAATACAAACAGTTTTACTCTGTCCAGGTGTCAGCCACGATGACACATTCCAGTAATCCCAGCACTTAGGAGGGAGAGGCAGAAAGACTGAGTTTCCTACCAGTCAGTGTTATAAGGGGACCTTGTCTCAAAAGATAAACTTTTTTCCCCCTCTCTGCTCAAAAGTGTGCCACAGTGCTGCAGGGCACAATGGCATAGCATCAGTTGGCTTTCCCCTGGCATCAGGGGCTGTCGCAGTGGCCCTGCGCTTTCTACGCGAAGATTCTACCACACAATGGCATTTTCACCTTAGAAGCAGTTTTGTTTTGGCAGAAAAATATCTAAACAAACTTTCAGATTACAGGAACCAAAGCGCAGGGCGGCCTTGCTCCTGTCTGCCGCATCCCTGCCACACAGCATTCTGTTGCCATCTGTGCTGTCTCCATTTGAACCTGAGAGCAAGTTTTCGGTTGCACCACAGGGATTCCCTTAAGAGCCGTGGGCCACGTAGCATCTTTCCCGGTCTCCATGCAGACCGGCCCTCTGCTGCACTGCATCTACACAGTGCGCTCTTCCTGAGGCTGGGTTTTATATTAAAGAAGTTCGGCTAAATATTGCCCAGTGTATGCATCTACGCCTGTCATTGCTCTCTGTAAGTTCCCAGGCATACGTATAAAATCTGATGTTTGCCTTGGTATTTCAAACCCTGTACGTCCTTACTGTTAATTGGCTTACCACTAAAGTTATCATGTAAATTATACATGTAGTTAATATACAATCATAAATAATATTTAGAGAGAGTATTAGGATTATTATTTCCTTAAATGACGACATAGTCTGGTAGCTGTCCCCTATTCCCGTGCTCTGGACTTTGTTCAGAAAGGAAGCCGTTTAGCTGGGATACAAAGACACGGTGATGGAAACTCGAAGGTGCTCATACTGAGTCGGCAACTGGATTCCTGGTTTTGTTCTTATCAGTTACAGGCTCTAGTCCTTTAACACATCCAATCTTAATCGCTATGCCTGTAAAGAGAGAGTTAATCACAGCTATCCCTTTTTAATACTCTTAATTGCTAGCTTTAGGCCCAGGTGCCAAACACAGCAAATAATTAGGAAAAGGTCACACAGAGACCTAGCGACCGACCGTGAAGACTTACCTGTCAATCAGCTTTAACCTGTTTTTACTGTGTACTGCAGTATCTTAACTTTTACATCAAAAACCATTAGAAATTTATCTTTCAGTTTGACAGTATGGGCTCTGAGGTGGGAGTCGTGACTCAGAAGACTGTTCACACCTTCGGTCTCATCAACACGGTAAGCACTCCCACCCCATCACAGTAGAGCCTGACGCTGACCGAAAACACAGTATTTTTTGTGTGACATTCATGTCCCTCCCAGCCCTTTAACCCGTGGTTTGGGTTTTCTCCTCAAAGGGATTTGGTGAATGTAATCCCAGCGTCTAGGGGCCGTGGCAGGGTGGTCATCCACCCAAACTGGGCGCATCTTCTTTCTAGATGTTCTCCCAGCTGAGGGTGACTGTGATGTTAACCTCTCTGGAGATCTGGTCTGACCAAAATAAGATTGAAACGAACGGGGACATTGACGAGGTCCTGCAAAGGTTTCTGCTGTGGAAGCGAAGACAAGCAGGTCCAGCAGTCCCAGACATAACATACCTACTCCTGTGAGTACTTTCTTCACAGCGACGCGCAGGTCCGTCGAAGTCACGTGTCTGTAATTATAGCAGAACTCCGGGGAAGATTAAGATGGCCAGAGGGCCAGCCAGCATAGGCAGAATGCAAAGATCTGATCACATAGACAGACCCGGTTGTTCTCTCCCCCCCCCCCCAGGGACCCTGTCACCCCGTCCCACTTCAGCAGCAGGGTGAACACGGGCCTCTGCGTTTCTAAAGGCAGGATGTTTGCGCCGTGATGTTAACGCTATGAATCCAACAGTCGCCTATGCTGCTGTTTAAAAATGGTTTTTGATCATTTATACTAGTCATTGAGAAACAAATTCATCGTTCAGTAAATAACTGAAATGGACCAACCACCGCTTCTCTGCACCTGTGGCTGCTCTCCAGTGTTCCTATAGCAACCTAAGGTGTAGTTTTTAGCTCCTTGGTCAGCATGTTTCAGAAGTCTTCATGCAGATTTCGGTTTTACTCACTTAATCATTTGAAATGTAAATATGAGAAGTTTCCTCGTGAAGATCTTAAGAGATAGAGAAGGCCCCACATGTCTCCGGCTGCCTCCTGGTAAGTCGGAGGCCAGGCTGGGTGTTTGAAGGCAGCGTTAATGGCTTAGCCTCTGCACACCACCCCTTTGCTTTTGGTGAACCTCCCCCGCGCCCCCTTTGAGATTTGTTCAGCACGTGAAAGCCTGACAATAGCTAATACCAGCTTTTAGATTTTACAGTCAGTGTTCACCCAGGGCTGCTGACCCTGAGGAGGGAGTCACGGACATGCTAGGCCTTGCTAGGTTTTGACTTGTGAATTGGGAATCATAGATTTTTTTTTTCCTTTAAGTTTTTCGAGACAGGGATTCTCTGTGTAGTCTTGGCTGTCCTGGAACTCTGTAGACCTGGCTGGCCTTGAGTTTATAGCAATCCTCCTGCCGCTGCTTCCCAAGTGCTAGAATTAAAGGCGTGTGCCACCACCGCCCGGCTGTATCGTGGGATCTTAAAACACCATTTTAAACTTAAATTCCTATTGAGTGTGGAGGGCATAATACTTGTGTTTTTACTACATAGTGAGTGGTTGGTGGCAGAAAGCGTATTGTGTGATGAATATCGTGTTTAAGGATATAGAAGTTTCAGAAATCCATTGTTTAAATGCCCTTTCTAGCAACAGAACTTTGAAACAAGTTCACTGACGTGAACTTTTAATTTAGGTATAAAGATCACCCTGACCATGTGGGAGCAACCTATCATGGGATGGCCTGCAATCCGAAGTTTACAGCAGGAATCGCTCTGGTATGTCTTCTGTGACCCCCGACAGTAATGTCCAGGGTCACGTCAGTGAACAACAAGACACAGGGTGCATTTATGGTACACTTTTGGTAAATTTTTAGAACAGCATTTTTTAAGGCTTTTGTTATAACTTATAAAAGAGGTGGTTTGTGCCGGGCAGTGGTGGTGCGTATCTTTAATCCCAGCACTCAGGAGGCAGAGGCAGGCAGATCTCTTGAGCTTGAGGCCAGCCTGGTCTACAGATTGAGTGCCAGGACAGCCAGGGCTACAGAGAGAAACCCTGTCTCAGAAAACAAAACAAGAGTCGGTTTGCTTGGGGAAAACATCCCACAAATGCGGTCTTAACCAGTTCCATAGCGCTGACTGTGTTTGCTTTGTTGTGAAATAAGTCTCAAGATACGTCCACTTTTTGAAAAGGAGTCTCCAGATCAGTCAAGCAAACCCTCCTCTGCGCCAGGGGAGCCTCATGCCCTGTTCTGTTTCTACCGTTATAACCGCTTTGAGGTTTCCTAAGTGGGCTGACACAGTTTAGTTCTGTCTGCCGCTGAGTTCCTGAGTGCAGTGCGATGGTTAATCTATGCCGCAAAGCACGCAAGATTTCCCCTCCCTGACACAATAACATCAGCCTCTACCGCCTTTTAACGTGTCATTCTGTCAGCAGAACTTCTGTGGACACGCCTCTATTGTTTTGCACCATGCTGCGACACACGAAACAAAGCAAGATCTCTCTTTGAGGTCCTAGTCTCGGTTAGTCTAGGTGTATACCCAGCAGTCAGCGTGCTGACTTATGCACCAGTCTTGTTATTGGTCCTTTGTGGAACTAAAATGTTGGTTTCGATAGAGGTTATGCCAGCTTCTGATCCTTTCACCAACAGGTAACTAGCTGCATGGTCAGCCAAACTTACTCTGTTTTGTTTGAGTTAATAGAAACAGGTTGATGTGCATGATGACGTGTTTTGGCAGTCACAAATGAGGCAATCCCAGTTCATATACATTATGATAGGCATTAGCATGTATTACCAGAGAAATAGCTAGTCAAGTATTTTGCTTACTTTTCCAGTGTTTTAATGCTTCGTTGTTGAGTTGTGGGCATTTTCTGCATCATGAAAAGTAATCCTTTGTCAGACATGTGGTCTGCAAATGTCTTTTCTATTGCTGCGCATCGTTGTCTTTACTTTCATCATGACATTGAAACAGGGGCGTTTGTAGCAGAATCTTCTCTGCCTGTCTTTGTCTTTGTTCCTATCCTTCAGGAATATGATGGTGTCAATGTCCTGAACCTTTCCCCTGTTCTCTTCTGTGGTTGAGAATCTCTTGCTTAGGTCTTGAATTCATTTTCAGCTTGTTTTTTGATATAGTAAGTATAAAGATCTGAGTGAATGCTCCTTCTTCCAATGTCCATCCCACTTGTCTTTCTGAATGAGGATTGATCTTCTTACCCAGGGTCCTCCTTCTTGCTTAGCCTCTTTAGGTATACAGGTTTTAGTATGTTTATTCTATATTATAGGTCTAATATCCACTTATAAGTGAGTATATACCATGTGTGTCTTTCTGCTTCTGGGATACCTCACTCAGGATGGTCTTTTCTAGATCCCACCATTTGCCTGCAAATTCATTACTTCCTTGTTTTTAATTGCTGAGTAGTATTCCACAGTAGTAAATGTACCACAATTTCTGTATCCATTTCTCCATTGACAGACATCTGGGTTATTTCCAGCTTCGGGCTATCATGAATAAAGCTGCTACAAACATGGTTGAGCAAATGTCTTTGTTGTGCACTTGAGCATCTTTTGGATATATGCCTACGAGTGGTATAGCTGGATCTTGAGGAAGTGCTATTCCTAATTGTCTGAGAAAGCGCCAGATTTATTTCCAAAGTGGTTGTACAAGTTTACATTCCCACCAGCAATGGAGGAGGGTTCCCTTTTCTCCACATCCTCTCCAGCATGTGTTGTCACTGCGTTTTTGATCTTAGCCATTCTGATGGGTATAAGGTGAAATCTCAGGGTTGTTTTGATTTGTATTTCCCTGATGACTACGGGTGTTGAGCATTTCTTTAAGTGTTTCTCTGCCATTCAATATTCCTCTATTGAAAATTCTCTGTTTAGCTCTGTACCCCATTTTTTTAAATTGGATTACTTCGTTTGTTGCTTTTTAACTTCTTGAGTTATTTATATATTCTGGATATTGTCCCTCTGTCATTTTTTTTTTACATTTTAAAAATAGTTTAGACACTATATTTTCTTGAATTTGAATTCTAGTTTAGGTACCATTGTCAAACAAATTCTGATAGAAGCAAACAGGAAGGAAGAGGAAGAGAAGGAGGAGAAGGAGAACTTATACAACAATTCTGTTCTTTTTATCTACTTAGCACCCAAAGACGTTGACTGTGGAGGGCTTTGCCGTTGTTCTGACACAACTGCTGGGAATTAACCTGGGGTTAACATATGATGATATCTACAATTGCTTCTGTCCAGGAAGCATCTGCATCATGACCCCTACAGCAATGTAAGGTCTTTCCCAGATCTGGTTTCTATAGATGCTTAAGAAATATTTGTAGTACAGTTTGATGTGCATTTTGTCACAGTACAACTCGACTAGGAACAGCTTAAATGGATGTGTATGCAATTATTTAAAGCACGCGGAAGAGAACGAGTTTAGAGTGTGACGGAAAGCACGATTAGCAGTCACCGCTAGCATACGAAGTGAAGGCGGGTGCTGATGGCTTCACTTGCCTGCATTGTTGATATGCCTGTACGGATGGGAATGCAATAATGCGGAAATGGCAGAAGACTTGGGACCCACCAGGCCTGTGAGTAAGGAGATTCGGCTGTGCACATTGGGGTGGAAGGAGATAAAATATTACCAAAAAAAAAAAAAAAAAAAAAAAAAAGCAACTATTGAGACTATGAGGAAGAATATTGCAGGCATGGAAAAAGAAAGCAAAGTGCAACAATGAGGCTAACGGTGCAGGGCAAGAATAAGGAGATGAGCTGGGCATGAAGCAGAACTTGAGGCTTTGGGGTAGACACTGACTGTTTGCAGAATGGGAGGTTTTATAATAAAGTCAGCAATACACAATCGATTTCTACAGCAGGGATGATTTAATGTGCCCTGCGAAGTGGATGCATAGTGTACCAGAGGAAACACAAACACAGTCTTTTTGGGAGATAGGTGTTCTCAAAACAACCCACGGAAGCTTATTAACAATGAGAAGTGAGGGCATTATCATTCCTATGTTTTTGCCTATCACAACTCATTACTAAATATTGAAATATCCAGGACAGTTTCATTTGTTGGATTTGGCTTATTATTAGTTACCAGTTAGGCCCTTCAAGCATGCAGCCATATATAAACTGTACAGGTTGGATCTCAGGGGCAAGTGTCCTAGAATGCCCATACCTTCAGCTGATGGGAGAGAATTAAAATTCTGTGCAAAGAACTTTGAGAGAAGTCACGAGGTAAGTGTAAGGTGGAGGGTTCAGTCAGCCAGGAGGAGGGGTTGCAGAAGGGCATGCATCCTTCCCAAGGGAGGATCGTGGGGATGATGAATGAGGGAGAGGATGAAAGTCACATGCACAAAGCCATCAAACCGGAAACACTGGTTTCAGTCTCCCCAGTGTCTTTCAAGCCCTGGAGAGGGATGGTAAGGGAAAGAACCTAGGAAAAACTAGTAGAAAATGCAAAAAATAAGACTATACTGCAAGTCCCAAAATAGAATGCATCAATTAAAATGCACCAACAGTGCAAGGCCACTCAGTAATAACACAATCTCACAATGCCAAGTGGCTACATGGAGTAAAAGAGAAGGAATACTGGGGACCCATAAAAAGCTAATAGAGGGCAGGGGGAGATGATTCAGTGTGTAAGACTGTTTACTGTGCCATCACAAGGACCTGGGTTCAAATCCCTAGCACCCTTGTAAAAACTGTGAAGCATGGCCACTTCTGTCAGTAACCCCAATTTGGAGATAGAGACAGAGAGATCCCAGGAATTTACTGGCCAGGTAGCCCCACTGAAAAGATGCACTTTTAGTTCAGTGAGAGTCCCTGTGTGAGACAACCAGGGGGTAACCATTAGAGGAAGAGACATGAGGTCTTCCTTTGGCCTCCTCATGTATGTACATTGAAACATAAAGCAGTGCACAAATGTATACAACACACACACACACACACACACACACACACACACACACACACTGCTCACATGTAGAAACTATAACTCTAAAACCACTGATAGTTCACCTCCCCTAACGGTGGGAGTGCAAGGCACGATGAGGTAGCTGACAGGAAAGCATGAAGGTATCGTGAATGTGTCTACATCTGCTTGTATGACATTGGGCTAGTGTAAAGAAATCTAACCATGAGACCTCAAATCACCAATCGGAGCTTTAAATGTTCTTGTCTTTCAAAAGGAGTCATGATTGATTCCAGGACCAAAGGTGAGCAGAAAACACTGGGCGAGACCCTCCTGAGGGCACAGAAGCTAGTGTGGGCCGCTAGCTGAGTCTGCGCAATGCCACCTCAGCAGACGGAGAGGTTCTGATAACCCTTCACTCGACTGAAAACAAATAACAGTGCTAGTCATAGACTGTGTGCCACCCAATGAAAAAAAGAAAGCGGTTTCATGTTAGTCCAGTCATATGAGTGAATACAATGAAAATTACAGATTGAAACCAAAGATTGATTATAATTTATGTTTAAAAAAACTACGATCACAAATCTCTAAACATTTATAAACCAAGGAGGAAAACATACATAGTTGAATGAAGGCTGTCAAGCATGCCTTGGCTAATGTAGCTTTTGTCACAAATGAAATCCTCTAGTTGATGTGTCTTTTTACCGTAATGGAGCAAACTGGACTCATATACCAACTTTTAGTTCACAGTGAGATGAGCACAACAGCCTCCTGTGGTGACAGTTTCGCAAAGGTAAAGCAAGGGGCATTGGCCAAAGTAACTGCAGTGCAATTACAAACCCATCCAAGATCACGAAAGCTTAACAAAACCAGGGCAGTCAAAGGCCAGTGCTTCATTCTTTCCCTAAATCCATGGTGAGCTTACACCAAGTCCTACCCTGTGTAGGACACCTAGGGTAAAGTACATTGGGACACAGCGCCACCATCTTACCGTTTCCCTGCTTCAAGATTTTATTATGTATTCTTATGCATGGGTAGAGGCCAGAGGATAGCTTTGGGGAGTCCTTTCTCCCCTTCACCATGTGGTTTCTGGGGACCAAGTTTAGGTCTTGAGGCTGATGGGACAGGCATTCTTACCTGTTGATCATTCCTGCCAACCCAGGGTTATTATTTTCAAGAGGCAAAATTTGATTCTTGGATCATATCTGCCTCCGTAAGAACAGTCTGAGATGGCTACAAAATTAAACAGCAACTCTCTGAACTCTGCACTTAAGTGTATAGAAATACAAGTGGTGGGATAGGTAACATAAAGACTCGGAGGCTGAGGTGTGAGAATCAGTTGGGTCTAGGAGATGAGCTTCGGCCATAGAGATCACTGTTAAACAAGGATAGGAATTGTTCTGAAAAATAGTTGAAAAAAATAAAAGGAATACGAGGCCGTTCGTTTCATTTTCCTCAGCACTAAAATAGTGCATTACTTTTATCGCCAATAATAGAATCATCTTTAATATCTTCCACCTTTCTGCTTACATTCCTCTTCCATGTTCTTACTGATCATTTGAGCTTCTTATAGTAATAATTATGTTGAAACTAATGCTGTGCCTTTGTGCTCCTGGAGCTGAGTGTCATTTCCCTCTAATTCCCTTTATTTTCTGTCTATTGAGTCTAACAAATTACAATAGAAACGAATGTATTGCTTCGGTTATGACCTGTATTAAAACTAGAGGTAACTCCCTCTCTTCTTCTTGGCTCTTCTGTACGGTGAGTATGCGGGGATTTATACACGTTATTACAGACCGTTACCGGGAGAGCAGTTAACATTTCATTTATCCGAGGAACATTGATTTCTTTTCAGACGTTCCCAAGGCATAAAGGTTTTTAGCAGCTGCAGCATGGACAGGTTCAAGCAGCTGGTTTCACAGCCTGAACTGAACTGCCTTAAGAATTCATGGGTGCCAGAACATGTTGCCCTGCCCCAAAGGGGAGAGTGCGGTAACCGCGTCTTGGAGTTTCCAGAGCAGTGTGACTGCGGCTATCCAGAGGTTAGTTAAAAACTTCCACAGCTATTCCAATGCCTGCTCTGTGTCTCACATACAGTCCTGAAGATACATATATACAAGAAGGGGGTTAGACATCATTTTCAGAGATGATGGACCTTGTATTAACCACGGAAGAGAGGTGGGTATGGTGATTCCCTTGCACCCAGGCAAGAGGACAGAGAATTCTAGATCAGCCTTAGCTGTGTGGGCAGACCCTGCCTCAAGACAATGACAAAATGGTACTTGTAACTGAGCTTATAATACGAGCGAGGTTGTTCGTTCTTATTTAAAAGAGTTTTAGAAACTTACTAGTATCTTGGATTTACCTTAAAGATAGGGGATTAGTTTCATAGACTATGGGAGACTGGTAGTTTGTAACACGTTGTAATGTTCTGGAAGAGGGATGGGAAGGTTGGAAGAGTCAGACAATCAGGGGGTTTTCTGTGAGGCTGTGTCTCCTAGTAATATCAGAAGTCATACCCATAAAGTCTTACCAACAGGACTGCCTAAACATGTGCTCAGCAAGAAAGCCACCAGCAAGCATGTTAAAGTGAAAGGGAAGAATGCTCCCGAGGCCTCAGCCCTCCACAAAGAACTACATATAAGTAAGAAATGTTGAGGGCAGGAGAAATAGTCTTCCCCAGGGAAGAACATGCCAATTGATTATTTAATACCAATGTCCAGCCCTGAACACATACATGCAAGAAACATTATACAGACTGAGCAGGTTATATTTAGGAATATATATACATGTGCACATATGCATATAATAACCATTAATAGAAAAAGAGGCCATGAAGCTGAAAGAGAGCAAGGACGGGTGTGGGGGAGTGCTTGGAAGGAGAAAAGGGTAACGGGGAGGTGTGGTCATTAGACTAAAATCTCGGTCATAATAAATGTTTTTTATCTTTTAAAACATTATTTTGGAGATTTTCTTTTTCCTTTTCATTATTTAAAAAATTTTAAATTCAAATATATTTTGATCATATTCTTCCCCTCCCAAGTCTCTCCAGATAATTGGTTCTCAACATTCCTAATGCTGTGACCCTTTAATATAGTTCCTCATGTTTTAGTGACCCCAGAAGAAAATTATTGTCATAGCTACTTCATTATTGTAATTTTGCTACTGTTGTAAATCATAATGTAATATCTGTGTTTTTTGATAGCTTTAGATGATCCCTGTGAAAGGGTCCTTTTACTCCTAAAGGGCTTGTAACTCCCAGATTGAGAACCTATGTCCAGATCCTCTCTCTATAGCCAGCTTTAAGTTCTTTCTTTTGAAAGAAACAAAAACCCAGTACAATTACAAAACTTCCCCAAGCCAAGAAAACAAAATAAAACCACATGCGAGAAGAAAAAAAAAGCGTAAAAATGATAAACAAATAAAAATGATAGTTTGATAGTCTATCCAACTGGCAAAATAGTAGTCACAAGTTTTTTTTTTCTTAGGGTCTATGACATGCCCAGCCATGGGTTCCTGGCTCCAGTCCCGGTCCCAGGCATCAGCCCCAGTCAGAAAGTAGCTGGCCACACCTGTAACATCCATGCTGCTGTGTATTTCTCACTGGGACAAATGCTGTTTTAGCTCTCGGGTTCCACAGGGGGGTAAGCCTGCTGATGGCTGATGGCTCCTTTGCCAGCAGCCTGCACAGCCCCATCCCACACACTGGGAGCTAGCCAGTAGGAAGGAAACTTCTGACTTCTCCATGTCTTCTGATCAAAGTAGGTGCCAGTCTTCAGAAGCAACATTGTTGCTTCAGGTTCCATTGGATAACAGAGCAATGGCAACGACTTTTATGTTTTGGGGGATGCTGTAAGACCCATTGACCAGTAACCAACCAACAACTTGAAGGGAGTTATTCCACACCTGAAAACTGAGCTTTTTGTTTGATAACTATGGCATTTAGGAAAGATTATCCTTCTGTGCAGTATAACTCCATACTCATATATATGTTTAAACACACACACATATATGTGTGTGTGTTCTAAAATAGCATATTTTGAAATAATCATTACTTGCTGTTATAGTCACCAGCCTTCCTGCGTAGGAAGCAGTCTATAAGAAAATATATATTAAAGATAATTAAATGCTATCAATGAACAGGTATTGGAATATATAGTAAGTTTGGAAAATGCGGTTTAGGAACTTTTTTTTTTTCTGTCCTCCAGGATCGTGGGTTTAGTGTATCCAACATTAGTTACAAACCCCTTCAGCAGTCTTATCACAACCGCACTGTCATTGTTTTTCATCATTTGAGTAATTTCTCTGTCCTGCAGCTTTTAATAAATGAAAATTGTTCTGAGTCAGGCTAACTCTTTTGTGTGTACACGGATATCCAATAATTCTAGGGTCATTTGTTGGAAAGACTATCTTTTCCAATTTGAAGAAACAATCATGGTGCCTTATAATTTTACCTCGTGTTCTGAAATAATACATGCTTTTCAACGGTAATTTCACAGTGTGCCCTTTTCTTATCTCTGTACAAAGTTTTTATTCCTCACGGCTCCTGGTAAGAGAGCAGCCTGAGCAAGCACCACAGTCGGTTGAGGAGGCAGAGGTGGGAAGAGAGTGTTCAGAGGCTCCCTGCTGCCATCAGTAGAGAAAGGCAAGACAGGAAGGAATGCAGGCAGCAGATGGGTGGAGCTGGGTACTGCTAGGCGGCTCTTCCCCACAGGTGGGTCCCAGTGGTCCAGGACCTGTCCACAGGGCGTTTCCAGAGGGGAAATACTGGATTAATCTGCAAGAGCTCCACAAAGGAGGTGTTTGGAGGGGGGCTGGTATCCACTTGGACTTGGTCAGCTTGAATGTAAAGGCTGTTTTAGAAAGTTGTAGCCACGTGGCTTATTTAAAGAAATTGGAAAAAGAGAAAAAAAGATGAAAACTCACAGGAGCCTAGCACTAGCCAGGATCAGGTGACAGGTGACATTTCACTGGCAGGCCTGCAGAGACAGTGGCTGCCCAGTGTGTGTGCTAGGCCGTGCTGCCAGCCACCGTGTCGACAGACAGTAGAAACTGCCTGTTCCGCTAGAGCTTTACGAAGCTGCAGTTTTAAAAAGTACGGTGTGTTGTTGGCAGGGCTGTGACTAGGAGGGGATGTTTGGAAAGCAGGGAAGATTACTCAAGCAGCCCAGCACTGTACTTTGAAAAGAGATTTTTTAAAAAATCATCTATCTGCTTTCTAATTCCTACATTCACCTTGATCGTCTTTTCTTCTCTAGAACTGTACCCATAAGAGCTGCTGTAACCCTAAAGACTGCACGCTGATCAACAATGCCGAGTGTGGCACAGGCGCGTGCTGTGACAGACGAACATGCAAGGTAAGCCTGAAGCGCAAGAGCTCCCTTTCTGGCATCTTTGGTCCACTTCTTTTCCAGTGTCTGGGAAAATCCTTCAAATGTTCTAATTTGGATTCTTTTTGGAGAATTTTCTTTCTTTCTTTCTTTCTTTCTTTCTTTCTTTCTTTCTTTCTTTCTTTCTTTCTTTCTTTCTTTCTTTCTTTTTCTTCTTTCTTTCTCTTTCTCTCTTTTGTATGTTTCTTTCTTTCTTTCCTGTTTTTTAAATTTTTATTTATTTTTTATTAATTACAGTTTATTCACTTTGTATCCCAGCTGTAGCCCCCTCCCTCATCCCCTCCTAATTCCACCCACTCTCCCTCATCTCTTCCCATACCCCTCCCCAAGTCCACTGATAGGGGAGGTCCTCCTCCCCTTACCTCTGACCCTAGTCTATCAGGTCTCATCAGGCAGGACTGGCTGCATTGTCTTCCTCTGTAGCCTGGTAAAGATGCTCCCCCCCTCTTAAGGGGGAGGTGATCAAAGAGCTAGCCACTGAGTTCATGTCAGAGACGGTCCCTGTTCCCATTAGTAGGGAACCCACTTGGAGACTGAGCTGCCATGGGCTACATCTGTGCAGGAGTTCTAGGTTATCTCCATGCATGGCCCTTGTTTGGAGTATCAGTCTCACAAAAGACCCCTGAGCCCAGATTTTTTTTTTTTTTTTTTTTTTGGTCCTGTTGGCTCTCTTTGTGGAGCTCCTGTCCCCTCCAGGTCATTCTATCTCCCCCTTTTTTCATAAGATTCCCTGTATTCTGTCCAAAGTTTGGTTATGAGTCTCAGCATCTGCTTTGATACCCTGCTGGGTAGAGCCTTTCAGAGGCCCTCTGTGGTAGGCTCCTGTTCCCTGTTTTTCCCTCTTCCGATGTCTATCCCATTTCCTTTCTGAGTAAGGACTGGTCATCTTACCCAGGGTCCTCCTTCTTGCTTAACTTCTTTAGATGTACAGATTTTAATATGTTTATCCTATATTAAATGTCTAATATCTACTTGTAAGTGAGTATATACCAGAAAAGTGGAGAAGAACCTTGAACTCATTGGCGCAGGAGACAACTTCCTCAACAGAACACCAAAAGCACAGGCTCTAAGATCAACAAAAAATAAATGGGACCTCATGAAACTAAAAAGCTTCTGTAAAGCTAAGGACTCTGTCATCAGAACAAAACAACAGTCTATAGACTGGGAAAGGATCTTCACCAACCCTATATCTGACAGAGGGCTAATATTGGTTTTTTTATTATTAAATTTATTTTTATTTACTTTTCATCCTGGTTGTAACCCCATCCCACCTCACCTCCCAATCCTTCCCTTCCTCCTTCCCTCTCTCTCCCCTTCTCCTCCCTTCTCCTTCCCTCTCTCTCCCCTTCTCCTCAGAAAAGGGGAGGCCCCCTTCAGGTCCACCACAGTTCATCAAGTTGGATCAGAGTGTGCTGTTTCCCCTGTGGCCTGGCAAGGTGGTCCTGCCAGGGGGAAGCGGTCAAAAAGTTGGCAGGAAAGTCCGTGTGAGATGCAGTCTCCACTTTTGGAGAGCTTTCTTTTGGCCCAAGTCTTTAAAGTTAGAAGATGGCCATTTGGAGAATGTTTTTGAGGAAACATGCCATTTATCCACGGGGTAGATATTTTGAATATTTTCCAATTTCCATATTTCCTTGATTTCAGCCCATGGGTCAACTTTCTAGCCGCTGCTTTCTTTCACATGTTTCAGTCTGTTCCAAAGATAGCTCCAGCTGTGCTGTTCGAAACTGTTGTGCTAGGAATTTTTCTTGGTCACGTCTGAATGTGGTTCTTTCTGATCAAATAAATAACATACAACAAAATGAGAACAAGGTTTGTTTGACAGACAGCAGTAGCAAATCTCATTCTGAAAACCGTAAAAAAAACAACGAGATCAGTGGAGAGGAACCCAGCAGTATGTAGCAGACACAAAGGTGGGGCTCTGGTCCACTGTCTTCTGCTCCGAGAATTGATGGCTAGAGCCAAAGGTTTATTTCAAGGCGCCTGAGTGGAGAGGCCCTCCTAGCAGATGCTAGAACCCCTGTCTTAACTTTTTATCTCAAAGTTGGGCTCTTCCATACAGCTCATCATTCCAGAGTGAAAATTCTCAGTGTTAGTCATTAGGAAGAGCGTGGCGGAGAGCAACTAAATGGGTTATATGAATGCATGCTTATTTTGCCAGATATGTTTGACCAGAAGCAGGGCTTTGCTTTTAGGTACCGTGCGTTTTCTTCTTACCTTTATCTCCGCTGAGTGTGGAGGCCCCATTCTCTTCTTTGCATTCTTGCAAATAGTTAAGCTTTCATCAGACCTTGTGCAAAACTGAGAGATTTGATCCAAGCATTTTCCTTAATGGCTTCAGTTTAGACACAACTCCAAGTGCAAAGCTCAGACGAACACCAGCAGGACCAGTTGCTTTACCCACAGCTTCTAGTAATAAAGAAGTTTGTAACCAACACTTAGACGCTCCATCAGGGCACATGGAAAGCAACTGGCGCCATATTATAATCATGTTCCATGGTGTATAGACAAGAAAAGATAACGAATTCTTGAAGCAGAAGAGTGGCATCTTGTGGGGGTTGGTCTGTGTATCCTTTGGAAGTCTTTTTTGTTTGCTTTTTGCTTTTTATTTTAGACAGTTCTTAAACAAGCTTTGTCCCTGTGTTGTAGCAACAGCTCACTGTATCTTTTTTTTTTTTTCTTTTTTTTTGAAACCGGTTTTAGTCCATATTGCAAAATTTTTTAAAGGAGTAGAGAAAAACCTCTCTTGCCTAACTGCCAGAAAGAGGAAAACCTGAGTGGCCCCGACCAAGGCCGGCGTGTTCTTTGTCTCACAGATAGCCGAGAGAGGACGCCTGTGTAGGAGGGGTACTGACCTGTGTGATTTCCCAGAGTTCTGCAACGGATCCTCTGAATACTGTGTGCCTGACATAATAGCTGCAAACCTCGAACCCTGCAGCAACAGGACCGCCTTCTGCTATAATGGGGTCTGCCAAGACCTGGATATGCAATGCTCGAATTTGTTCGGAAAATGTAAGGGTTGTGTCTTTTGGAGGGGGGTGGGTCGGGTTATTTTTAAAATTACCATTATTTTCAAAATCTGTCCTGTAGCCTTATTATAAAATATGGATCTATGCACACATTTGAAAATAAAATCAAAGCAAATCCACTCCCTATCACAAAGGAAAAGACTATGACATCACAGCCATATAGGATAGGAGTCAAGGTGGAGGCCATTGGCGGGAGAAGAGTGGGAAACTGGAGGATGGCTTTTCAGAGAGAGAATGACTTTTTCAACAGTTTTCCTTGACAGTTTTTTTTTTTCTGAGTAGTTTTTTAGTTCAGTCTTGCCCCACTGCTCCCATTTATACTACAAGACACCAATTGTCTCCGTATAAACGTCCTACAGTTTTAAGTGTTGTAAAATTGCTCTTTTACTTTTAGCATGAGACACCTGAAATTCTTTTTTTTTCCCCAGATGCTAAGGGTCCTAATTATTTGTGTGCACAAGAAGTAAATATGCAAAATGACAAGTTTGGAAACTGTCACGGACGCTGCAACTTCAGGTACGTGTTCATCGAATTGTACATTTTTCTGCGGGTGGAATGTGCAGCCCACAGAGATAGGCCAGCTGCTTGCAGGCAGACCAGGGGCTGCATGTCGCGCTAGGTCTGTGTTCTCAACCTATTGCTATTGCGGTCTGCCTCAAGGTTATGAACTAACCTCATGTATTGAATCACCGTGGAACTCATGGATCAGACAGCTAAGTGACAGCGTATAACTTCTCTGCCTTTTATTGCCAGTGACGTATTTTGTGGAAAACTGGTTTGTTACTGGAACTTTGCAGAAATCGTAGAAACCGAAAGATTTGACGTCCAGTATACTTACCTGTCAGACCAAGTGTGCTTGTCTGCACACTTAAGGGAACCTGGGGACACAGATGAGACCTATGTTAACGACGGTACCATTTGTGGTCCAAACCAGGTAAATGCACCTTTTCTGATGTTCATGCACCATGTGTTTATAGTGGATTTATGAATGCCTACACGCTGGAACATACATGTACGTGAGCAGAATGACATGCAACTATAACAATAGCATAACAATATCCATTTGCTTTTGTGCTAGCCAGTAATCTTTAAAAGGAAAATCAGAGTTGCTGTTGGTCCAAGAAGCTTCCCCTCCCCACTTAGGAATTCCATTATTGATACTTAAACTTGTCATCTCACACTTGGGAATCTAAACTTCCTTCTCAGGGTAAGATCTGGTCTGCAATTATATAAACTACAAAAAGGGTCAAAAATCATATTAAAAAAAATCCCAATAAAATGTCAGGTTGCCAGAACAATGTGAAAAATTTTAAAGAGAAATGAAAGAGCCAAGTGTGTAGCCATGCGTTAATTAACAAAGAGAATTTATGATTTTATTATTACTTAAGTAAATCATGCATTTTTAATAATCCCCTAATACTCTAAAACACAATATTGTTCTAAAGACAATTTCCCTTCTATAAGATACAATCATAAAACATAAGGTTTAAATTTAATTTTTTTGGATGAAAATTCCAAAAAGCCTAGTAAAAGATTCACATAGGTAGTTGTAATGTCTTAAAGCAAAAGCACAGGCATTTTGGCTGAAGCTGCTTTAAAAAAAAAAAAAAAACCTGGTAAGTAACCTAAGTTTTCACACAAAAAGTCATTAAGAAGTCCGCAGCCTTCTTCCTGCTGCCTCAACTGCATTCGTGGGCGCACTGCATGTACGCATGCTGGGACTTGCCCTTTAAACCCACTGCAATGTATTTCAACAAGTCCTCTGTTGTAGTAGATAAGAATGAGTGTTGGACTATGTAAAGTTTATAATAAAGTTTATTTATATTAGCCCCATAATTATTGTGGTGGTATTATTTAACCCACTTTCATAAATAATCACACACAGACAACCTGTTAGATTTTATTTACTTTGGGCTGGGCAGATCTTTCTACCTATGCTATCTCAATAAACTCACCATCCATCTCCCAGCCCCCATCCAATGCCATCTGCCTTAATCATCCTCATCTGGTCTACCTTCCATCCTTAATACCAATATACTTGCTTATATTCTTCATCTTGGTGTTTTCTCCATCCATGCCATCCTTGGGATCCTTCCTCTCAGCCCACATGATTCCTTCTCCATGCTAACCCATCATGGCATCCTCCTTCCTCCTCTCTTCCTATCTGTCCCTTTCTTGTGATTTTCCTGTCCTCAAAGCCTGGGAACCTTAGCCATGCCTACCCCATTCTGCTCTGCCCAGGCATAGGCCTTTCATCAGGTATAATGTCTTAGGCAGGCTTACACACAAGGACGGGTGTAAGCAGATCTTGAGGGCCAGCGTCAGAACAACCCCAAATGTCCTCTTTTACCCAGTCTGCTGTCATCCCCAGTGAATCATCCCATACATACATCTGGACATTGCCATAAAGCTAGGAATGAGCTATGTAATGACAAAAATGCACAATTATCAGGCATTTTAATAAAAATAGATGCTTACAGATTACTTTAAAAATGTTTTAGCACATTAATTTTATGAAGTAATGAACTTCATTATGCCAGTTTGTGTATGTATATTTAAAGTGTTTTAAGAAATGAAAAACCAAGAGGAAAGTGTAAATTAGTAATAAACTTAAAAGAGAAAACGTTAAAAAAAAAAAGAAAACAAATAATCACAGAAGAGCTTTCTGATACAAAAGCAGCTTTAAAAACTGGAAACAGGCCGAGCGCAGGCTTCCGGCGAGGCCCGGCAGGCGCCGAGGAGGAAGAGCTAGCCGGGACGGCGCGCCTGTAGGCCGAGTGATGACGACTTCAGGCGCTCTATTCCCAAGCCTGGTGCCCGGCTCTCGGGGATCCTCTACCAAGTATTTGGTGGAGTTCCGGGCAGGAAAAATGTCATTAAAAGGAACTACGGTCACCCCAGATAAACGAAAAGGGCTCGTGTACATCCAGCAGACGGACGACTCCCTCATTCACTTCTGTTGGAAAGACAGGACCTCTGGGACCGTGGAGGATGACTTGATCATCTTTCCCGATGACTTTGAGTTCAAGCGGGTGCCTCAGTGCCCCAGTGGGAGGGTCTACGTGCTCAAGTTTAAGGCAAGGTCCAAGCCGCTCTTCTTTTGGATGCAGGAACCCAAGACTGACCAAGATGAGGAGCACTGCCGGAAAGTCAACGAGTGTCTGAACAACCCCCCCCCCCATGCCTGGGGCACTGGGAGCAAGTGGGAGTGGTGGCCATGAGCTTTCAGCATTGGGCGGTGAGGGTGGCCTGCAGAGCCTGTTGAGGAACATGAGTCATAGCCAGCTCATGCAGCTCATCGGACCAGCTGGCCTCGGAGGACTGGGTGGGCTTGGAGCCCTCAATGGACCAGGCCTGGTCAGCTTGCTGGGGAGCAGTGGACCTCCAGCAAGCAGCTCTTCATCCAGCTCCCGGAGCCAATCGGCAGCCGTCACCCCATCCTCCACCACCTCTTCTGCTCGTGCCACTCCAGCCCCTTCTGCCCCAGCAGCTGCCTCAGCAACCAGCCCAAGTCCCGCACCCAGCTCAGGTAATGGAACCAGCACAGCAGCCAGCCCGACCCAGCCCATCCAGCTGAGCGACCTCCAGAGCATTCTGGCCACTATGAATGTACCAGCAGGGCCAGGAGGCAGCCAGCAAGTGGATCTGGCGAGCGTGCTGACACCAGAGATCATGGCTCCCATCCTTGCCAATGCAGATGTTCAGGAGCGCCTGTTACCCTACCTGCCCTCTGGGGAGTCTCTGCCCCAGACTGCAGATGAGATCCAGAACACATTGACCTCACCCCAATTTCCAGCAGGCCCTGGGTATGTTCAGTGCAGCCTTGGCCTCAGGACAGCTTGGCCCCCTCGTGTGCCAGTTCGGCCTTCCTGTAGAGGCTGTCGAGGCTGTCGAGGCCGCCAACAAAGGTGATGTGGAAGCATTTGCCAAAGCCATGCAGAACAATGCCAAATTGGACCCAAAGGAGGGAGATGGAAAGGAAAAGAAAGACGAAGAAGAGGATATGAGTCTAGATTAAGTTATTTGCTGTCCTTCCCCAAGTTGGAACTGGTAGTTGTGTGATTTCGTAGTGGCGATTGTGACTCCTTGCACCCTTTCCTGCCCCACTTCACTAATAAAACCCTTTCTTGTACCCGGCCAAAAAAAAAAAAACAAAAAAACTGGAAACAATTACTGTAAATATGAAGTATGGGAAGAGAAGGAAGGAGGGAAGGACCAGGAGGAAAGGAAGAAGGGGTTTGCACTTAAGAGGCAAAATAAATAAATATATTTCTAAATTAAAAACAAAAGAATCCCCAAGATTACAAAGCCACTTAAGGCTTCTAAGTGATATTAAGCTTGTTTGATTTGCAAAGATAAGCAAAACATAATTTTACAATATAATATAATATAATTTTTTTTAAATAAGTGCCTACGATGGAAATTTAAGCTGAAGCAAGCAGAAGCAGTGAGCTAACTTGTGTAACTGAATAAGGACATCCAAAAGCATAAAACAAATAATGGAACTAGAGACCTTCAGCCTATCAAAGCCAGTGTTTCTTTTCCCTTCCTTCTGTGTCCACTTATAAAAGCTTCCCTCTGTTTTTCTTCAATATGCCTTCTGAATCTCTTCCGGTGTAGAGTTTCATGGCTCACAAATTTCACCTGTTACTTATGTTAAACTTTTCATTTAATTGTGCCTCAGTTTATCTCACTAACAAAGACCGTTCATCCCCACATAAAATATTCCTTCAGATCATTTGAGAAAAGTTAGCAGCTCGTCTTAGAAAATGCATCAAAAGACATTCAAATCATTTGACTTTGGGTAGAGGGAAGCTGATGTTGTGCTGAGTTCACATTAATATCAGCTATTTGCCACACAGAAAATGCTAATGTGTTCATCTGTGTTACAAGAAGCTGTTGCAGCCTCCTGATACGTTAGGTAAGCTTATACAGTCCTGAATTCAGAGATGATGTAAACTGACCCATAGAGGGATTCCAGCTCCC
The DNA here is from genome assembly GCA_010120015.1 of Rhombomys opimus. Taxonomy (NCBI): domain Eukaryota; kingdom Metazoa; phylum Chordata; class Mammalia; order Rodentia; family Muridae; genus Rhombomys; species Rhombomys opimus. The sequence goes on along the minus strand of REGO01000101.1, from coordinate 454,928 downwards.
TCCAGGACACATTGCTGAAGTGAGATAGTATCTTATCGGTGGGGAAGATGTAAGCAGTGAACTCTGCTGTTGGCACAGGCCAGCTGTCTTTGTTCTCGTGCCAACTCAGCATTGTGTAGATAGCTCCATTGCTTTAAGAAAAACAAACAAAAAAACAAACAAACAACTGCATCTTATTTTCAAAGTGCAAACCGTAGGAAGAATGCGGACATGCCCTTCTTTCACTAGAATGACTATACTTTTAAACTTGCTTTGCCACTTTTTTTTATTTATTACAATTTATTCACTTTGTATCCCAGTTGTAGCTCCCTTCCGTGTCCCCTCCCAATCCCTCCCTCCCTTCCTCTTCTGCTCCCATGCCCCTCCCCCAGTCCACTGATAGGGGAGGTCTTTATAGCAAATATAATTCTTCAGCTAGTGTTGATCCTCCTCCCAAGGGTCCAGCCCATAAGGGAGGACAGGAAGTCCAGGCTGAGGGCGTGAGAGGCTTGGAATGACTACACAGACACCAGCAGTAGGGTGAATGCAATTGGAGGGCCAGCGGATGCAGACTCGTTTATTCCAGGAAGAGAGAGCACGTCATATAGCTTTGGGCAGCCAACCCGGCTCCCCATACCATCTCTGAGCCTACCATTGGTTGTTGGTCTCTGGGCAGGCTCCTCAACGCCAGGCCATGCACCCTCCCCCTCACAGCAGCAGAAGCCATGCCAGGGCGGGAGCCCTGAGGGCCCTTTGCTGGGGATGCCCACAGAACAGACAGTGTATTTAAAGTTTCTGCTGTTGCTTACTTCAGCATTCTTATCTTTAATGTGTTTTTTAGGCCTGTATCAACGGGAAGTGCTTACATGTTCATACCATTAGAGGAAAAAGGACTTGTCATTACGACAATAAATGCCAAGGACACGGGGTATGCAGCCATTTTATTTTTCATTTAATATGCTCCTTTACATAAATCTTTACCAGGATAGTCAGGTTCAGAACCATCTGATGTGGAAATCCCCTTTAGAAAATTTCAGTTAACCCAGGCACGTAGACCATACTATTTTTTATGGTCTACACAGATGTGCAGAATTTGTATGCACTATCAGACTGGTAGAGGCCAGCTGGGCAAATGAGATTTGAATGATACACCAAACTATAGTGTGAAATCGTATTGCAGTGTTTGGCTCTGAGGGTGGCTATAGCGGTGATTGTCAAGCACCGGACCCACGTGCTGCACCGATGCACGTGTGCGCTTTCTGGGAGCATAGATGGAAAATATACGTTACTTCTCATCTGACGTTTAAGAAATCCAAGTTTTCCATCTCCTCAGATTACGTTTGTCCTTTGACACCCTCAGTTCATTTCCTCTTGTGTGTCTTCTCTGCTGCACTCATGCATTTGCACACTGATGGCCTTTCAAGTAGCGTTGAATTATTAGGAATTGTGAAAAGAATAAAAACGGGCTTCATTGTACATTCAAATCACTCTATTGTCCCAAATTTTAAGCAATGAAATCTAACACGCCAAATACAGACATTTCTGAGGCGTTTTGTACCCACACGGAATGCCTAAAAACTTGCGTTTCCTCATAATCTGGGGAGACTGTTTAATCTCTTCCAGCATGCGGGATGCATTGTTAACGGCACATACTGAGTGAGTATTGTTTCTGTTCTTAATGCTGCCCGTCATCCCTGCCCCTGGCATTGCAACCTGCCCAGCTATTGTGAAATTACGTGCTGGGTTATGGAAGTTTGGAAACTTTCTCTGCAGGTATTTGCTTAAAATAAATCAGCAGCATCTTCTTCGCAGCCCATGCTTGGCGTAGCAACCGAGTAGGAATTCAGCTGGTTGAACTCTTTTTTTTTTTTTTTCCCCTGAGGGGCTGACTCTGAAGTCCTTCCTGTGCTCCTGATCTTCCTTTTTATTTTTCATTTTTGCAAACATGTTCTAGCTTTCTGTATGAGTGTTATTATTTGCTTCTGGCCCACCAGCTCCTACATTTTCTCACATCACAACTTTTAAATTTTTTTTTAGTAGAAGTTAGTAAAAAATTGTGATTACTATTTTGTATTTTCTAACTTCATAGTTGCTGTGTCTTTCTAACAAGTCATTTCTATTATCTCAAGAAATTATAACTTCCACTTAGAGCTTTCACTGGCAAAAAGATAAGCAAGCACATTAATTGGACAATTATTTTTACTTTCATATTAAAACTGCTTAAACGAAGTATTTTTATGATTCACACACCCTAATTAGGAAGAAAGAATAAATCTTACGTTTATACAGACATGAACACTTTGGATGCTCAGTTTTCATTTGGATTTGGTTTTAGATTTGCAACATGCTAGACAACTGTCAGTGTGAACCTGGCTTTGCGCCTCCGGAGTGTGACATGACCCCTTCGTCTCCAGGAGGAAGCTTTGATGACGGATTTTGGCTGCCCTATGGTTAGTCTCCACAGCTGGATTGCATGTGTAAATGTTCTCTTCATCTCTGCTGGTCACTGGGGCCGTTGAAGACTTGACATTTAAGAAGTACAACTGTTTGCCTGTGGTGTATATGCAAGGTTAGAGTCTCACAACAGTGTAATGCAGCCATGATCATTCAGGCCTTTACAGCCATTGAAGCAGGACAGTATCCCCAAGCATGGTTGGCTACCATAAAAAGCTAAAATGTTACGCTCAGGATGCGAGGCTAAGCACTGCACTCAGGGTCAGCCGCTCTCGACCCAGAGAAGAGCATGTCTGATTGCATGCGGGTTGATGCCCCAGGTCCCGCCTCTGAGAAAAAGGTATCGGACGGGTCTGATGCTCTTTGGGTGGATGACACCTAAATGAACATTGGTACAAAGTCCCAATATATTTCTAATATCAGAGATCAGACCTCTACTCTTGCCTGATGCGTCTAAAACAAAAAGAGGGAACTGTAGAGAGCTGCGTAATACCGCACCTTAAAGATGGAGCTGGTTTCCGCCTTCCACCTTCCCGACGGTGAGTGCTCTCTGTCACAAACAACTCCATATTTGGCTAAGGCTGAGGATCTGGCTTGCTTCCGTGTATGTGGACCTATCTGCATTGCCCACGAGGCACGCTGGGGTTGGCTACCCAGAGGCTATTTTAAGCTGTGGGCTGGCTTTCTCCAGGGTCAGAAGATTGTCCAAGGTTCCTGAATAAACTGCATTGAGAAGAACAAAAAAAAAAAAAAAAAAAAAAAAAAAAAAAAAATCAGAAAGAAGGAGAGGAGGACCTCCCCTATCAGTGGACTTGGGGAGAGGCATTCATGCAGAAAGGGGCGGAGGGTGGGACCAGGAGGGGAGGAGGGAGGGACTTATGGGGGGATACAAAAGGAAAAAAAAAAAAAAGAGTTAATACGAGCATGTGGTGTGATAAACGAGTGAGCATAACTTTGGACACAAGTACTTAAAACACCAGTGTATAATAAATATATTTCGAGAACACAGTTATATAAATACAAAAAAAAAAAAAAGAAGTACAACTGAGGGGTTGATGTTTCTATTTTGCTTGACTTTATTTAAATTATCAGAGCCATCTGTAGCTACTTTACATCTAATCTAGAAGTGAGGACTTAACAAACCTCCCTACTCTAATTTTTTTGTAAGAGAAAATTTTTTATTATTATTATCATTTATTACAATTTATTCAGTTTGTATCCTGGCTGTTGCCCCCTCCCTCATCTCCTCCCAATCCCACCCTCATCTAATTTGATCATTGCCTGCAGAACATTTCTGTGTCCACAGCACAGTTTTCTGCATAGACATGAGTTTCAAAAGAAACTATAGCCTGTATTTCCCAAGGGAGTTAGGTATATATAAAAATGTGCCACTTGTGTGTGTGTGGAGAGAGAGACAGAGAGAGAGAGAAGCCTTCAGCTTCCATGGAAAATGCAGTGTAGAGAGAGAGGTGTGTGTGGCAGAGGAGACAGATATGTTTGGGGGTGCCTGAGATAGCCAGAGGAAGAAATCAGATTCCCTGGAGCTGGAGTTACAGGCCTAAGATGAATGGCTCAATGTTGGTGCAAAGAAGCAAATTCAGGTCCTGGATGACAAGTAAATGCTTAACCACTGAGCCATCTCTTCAGCTCTAGCATATTTAAAATTAATTGTTCTCTTGAATGTGGAATCTTCTATACCCTCAGCTCATAAATATTATGTTACTAATATTTAAATACACTTTTAAATACATTTTGTAGAAGGTCATGAACAACCACTGCCCATTTGATTCTATCAGATCTGTTTTATACAGTTACAATTCTGTGCCATCATATCCAGTTGCTACATCTAGTCAGTGAGCCAATGTGTCAGTTTTATTAATAGTTAATTATATGTATAAGTAACAATCTTGGGGACAGGTGCAAAAGGAAGTACAGACTGTAAGGTTAAAGTAAGAAAAGTGTTGCAAATGTGTTCCCTCTTTTCTAGTTCTATCCATTTGCCTGCAATTTGCATGATGCCTTTGTTTTTAATAGCTGAGCAGTATTCCATTGTGTAAGTGTACCACAGTTTCTTTATCCATTCTTTGATTGAGGAACATCTAGCTTGTCTCTGGTTTCTGGCTATTCCAAACACAGCTGCTGTGAACAAAGCTGAAAAGTGTCCTTGCTATATGGTGGAGCATGTTCTGGTTATATGACCAGGAGTGGTATAGCTGGGTCTTGAGGTAGAACTAGTCAGAGTTTTCTGAGAAAGCACAGCTTGATTTCCAAAGTGATTGTACTCATTCTCCCGCCAGCAATGGAGGAGTGTTCCCGTTGCTCTACATCCTCACCAGAGTGTGCTGTCCCTTCAGCATTTGATCTTAGTCATTCTGAGGGGTATAAGGTGGAATCTCAGAATCGTTTTGATTTGCATTTCTCTGATGACTAAGGATGTTGAACATTTCTTTACGTGCTTCTCAGCCATTAGAGATTCCTCTGTTGAGAATTCTCTGTTTAGCTCTGTACCCCATTTTTAAATTGGGTTATTTGGTATTTAATGTTTTGAGTTCTTTATATACTTTGAATATTAGCTCTCTGTCAGATGTAGAGTTGGTGAACATCTTTTCTCGTTCTGTAGGCTGCCATTTTGTACCATGGGCAGTGTCTTTTGCCTTACAAAAGTGGGTGCCCTTGTCTTAGGATCAGAGATGTTCAGAATTAAGATGTTATCTGTGGATTTTTTTCTTTTGATTAGCATGAAGTGTTTTTCCTCATTTCTTTTGATATAATGTTGGTTGAAATTCTATTTTATTAGATATTAGAATGGCTACTCAGCTCGCTTCTTGAGTCTGTTTGCTTGAAAAACTGTTTTCCAGCCCTTTACTGTGAGGTAATATCTTTGTTGCTGAGGTATGTTTCTTGTATGCAGCAGAATAATGGATTCTTTTCCCACATCCATTCTGTTAGTCTGGTCTTTTTATTGGGGAATCGAGTCCATTGATATTGAGAGATATTAATGACCAATGCTTGTTACTTCCTGCTATTTTTGATGTTGGTGGAGGGAGAGACAGAGGGAGGGAGAGGGAGAGAGGGGGTGGGAAAGAGAGAGATTCTCTTTTTTAGGTTTTGCTTGTGGGGGGGACTGGGAGGAGGAGGGGACTGACTGTGATCAGGATATAAAGTGAATAAATAAATTTTTAAAAATGTGTCCCCTCAATCCTACTGAATGAAATTTTGGATATTTTCTTAGTAGATAATACTAGAGAGGAATTTGTTTTCTTAAGGTAATATTTTATTGAATAATTATATTAATGAATTTTTATGCTGTTAATGCCCTATATTATAGTTTTAGTATTCTGAGCTTTTAATATTTAACTGTATGATCTTCATTTAAAATTTATCAGATTCATTTCTAGACTTAGCAGATCTAATCATTCTCACTGATTTTTTCATTCAATTCTTAATTATTTAAGTCTATAGCTATCCAGATAAAGACTTCTTTTCTTTTGAAGATTTATTTATTTATTTATTTATTATGCACTGTTTTGCCTGCATGTACACCTGCATACCGGAAGAGGGCACCAGATCTCGCTATAGATGGTTGTGAAGCACCATGTGGTTGCTGGGAATTGAACTCAGGACCTTTGGAAGAGCAGCCAGTGCTCTTAACCTCTGAGCCATCTCTCCAGCCTCAGATAAAGATTTCTTAGATAAGCAAGACTTTAAGTGCCAAAGTGCATATGATTTTTGATGTATCTTATTTTTTAAAGTTGTATGGAATGTGTGTGTGCGTCCGCACACTTGCACATATCTTTGAACATGTGTTCAGAGACTAGAGCAGGACGTTGGACACGGTCCTCTGTTGTCCTCTGCCTTAGTTTTTGGGGACTGTCACTGAACCGGGAAAGCTCCAGTTTGGCTTGGCTGGCTGGAAAGGAGCTGCTGAGGACTGTCTCTACCTACCAGTGCTCTCACTTAATGAGATTGTCTTTTCTTTTTAGGTGTGTCTTGTTTATTCTTTGGTAGTTTCATACATGTGTGGTTTTTGCTCACATTCACCCACAGCTTCTCCCTTCTCTTTCTGGACAGCCCACCCAGCACATTCTCCTCCCCTTTTTTCACTTTCTTTTTATTGTAACCAGCTGTACCCCACAAGTGCTGACTGCTAGCATATTGGCTGATCTCATACGGGTTTTGTGCAGGGAACCATATTACTGTGAATTTGTGACTGTAGCACTCATTTCATACCCAGAAGACAGCACTTCACAGTATGCTTTCCTTTCTGAGCCATTTGCTCTGAGGTTTGGGGGCAGAGGCGTGATATAAATTTTCCCTTTAAGGCTGGGAATTCAAAATTACTTATTTCCAGAACTTTTATTTCACTGAACATCTGCAGTGTTACTCCTCTTATTCTGTTGAATTATTTCCTTGGGAGTTTATCTAATGCACTCTCAACAGAATTCATCACTATGAAATTAGTAATATAATTTTTTACACCCAGACTTTTTATGCTTCTGATTCTGTGTTGAGACTTAAGTATCTGTCTTTTGGCCATTGATTACAATTTTTTTTTTTGAAATCACACATATTATTTCAGTTGAAAATTTTGCAATGTTCATGTGTAGCTAGGTTTTAGTAAGGGTGAAGAATTGTTCCTTTCCCTGTACTTGAGCTCCATAACTAAACCTTCAGTATACTAGGCAAGATTTCTGATGTAACTCAGCAGACTATTAACTGCAGATATAACCACAGTTGATGGGAATGGCCACTAATAAAGATACAGGACAAGGCAGTTAATCATAAACAGTCTTCCATCCATCTCCACTAACTTTGGGGGTGGATAAAGATACAAAGATAGTATAGTCCATCCTAAGATCTGAGTCACTATGGGTAAGATTTAGAAGAGAGGAGTAAATATATGGGTCGTTATTTAAGCAAAGAAAAAAAAATAGAGGAAGGAAAAGTGAACAAGAGGGAGCGAGTTATTAAAGTAAATGGAGTTTTAGACTCATTAAAACTACAGAAAAGTATAATTAAAAGTAAATCAAAGAGCAGGGGGAGAAAGAGGCCTGTGGATTATGAATAAGAGAGAAGGTGTTCAGAGTGTAAGTTGAGTGGAGTTGAATAGGCTCAGAAACGAAACAGCTGTAAAAGAACAGAATAATTTTAAAACTAAAAACATTTCAATGCAAGAGTGAAGATTTTTAAAACAACAAAATGAAATAAAAGTAAGGTTGAAAAGATACATAGCTTTAGGCATCATTTCTTTAGTTGCTAAGAGGAGTGTTGTTTGCCTTTCTTAAGAGAACCAACAGTGCCATATACAAAAGAACATTTGAATTCGTATACTGCACATAAAAGTTAATTTAAAACCAACTAAGAGTATACAAAAGCTAAAACTGAGACGGCGTAGAAGACAAAGCAGAGTCATTCAAGTCACTGGTCTGCATGCACCATCATGCCTGGTTTTGGAAAAGTTAATTGGTACTTTCGCACTTTCAGATAAAAGCACGCCTTTGATTGTCAAGCGGCGCAGCGCCCGGTTCAAAAAGGGGCTTTTGATCAGTTTCTATGTGTTTCTGCCTTTCCTCATTATGGCTGCCTTCATGGTTGTTAAGCGGAATATCACCAAAGGTTTCTGGCACAGAGAGGAAGTGTTAAGTGGACGGTGAGTACATGCATTAATAGTAAAAATACACTACAGGAAGTGCTTGGACATGGTTAAGTAATATAAATATGACTTTTTGGAAGGAAGCTAGCGCTACTGAGTATAAAGTTTTCAGGACATAACCAAAACCTGTTTCAAAAATTTTCTGACAGGCATCCTGTAGTGAGAATTCTGGAATTTTTGTTTCTTTAAAAAACACAGAAATATTATAAGAATATGTTTTTGCTCTAATCCCACGTGTGGGGGGACGTGGGGCTGCTTTGGGCTATCCACAGCAGCTGAATATAATTTGCCTCGTGCCCTAGCAGGAACGTGGTCCTGCCAGGTGCAGAGAGTTCCTGTGATTGTGTGACATTTGAAATTCTGGGAAGTTTCCAGAGGCTATGGCATAGGTGGTCATTGTCGGTTGTTCGTGGGGGTTGGTTGTGGTTTGTTCGCTGCGTTCAAAGAAGAAACAAGAAGAAATTAGATTCAGGGATCTCTCGCTCTCTCCCCTCCCCCGCATCCTTCTTTCTCTCCTATCTAGAGATAAAGGGGTAAAATGGGGTGGGGGAAGGGTGGAGAAAAAGAAGAACCAGCTACAGCATCCTTCTTGTCCTGAGGGGCCAAGGACAATTGGAGAGCCTCAGTAAACCCTCAGGACCCTTCCAATGGTAAGCCTTCATGATGTGTAACTAATTTAGAAGGTTGATTTCCCCAGCAACCAGAGTTTCCTCACATGGCAGGTCATTTCATGGGCTGTGGGTCAAGAGAGACACATTTGGGAGCAGGTCTGTGAATAGGATAGGTAGAAGGCAAGAAAAGTCGGAGGCAAAACAAGGCTGGAAGCCCTGTTCCACAATGCGCACGCAATTTATACCACTTGTGTGCTTCTAAACTGTAATTAAGGTGTGGTAAAGCTTTCGTTTCAGCCTTACCAGCAGTGCAAGCCATGGTTTGTTTGGTGAGGTAATGCTGAAGCAAGCGTAAACAGGGAGCCTTGTAGTCCCATCCTAAGAATGTAATGACAGCTAATTTACAATCCTCTCTCTGTTTCTCAGACTAGGCAACACTTACTAAGGAGGTGTCAGCAACCAGTTAAACTCAGGGCCATGATGAATGATGTAGACATTTATAAAATAATCAACTTGTTTTAGAGTCGTCAGATTAAAGGACAACCAGCATAAATATTCCTGCACTGTTGGGACATTTTGGGAAAATCTGGATTTTGACTTTTGGAAGAATTGTCACACTAAGGAATCATGGTTTTAAAAGAATGAGAAAACCATGTCAAAGCAGCATAGGAGTTACAAACACAAGTGGTTTCAGGCCAGCAAGAGGACAAACTGGAACAGAGCTGAGGCAAGAGGAAGCGTAGAAGTGAGGCCCTCAACACCCCATGAATGGCGATTGCTATGCCCTCCCTGGGCCAGCACATTGTTGCCAACCCTTCCTTCCAGTTTCAGTGGCAAACAGATCACCAAGTGCTTACAACCTTAACATCATATTCTCCAGACGTGGCAGCAAATAAGTATTCAAAATCACCTTAAGTCTCCTGCACTTGATTTGAATTAATGATTCCTAGTTGGGTGTTCAAACCTGATGCCGCCCAGGAGGACCTTGAACACTATAATGGCACGCCTAGTGTGTTATCCTAGTGTTAGGAGGCTCTCTGAAAACACGAATATTGGTAAACGTAGTTGAAGGATCTGAGAAGCCTCATTAATGAAGGTAAATCATCTAAATAGTTATTTACAGCTACTTGATCGAAACAAAACTAGAGAGGGTTAATAACTTGAAGCTGTATGTGCAAATGTCTATAAATAATAACAGCTTTGATGGATATTTTACTATCTCATCTTAATTTCCATTCGGACAAGATAGACAACAGTGGTTAGACTACTTGTTTTGAAACCCAAAAACGTAAACAAATAACAACCCAGAAAGGTACTTGATGTCTTTGAACTTTAGATAGGATCTGGAAAGACCAAATGCTGGGATGCTTGATCACCGGCTGGCACCTGCAGAGAAGGTATTGATAGCAGCAATTGATCAGTTAGCATAAATCTGACTTTTGACATTTATTGTAAGCTTTCTTTCTATTTTTCTTTTTTCTTCCTTTCTGCCTTTCTTTCCTTTTTTTTTTTTTTTTTTTTTTTTTTTTTTTTTTTTTGTTTGTTTGTGAATTACAAATCATGCACCCATTTCCATTCATCTTCCCTTCCCTTCAAATCTGTCCCCACAATGAGAAAAACAATCTCATTGTGGAAGCCATAGTTGGGTCGCAGTGTGCCTCACTCAGACCCTTTTGTCCACATCTTTTTTGCTTGCAAATGTTCGTTGGTAGCATTGGTCTGGTACATTAACTTGGAAATCTCATGTAAACTGCTAGTAATCAGATTCTCCTACAAACTCTCATCCCAGGAAGAGCTCTTCTCCCTGGCTCAGCTCCTTAGCTCCTTGACTTTTTGGCTCTTTGCCTCGCTTCCTACCCCAAGAGCATGGCCAGAATCGTGCTTGTCTCAGGATCTTTTTTTTTTTTTTTTTCAGGGAATTCCAGGCTACTGATCATTCAGATGTTCACAGGTCAGAACAGTGAGTATAACAAGGCCTCTCTCCTCTCTGTCACCTACTGACACACGTGTGACACAGCAGCCACACCTCCAAGGCATCTAGGGCGGGGTGATTTCTTACTAATGACCAATTGATCCTGAAAAGAACCCTTTCTCTTTTGTATAGATCAATAGCAGAAGTTGGTGGTATGGAGAGCAAGCCGTCATAGAGTCAAAGGTGACTGAAGATGTCGAGTTGCCAACAAAGTGTTGTAACTATCTCTATGAGCACCCCTCCCCCCTCAGCATCAGGCCGTAGCTGGTTTTGCGTTTCCTCATGCAGAGTCCTAACAAGGCCAAAAGAAAGCGTTTGCTATAGATTTTGTTTTACATTAGTTCAGAAATCTTAACGTAAACTGCTAATAATCAGATCCTTATAAGAAATACCTTGAAAGGAGTTTTCAAGAGGAGCACACCCCTGCATTCAAGGACCTAGTTTGCAAATGTATAACAGGTTGTCCTCCTGCTATACATTTAACTGTTCTTCTTCACTGAGACTCCAAGGGAATTGTTATCCTGTCTTAGAAACGAGGAAGTCGATACAAGAAGTTGCAACAATGCCTGACGCTTGCTGAATGTCAGTAAGTTGTGCAGCTTTAGTTAAGGTGTGCCTTTCAAGTTCAAACTGACAGGACCAACTTGACACTTATACCTCACAATATACCTGGAAATGAAGGGTAGGATTTACATTAACGGAGGACCAGGAAAGATGGTAAGGACACAATTTCTTACAAAACAGAAAGAGAATTCTTTCTCATAAGACAAGATAAAAGAGGTATCCATATATATTATACGAAAGTTTTACTGATTTGTGTAAAATTAAAGTTATTTTCTATGTTACACCTGAACATGTGGAAAAATTCCAGTGTAACAAAGCATTACCTTAAACAGGCATCCAATTACATATCTGCCATTCATTTACATCTCACTCTGATAGCTGAGTCAGCAGATGGCTGTGTTCTCATCTGCCACTTAACGCTGGGGTGGGAGGCCATCAGGACTAAAGGTTTCTTATTTAAAACTGTAAATATCTCAGCATCAATCTCATTGCCTTTATCTTGGCAATACGTTCAAATGAGGTACCCAGATTACTTCAGAGGTAGTGATAGAGTGCCCAGCTATATCCATAGGCACACAGCTAGCAGAATTATCTCTGTGCACATCGTAAGGGGTAGCTTTCTAACACATGCATGCCCCAGGTGACAGAGTAAGCCAGATTGCTTGGTTCCTGGCAAGGATGACAGTTTCACTGACCGAACTGGGAAACCATGCTGCTGATAGGATTACTAAAACCAGAGAAGAGGAACTCAGCAGGCTTCTTGGAGGATGCTTCTCTGAAAAAAAAGTCTGGACCACTGAGAATCCAAACTTGTGCTCTAAATGCTCAAAGATGGTTGTCTTCTTTGATTTTAGTTTGTGAGCAGAATACTATGAGTAAGGGTAGAAGATGCTGCTTTACTGTTCCAGACAGGGGTGGCAAGAATAGCTCATGGATTAAGTTTCAAGGTGAATGTATTTGCATAAGAAACACTGAAGATGGATTTAGTGTGTTTGGTTTTATGTTGAGGTTTGATCCACTTGGACTTTAGTTTTGTGCAGGGTGGTGAATATGGATCTATTTGCATATTTCTACATGTAGATATCCAGTTAGACCAGCACCATTTGTTGAAGATGCTGCTTTTTTCCATTGTATGGTTTTGGCTTCTTTGTTAAAAATCAAGTATCCATAGGTGTGTGGGTTTATTTCTGGGTCTTCTATTCTATTCCCTTGATCCACTATTCTGTTTTTATGCCAGTACCATGTAGTTTTTATTACTATATAGCTCTGTAGTACAGCTTGAAATCAGGGATGGAGCTACCTCTAGATGATCTGTTGTTGTACAGGATCCTTTTAGAAATTCTGGTTTTTTTTTTCCCATATGAAATTGAGAATTGTTCTTTCTTTCAAGTTCTGTAAAGAATTGTGTTGGTATTTTGATGGGAATTACATTGAATTTGTAGATTGCCAAGTGGATCAAAGACCTCAACATAAAACCACATACACTAAATCGGTTAGAAGAAAAAGTGGGGAAGAGCCTTGAACTCATTGGCACAGGAGACAACTTTCTGAACAGAACACCAACAGCACAGGCTCTAAGAGCAAAAATCAATAAATGGGACCTCATGAAACTGAAAAGCTTCTGTAAAGCAAAGGACACTGTCGTCAGAACAAAACGACAGCCTACAGACTGGGAAAGAATCTTCACCAACCCTATATTTGACAGAGGGCTGATATCCAGAATATATAAAGAACTAAAGAAGCTGAAAAGCAGCAAACCAAGTAATCCAATTAAAAAACAGGGGACAGAGGTAAACAGAGAATTCTCAGTAGAGAAATATCAAATGGCAGAGAAACACTTAAAGAAATGCTCAACATCCTTAGTCATCAGAGAAATGCAAATCAAAGCAACCCTGAGATTTCATCCTATACCCATCAGAAAGGCTAAGATCAAAAACTCAAGTGCCAATACATGCTGGAGAGGATGTGGAGAAAAGGGAACCCTCCTCTATTGCTGGTGGGAATGTAAACTTATACAACCACTTCGGAAATCAATCTGGCACTTTCTCAGACAATTAGGAATAGCACTTCCTCAAGATCCAACTATACCACTCATAGGCATATACCCAAAATATGGTCAAGTATACAATAAGAAATTGGCTCAACCATATTTGTAGCAGCTTTATTCATAATAGCCAGAATCTAGAAACAACCCAGATGTCCCTGAACTGAGGAATGGATACATAAATTGTGGTACTTTTACACAATGGAATAGTACTCAGCAATTAAAAACAAGGAAATCATGAAATTTGCAGGCAAATGGTGGGAACTAGAAAAGATCATCCTGAGTGAGGTATCCCAGAAGAAGAAAGACACACGTGGTATATACTCATAAGTGGATATTAGACATATAATATAGGATAAACCTACAAAAGTCTGTACACCTAAAGAAGCTGAGCTAGAAGGAGACCTCAGGTAAGATGATCAATCCTCATTCAGAAGGGCAAACAAGATGGACATTGGAAGAGGGAGAAAACAGGGAACAGGAGCCTACCACAGAAGGCCTCTGAAAGACTCTACCCAGCAGGGTATCAAAGCAGATGTCCAACTTTGGGCAGAGTGCAGGGAATCTTATGAAAGAAGGGGGAGATAGACTTGGAAGGGACAGGAACACCACAAGGAGAGCATCAGAACAAAAAATCTGGGCCCAGGGGTCTTTTCTGAGACTGATTCTCCAACCAAGGACCATGTATGGATATACCCTAGAACCCCTGCACAGATGTAGCCCATGGCAGCTCAGTCTTCAAGTGGGTTCACTAGTAAGGGGAACAGACTGTCTCTGACATAAACTCAGTGGCTGGCTCTTTGATCACCTCCCCTTGAGGGAGGAACAGCCTTACCAGGCCACAGAAGAAGACAGTTCAACCACTCCTGTTGAGACCTGATAAGCTAGGGTCAAAGGGAAGAGGATGAGGACCTCCCCTATCAGTAGACTTGGGGAGGGGCATGGGAGGAGATGAGGGAGGGCTGGTGGGATTTTGGAGGGGATGAGGGAGGGGGCTACAGCTGGTATATAAAGTGAATAAACTGTAATTAACAAAAATATGTTAGAAACAAAGCAAAAAAAAAAAAAACCCCACTGATGTTTATTGACATATAGCAGAAAGACAGCAAGGCTATTACATAATTTTCTGTAGCCTAATAGTATTGGGTGTGCCCAGTATATATGAAGTACTCCGTTTGGTTCCCAGCACCAAAATATGAGAACTACCACCACCACCACCAACAACAACAACATCCACAACTCAAAAGCAACAAAAAAGAACCAAAAAAAAGTAGAATAAATGTAATTTTCTAAGTACTGAAATATATAGACCTCCTCTGTATCCAAAGTTTGTTTTCTTATTACTTTTTTAAAAATTTCTGAGCTTATGAATAACGAGAGAGAAAATATACAGCATGAACCATAAGCCAACCATAAACAAGGTCTAGGATGCCATGATAAGAGACGTCCTTTATTCAGATGTGAATGGCGGTACAGTCAAATATTTCGGAATTGAGAAGAGCAGGATTTGTCATTGTGCAGCCTTTGTTTTACAAATCTCTTGCTGCAAAGGAGGGGAGATGCTGGTTACCACCAAGGTGTGCATGCCACTACCACACCCTTAGGGTTACTGTGCCATGCTGGTGGTGGTTGTGGTTCATGGGCATCATAGCTGGTTAGAGGTGTTGCTTGTTTACATCTTTTAGAAGCTTATATAATGCCTTTTGGTTATGTGAAAGCTAGTCCTCAGAAAGGGAGCATTCAAGTCAGCTTACCTCAGGGGCTTCTGAGTCCTGTATCTGAAAAACATTGTGTTTCAGCAATGTTAGAGATTTATCTTACCTGAATAACAGTAAACCAGCGGGAAGCCTGATGACTACACAGCAAAGGCATGGAAAGGGCAAGTCTGGGTCTTAGGAAAAGGGGAACAAAAAACCTTTTTTGGGGGGAGATGACAGGTGGAATAGAGTGCAGATGGGTGAGTCTTTGGGGGATTAGAGTGAGAGAGAATAAAGATCTCAAAATTCAGGGCAGAATGGATAGTGGCACCTTCACATGGTAAAGAACTGCATATGGGAAGATCTATTTGACATTTGAGTGTTGATCTGGGTAGGGGTTGGTGGGTGGGGTGTTGGGGTATTGGTAGTTTGACCTTTGATCCTGTGTAAGGGATGAAGCTGCCAGTGATTGACAGAGGGGTTTGGGGAGTACTTTTTCTGGCTGATACTGAGTAAAAAAAAATTCTGCTTTGCTTCTGTTTCCTGTTGGTGTTTTTTTTTTTTTCTTTGTTACTTCTTTTACTTTTTAAATTAAAATACAATTACATCATTTCCCCCTTCCCTTTTCTCCCTCAAAACCCTCCCATGTACCTTGCTCTCTTTCAGACTCATGGCCTCTTTCTTCATCGGCCATTGTTATGTGCTCAGCCTGTACACTGCTTTCGTTTAGTTTTGATAACCAGGTGACATGCTTCTTTCCTGGGTAAGATCGTTTCTCCTGATCTCGGCATTCCTTTGTTGTCTGGAGTGCTTTTGTGCAGGGCTGGGGATGCCCAAGCGTACCTAGTTTATCATGTCTATTGTCCTTGCTCAGCTCATGTTTAGGGAGTCATGTTAGCCTTTATGGATGTAGGTGCTGACATCACTTGGAGATTTATTGTCACAGCCAACCAGCTAACGCTCTTACAGTCTTTCTGTCCCCACATTCGCACAATGTGCACTGAGCCTTAGGGAGTTGTTTTGTAAATGTATCTGTCAGGACTGGGCTCCTCAACTCTGCCTTCTGATTGGTGGTGCTTTTTATAATTGCTCTTCATCTGTCAAAAGGGGATGTTTCCTTAACGAAGAGTAAGGACTATAATTGTCTGTGGTTTAAGGACAAATATTTAGGATGTAGTTAGGGATAATGCTGGTTTAGTAGAGTGTTTGGGTTTTAGGTTCTTCTCCAAGATCCATTACTTCACCAGCCCTGGGTAGTGCTAGGTTTCTAGTTTCAGGCATGATTGGCTTCTTGTTCGATAAGCCTTCAGTGAGCTTAGAGAGCTCAGTAAGCTCAGTACGCTCAATAAGCCTTAGAGAGCTGTTGGTCATACATACACGGTATGTATGCCATTACTGTACGCTTAGCGTTACTGTGTCATGCTGATAGTTTTGTGTAGCTTAGAAGGATTGTATTTCACTATAGTTTATGAGCATCACAGCTGCTTAGGAGTGTTGGCTGCTTCCCTCTTTTGAAGTTTGCATGGTGCCTTTTGATTCTATGAAAGCTAGTCCTCAGAAAAGGGACATTCAAGTCAGTTCCAGCTCAGGGGCCTATAGGTCCTGTGTCTAAAAAACATTGCATTTTCAGCAATAGAGACTTATCTTTTGGATTTGTTTTCACTCATTTAAAGTTTATAAAATGCAACTGAAACAGACAAAGCTTATTTGACTGCATGCCCTTTCCATGCAGCCACTGCAAAATAGTCACAAACTAAACACAACAAAACCCAAAAACCAAACCAAACCAACTAACCAACCAGACAAAAAACCCTTAGCTTAAGAAATTTTGTGGATCATAGGTACAGAAGGCCAGAGCCCAGTCATGGACTTACTATGTTAATTTATCATGTTAATTCGTTTTCTATCGGTTAGCTTTACAATAATGATGAGAATGTAGCTTCTCTACTTCCTGTGTCTTGTTTTTGTTCGTTTGTTTTGTTTTTTAACAACAGCAGTTATGCAGCATCAAAGCCACAATGGAAGAACACCAGCAAGAAACTCACTGTTCCATGGTCTCATCCAAGAAGAAGAACCAGCCCATCTCTTTTCCTGTGGCTTAGTGATATCACACCTCCAAATAAATTCTACGGCTGAAAGTGTACAGACCCGTACTTGTTGATTCTTGCATCTGAGACAGGGAGACCAGCATTCTAAGCTGAGACTATTCCACTATCTACTGCTATTCCTACCCAAGCACCCAAAGCCAAGAGCAAGAAGTACAACCCACTTCTCCGCAATCTCTCCCCAGCTCTAGCATTTCAAGTTTCAGGTTGCCCTGAGGGGGATTTGGTGGGTGGGAAGACTACTTTTAGGTTCCAAATAGTCACTAGTATCATTTATCATAGAAATCTTCTGATCAGAGGTGTAGATGATGGCCCTTTGGTTCCCTGAAACCGAAAATTTAAGATGTTTCATGATATTTGGTATTGTGGGGCCATTTCTGAAGTGAAACATTCCCTTTGATGGAAGGAGCTGGGGTCATAAAACTCAGGAGAATCATGTGATGCAGGAAGCTCACTTCGGGAAGTTGTACGACCCAGAGGCCCCCTCCCTAGGCTTATTAGGCAGCAAGTGATGGGTGGGATAGAGGAGGGTTCTCTTTAGCTGCCTGTAAGTCGGGCAAGGAATTTTAGAAATGTGGCTCTCATAAGCCATGGGCCCATGATCACTCAGATGGGCCTTCTGGCCGATGCATCTTCCTTGGTCATGCAAGTAACTCCAACAAACCAGCTGGTTCCCCAGCCTATTCAGTGGCGGAGTTATGTCTGTAGTCTGAGTTGAATTTTTGTTCCTAATGTTTGGTAGGCCTGAACTCTTCTGGGTGCTTGCTGAAGCTGAGCTCTGTGTGTAATGTTCTTGCTGCAGCCTTCATGGTCCTAATTCCCCTCTTGGCTGAGGCTGAGGGAGTACCTCCATGGACCTTGAACATTGTGTCTGGGTTAGTGTACCGTTGGTAAGTTCCAAGCTTGAGCCTCCATCCAAAGCAAAAATGACCCAAACTTCATCATAGAGACCCAAATGCTCCTTTTCTAAACAGCCCTCAACGGATATATTGGGGAAATGGTCTTATGTACTGTGTATTCAGATGCTGGTTCCTGTGCCCAGAGATCTGGTCGCCGTCCTGTGAAGAATCTCCTGTATCAAGGTTGTGTAAAGAATGACCCCCAATTATCTCTGCTTGGTTAAAAAAAAAAAAAGCTGAAGAGCCAATGACTGGGCAGAGAGGACAAGAGGCAGGACTTCCATTAGAAGCTTTCCAGGGTAAGACTGGATAGCCAGACCAGTGTAGACAGTTAGGCTAAATGAGTATATGCCTACTTACAGTACTTAAAGCTCGTTGAATAGACGTAAATAGGTCTCTGTGTGTCATTATTTGGGAGCTAGAATGGTTATTGGAAAAGGCCCCAACTAATACCACAATTCAACAATAATGGATACGAGAAAACATCCACCAACCCTGTTATTCAGCCTTTATAAGAACATACCACAACTATCACTACGAAATGGGTGAACCCTAAGGTCATCACGCAACAACCATGTGCCACACATTTGTAAAAGCAATAATTAGTTTACAATTAGTAAACTAGGGCCTGGTGTCTGGAAGAGAAAAAAAAATGGTGGAGGGGTAAAGTCTACAAGACCTAGTATTCACCTGGGGGGGGGGCGGTAATAAGTTCTAAAATTTACAGTTAATGATTGTACGTATTCACAGTGTGTTAACATCACACTCCTACACCTCAAATGCATGAATCATGTGGACTATTAATTCTGACAAAACACAGATGTTTAGAGAACACAAAATTTTAGAATTGTACAGTTTCCTTTTCCTCACTGCCACTAATTTTGCATCATGGTAACTATGACCCTGCCTTATTAATTTCTTATTACCACCTAGGTATAGCAGGACCTAGCTAACTCAGTTTTCACACTTACTCTGTTTGTGGCTGTTGGCACTGGTTGCTCCATACAGGGGGGTGAGCTGCGGTGACAGGAGATTTGTCAGTCATGGATGCAGGGGAGATGGGCTTTGCCTGTGTAGAGTTGGACATTCTCGGGAAAGCGGAAGTGGATGGCAGCCCGCGCCACTCTCTATATAGCTTCTCCAACTCACCTTGCCTGGTTGCTCTTCCCGTCTTTATGCGTTTCCAAGGGTGCAGGGTCACCCTGCTGGCTAGTTTATGTAAATTTGACTACAGCTAGAGGGTCAGTGTCTCAGTTGAGAAAAGCCCCTCATCAGACTGGGCTGCGGGCAAGTCTGTGGTGCATTTTCTTGACTGATGATTGGCGGGTGGGCCCACTTCACTGTGAGCTCTGCTGCCTCTGGGCCAGTGGTTCTGAACTGTGTAAGCAAACAAGTGGAACAATTCACGGAAAGCCAGCCAGGTAGCGGCGTTCCTCTACCGTCTCTGCTTCAGTTCCTGCCTCCAGGTTCCTGCCTTGAATTTCTGCTCTGACTTCCCTGGGTGATGGACTCTAAAAGATGAGATAAACCCTTTCTTCACGTTGCTTTTGGAAATGGTACTTCATCACAGCAACTCATAAGTGATATTCCCAGTTTACTTTTCATGTTCTGTCGCAATAAAAATGCCAGGAAACGGTGAAGCGGAGAGGGAAAAAAAAAATAACCAAGCAAGACAAGCCGTGACTGTAGTTTTATGGCCCCCAGCAAGGGCCTGCGTCAGAAGCTGGTGCTAGATCGCTGCCAGGCGGAGCCCCTGAGCTAGCCTCTGGCTAGCCCTAGGTGGGCGGCCTCCCACGCTGCCCACGTGCCCCACGGCTGCCAACGGTCTTGAGCTGGGGCGTGCTTTCTGCACTCAGCCCCAGTCATGCCTCTGCTCTTCCTGCTTGCCGAGTTTGCCATGCTATTAGCCCGCCTCGGTAAGGCCCTGCGAGCACCCCACTCCTTCCCTTCTGCTTTTCCGCAGCCGAGAGAGGACAGCACCCTGGTCTCGGATGCCTGGTGATGCCCGCCCTCCAT
This sequence comes from Rhombomys opimus, assembly GCA_010120015.1. Lineage (NCBI taxonomy): Eukaryota > Metazoa > Chordata > Mammalia > Rodentia > Muridae > Rhombomys > Rhombomys opimus. Next base: position 434,934 of record REGO01000101.1, on the reverse strand, counting down.
CTTGCCCCCCTCCAGCCCCAACCCCAGTCCGGACTAGGTGAACCCAGGGTAATCACGGTGGCGTGTGCGCTGTCTTTGGGCCTGGACAAACAGCAGGAAAACGATTAGTCTCCTGAGGGCCGGGCATCCTGGGAAGAGGGGTGCAGGTGCTGGCTACCTCCGCCCTCTGGTTGCTCCCCGGAACCCTGAGGAGGAATGGGACTGCTTGCCGGGTTGAACAGCTTGTCCTTTGTATTTCCAATGGCTCCTTAAATTTTTGTCGAAAATTGTGCCTCTAACTTTTTGTCGAAAGTTGCACCTCTAGGAAGCGAGTGGGTTTATTACAAATGTGCCAAGCACATCAGGGTCCCCAGGGAACTCAGCAATGCTGGCCGGAACGGGACTATGGCGGATTCAGGAAGTAAACCGAAGCAAACCAGATTAAAAACCCCCAAACAACAAATTATACGTTCTTGCTGCAGATTCGGAAGGGATATACCTGCACATCACAGTGCCTCGGAGGATAGAGCCGCGCAAGGGCGGAGATTCAGAAGGGAAGGTTAGTTCTCCAGAGCTGGTTCCCGCTCACCGCGCACCGCTGACCTCCAGGGCACCCTGGACTGTGGTCACTCGCATAGAACAGCCTTTTACTTCTTTCTCTGAGCCTCCCGCCCCACAGTTGTTTCCCGGGCCGGCTCCCTTTCCCATCTGTTTCAAAGTCTTTTTTTGTTCTCAGATTTCAAGAAATGTTGAACATTTTTCCCAGAAGTCATTTTACTAGGAAAATAAAATCAATATAGAACAGATTAATGTAAAATGTACATGGCAAATTAAAAGCTTTTTTTTAGTAGTGAAATTGGTTTTTAGGAAAATTTAGAACATGTAAAATGAGACAAATGTCATCATAAGCTGAATTCCATTAAAGAAAGGACTGTTTTAATGCATGTATATGTATACATACGTACATATATGGATATACAAATAAGTTGGGAGACAGTTTGCCTGCCTAGTTCTAGATAATGAAGGTTCTAACAGTCAACGTGTAGGTAGGAAATACTTTTTCTCACTGAGAACATGGAGGGTTCAATACTTGAGTACTAACTAGCCTTCCAGAGAGCACTGGTTCAATCACAAGCATCCACGTGGCAGTTTACAACTGTCTGTGGCTCCGGTTGCATGGTGTCTGATACCTCCTTCTAGCCTTCCCAGGCACTGAACGTTCTCCTGCACAGACACATGCAGGCAAAACACCCGCAAACACTAAATAAATAAATAAAATCATTTAAAATTTAGTTAGCATCCTGTCTGTCTGTCTCTTTCCATCTCTGTCTGTCTTTGTCTCTCTCTCTCTGCATGTGTATGTGTGAGTGTGTGCCTGTATGTGTGTGTATCTGTTTGGGTGCATACGTGCCAGGGTCCATGTGTGAAGGTTAGACAATAATCCTGCCATGCCAGTCCTCAGGACAGAGCTTGAACTGTCAGGCTTGGAGGCAGGCTCCTTCACCCACTAAGCTATCTCACCAGCCCTTATGTGCAAGTCTTGAAGTTGTCTTTAACATGATAGAATCTACTTTTGAAAATGACTTTTAAAGCTCTCTTGAAGTATTCTTGATAGTAAAAGTGCACACAGTGAACGAACATTTTGATGAGTTTTGGCATATGCACACATCTGTGATGCCATTAGGACAATCAGTGTACTGAAGAGACTTAACACTGTCTAAACTCTCCTTATGGGCTTTGGTGCTTTTATTTGTGGCAAGAAGATGAACAAATGATCTACCTTCTTTAACAAATATTTACATGCGGTGTGTACATTGGTTCTCTAGAGCTGACTCATATTGCATATGTTAAACCCACAAAGCCTCACTTCTCTATTTTTCCCACTCTCTAGGCCCTGACAACTAGCAGTCTATTCTTGTCTATTCTGTTGACTTTTGGAGACACACCCTGTTAAGGACAACCTAGCATTGATCATTCCGTAACTGGTGTTTTACTTAATATTGCAATCTCTGGCCTTGTCCAAATAAATGTGTTAGGACTGCCTCCTGTGAAAGCTGAAGAGTCGACCATTGTGGGCTGTGTGTGTACGCAGATAGAGGATTGTGTTAAATGATAACCAAAAACCTCAATCCTGTTTACAATGTAGACACACACACCACCACCTTTTCTTTGGCTGTGCAACCATCAATACACATTTTATTCGTCATATTTTAGCTACTCTGAATCACTTGTAAAGGATATTGAACAGTAGGTAAGCTCACAGAGACCCGGCTTTTCTTCTTTTAGATACGTAGTGATGTGTTGAATTGAGGGACTATGTGGCAATTCTGAGTATTTTTTGAGGAGTCTCTGCACTGTTCCCCATAGTGGATGCACCATTATCATTCCCCCTGCTGGTGTATAAGGAGTCTAATTTCGTTACATCCTCACCAACACGTCTTATCTTTTATCTTTTTGGTAATAATAGCTATTTCAAGAGGCAAACATAATGACTCATTATAGTTTTGACCTTTTACCATAAACAACGATGCTAAATATCTTTGTTTATATTGAATATTTTCATTCTTTGTGTGCATATACAGTATTTCCAGTGCCGTTTATTGGAACGTTTGTCCCTTTTCCAATGAATTTTCTTAGTGCTTTTGTGGAAAAAAAAAATCAATGCTGTAAATGTAAGTTTACATCTGAATTTTCTATGATATTCTGTTGGCCTTCGTGTCTACTTTTTTTTTTCAACATCGTGCTGTTTTGATTACTACAGTTTTTTTTTTTTTATATTTTGAAGTCAGTTTTGATGCTTTCTTCTTTGTTCTTTTTCTTTAAGATTGATTTGACTATTCAAAATTATTTTAGGTTGCATGTTTATTTTAGAGGATTTCCCTCCCTAATTTTTGAGAGACATCATTGACATTTAGAAAAGACTTGCATTGAGTATAAAGATTATTTTTCACGAACTAGACTACCTTTCATACACAAAGTTTCATTTTATATGTAAAAATTAAACTTATAAACAAGTTAAATGTGACATAAGTTGAAAAGTACAGATTTTTCCTATGATATTATCAAAACAACAACAACAACAACAATAATAATAATATTAAAAACTTTAGAGGCTTTAAGAATCACCAAAACAAAATGATGCTTTTTGTACAGTTAGGATAGCACTCAGTGTTGCTAAGCATTTAAACATTTATCATCAATCTTTTAAGATCATCTGTTCAATCACAATATTTAAGGATTATAAGACAGTTTCAAAAGTTGATAATTTATTTTGTTTCTTTTCTTTTGCAATTTTTAATTAATTTTATTTTCAAGTTCATTGATGTTTTGCCTACATTCATGTCTGTATGAGGGTGTCAGAAATCCTGAAACCAGAGTTACAGACAGCTGTGAGCAACCATGTGGGTGCTGGGAATTAAACCCAGGTCCTCTGGAAGGGCATTCAATGTTCTTAACTACTGAGTCATCTCTCTAGCGCTGGTGGTCAGTATCTTGAATTTTAATTTCAAGCTCAGGTTCCTCCTGGACATCTGAATTAGCTCAGTTCATCCAGACTGTTAATATTTCCAGTTACACACTTCCCACATTTTCTTTTCTTTTAAACAACGTTTTTATTAATTCTTTGAGAATTTCTTACATAATCCACCCCCCCCCCATTCAACCCTCCCTTAGCCATCCTTTCCACTTTCTCGTTCCTTCCCAGCCAACGTTGAAGTTTCTTCTTTTTTATTTTTTTCCTCTCCCTATTGAATCCAGTTTGTGTTGCCCAGGTAGTCTTGGTGGTTGGGGCCTGCCCTACTATGTGTCAACCTATCAGGGGGTCACATCATTAAAATAAATTGTCTCTTCCTCTCCTAGCAGCTACCGAATGCCAGTCGTCAGCTAGCGGCAAGGTTTCATGGCTAGTTTCCTCTGATAGTCTGGGGTTTTCTCTCTGTATGTTTTTCTCTTTCTGTCTCTCTGTGGCTCTTTCTCTCTCTCAGTCTCTCTCTTGATTGAAGTGCAGGCAGTTGTTACAGTAGCTGTGAGTTCTATTTGCAACTTCCCTATGGGTCTAGAAAACACTGGTTCTTTGATGTTATTCACCCCCGTGGCTCTTGCCTCCTTTCAGCCCCTCTTTCCCCGGATATCCCTGCACCTTGTCAGAGGGATGTGATATGTGATGGGGGCTGAGTACTTTGAAGTGTCTTCTCTGCATATTGATCAGTTGAGGGTGTCTGTGTCAATTGTCACCCACTGCCAGGAGAAGTTCCTCTGATGAGGATTGAGAGGTGCTCTGGTTTAGGGATAGGAATCATCTTAACACTACGTCCATTTAGCACAATACTGCTTCTTCTGAATGTGGGATGCCTTGCCATTTCTTTGTCCTCTTCAAATATTTCATCAAAGTTTGTAGCTTTCACTCAGTACACTGGTTACATCTTTCTGGAATATTTTATTTTTTTGTAGATATCATAAATGGGATTGCTTCTTTGATTTTCATTTAAGATAATCATCCCATGCTTTAGAATTTTCTCTGTTGGTTTCTGTATCCTTTAAAAAAAAGTTTAGATTCATGTATTTCTTCTACCAGAATTTTTAATTGAACTTTTTACTGCTATTGGTATATATGATATCATCTGCAATTAGTAAGTACTTATCTTCTTTTCTAATTTTGATGGTCTGTATTTTTTTTTCTTGCTTGATTTCTTTGGGGAGGACTTCAAATAATTGATAAAAATAACAAGTGGCCAGCTTCATCTTGCTCCAGCCCTTAGAGAGAAAGCTTTCAAAGTTCCTGCGGTTACTACAATGCCCTCAGTTGGATTAATACATGCGTCCTCTATCTTGTTTGTTCTGTTTTGTTGTAAAGGCTATTTAATTTTGCCACATTCCTTTTCTATACGTCTTGATGAGATGAAGTATTCTCGTCTGTCATTTGTGCTTTGTCACATTTATTGATTTAGGTATGCTGGCCTATTTCTGCTTCACTGGGATAAATCACATTCGATTACAACAATCTTTTCTACTGCGTAGCTCGATGTGCTTTCCAGCATATTTTAGGATTTTTGCACATATGTTCATTCAAAGTTTTGGCTGGCAGTTTCTCTATTCCTAGCCTCGTTTCTCACTATCTGTTGTCTGGTTTGATGATCGTGTTTAATCTCAGTTTGACAACACCTGTGGAAGCATCTCCCCTCTTCAGTTCTTGGTGGAACTTATGAAGACTTTCTAATAACGTTTCAGTTCTGAGGTAGAATGAGACAAAGAAATATCTGGTCTGAGACTTTATTTAAAAGAAGAATATTGTGATTTGGAAGTGAAAGATTGACCAGAGGCATCAGGAAGAAAACTGTAAACCATTCTTCCCTTTAGATTTTCTTTCAGATGTTTGTCACAACAAGAAGAAATATGACCAATGCAAATACTGTTTAATATTTTATTTTATTTCATCTTTGTGCTCGTGTGTGTGGACGTGCATGTGTGTACAACTTACAGGACTGGTTCTCTTTTCCCACTATATATGGCTTGGGAATTGGACTAGTTGCCAGATTCCCCCCACCCCCACTGAGTCTTACTCCCTAATACAGGAACTTACATTTAAGATTTTATTTTTACTATATCTTTATTGAGTGTGTGTGCGTGCATGTTTTATGGAGACATGTTTGCCCTGCCGCCCACGGGCAGGCCAGAGGCTACTTGGAGGAGTTGGTTCTGTCCTTCTGCCTTCATGCGGGTTCCAAAGGTGCGCTTGGACAGCCAGACTTGTACCACAAGAACTTTCTACAGCAACGAGCCATCTCGTTGACCTCAGCACATTGCATTCCTGAATCAGTTTGCTGTTACTGGTCTGTTCAGGATCTCATTTCATTAAGATTTAATCTTGGTAAGGTACACGTGTCTACGAGTTTGGAAATTCCCTAATTTATCATATGTCCTCTGCTCTGTCCGATTGTACTGGATTGGGGACATCTTTGTCACTCCTTTCAAAGTGCCAGAGACCCAGCCCAGGGATCCTCCATGGCAAGCATTCGTTATCTCTCGGTCAGCCACATGCCAGCTACTGCTTCAGTTGAATATCTTGCTTTTTTTCTCTGCCTGGATGCGGATATGGCATAGCAACCTAGCACACTGATTTTTCTCTGATGCTTGTTCATATGAATTGATTATGTTAATTGGTTTTTAAATGTTGAGCCATCCACACACCTCTGAAGTCAGGGCCACATTGTCATGTGTGATCGTGTTTATCAGTTGTGAATTCTGTATTTAGTTAAGTGTGTGTGTGTGTGTGTGTGTGTGTGTGTGTGTGTGTGTGTATGCATGGGTAGGACATTGACACATGTGGTTTTTACTTAGTCCAGTCTTTGGTTTGGGTATGAGGACAAAGCTCTTCTCATATGGTGAATTAGAATGTTCACTCCAATTTTCTAAACAATTTTGTTACTTCCTAAAGTTTTGATACAGTTTTCCAGTAAAACTACTTGCTGTTTGTCTTTAATCACCATTCAACTTCCAGATAGGGTTAAAGTTCTTAAAATTGTCTGTTTTATGTTGAGCAGGTTGCGGCACTGATGTAGCATGAATTGGTTTCGTTTAATTGTAGTTATTTGTGACAATTGTAGGGAGTCGTGTCTGTTTGCTCTTGGATGTCTGTGACTTGTATCAGCAGGACTGGTTTCCTTGCTGACGCCTATAATTGGTCTGTTTACTGATCTGATTGTCAGATTTGACAGGGATGACTCATCAGAAGAAACAGGTTGTGTTTAAAAACAAACAAATGTGTTACTGCTTTTGTGTTTCAGGTCGATTGATTTCTCTCCACTTTATACTTCCCATTGAACTCTGATTTCGGATGTTTCCATGCTCCCTTCCCATCATAGGACAGTCCTTGATTCTCTCCTGGACAGAGAACCGCCTGTCTGGAGGGCATGTTTCAATTCATTGGAGCTACACATTCTGTCAACTTGGACAGATACACACATACACACACACACACACACACACACACACACACACACACGAGAGAGAGAGAGAGAGAGAGAGAGAGAGAGAGAGAGAGAGAGAAACCTGGTGACCACTTCTCATTTTAGTCTTTGTGCTTTTGCCTTTTCTAGAATGTGTTCCAATCACAGTGACAGTGTATCTAGATTGTGTATAAATGTTTTTTTTTTTTTCACTTACTAATATGTGTTTAAGATTCTACCCTGCCCTTCAATGGCATGAGTGCTCCTTTCTTTCTCTTGCTAGGTACAGTGGCAGTTTTTAGATGGACCAACTAATCAGTTGATTTTCTGAAGTGCTCTCTGGTTGCTTCTAGCTTTTGGTGATTCTAAATGTAACAGCAAGCAATATTCCTGAGCTGGTACAAATTGTTCATTCTTATATAAAAACAGCCAAGGTAGTGGTTGCCAAATCCTATGGTAAGGATATGTTTAGTTTTATGAGAAATTGCCAAACTTCAGTGAGCTGGTGATAATTTTTTTATGAAAGTATTGTTTCTATTTAAGAGACTAGAACTTTTGCTAGACCTCAGATCTGAGTTAGTCCCCTGTGAAGCTCTTTTAAATAAACCTGTAGAACATCCCACCTTCCTTCCCCATGCTGTGTTTTCTGTGTTGTTGAAGAAATGCTGTTTCCAGCATTAATGGCTGATATCTGCCGCATAAGGTCACCTTTGTCTTATTTGCTTTTTCCCCAAGATAATTATCAAAACACACATTTGTACAAAAGCATTCTTCTCCGGGACAGGAACATGATGCTTTTACAGAACACTCGCACACCTAACGCTAAGGGAACACTGCAGAGCGGGCAGAGATTGTAAGAGCCAGAGGATCGGAGGCTTAAGGGACTCTTGAGTGAATCGCTATTAAATTTATATTAAATGATGCATTGTTAACTCAGTTTTCACTTCGAGCAAAAAGCTCCAGTCTCTTTCAACGTAAGAAATATTTTCATAAAATTATCCCTGCAATCTTGTTTCTTCACTCTAGCATCGCATTGGATCTGACGTAGCGCCTTGCAGTGGTCATACGGGGGCGCTGGCAGCAGCTTTGCCCGAGGTGGTCTAGGTTCTGAGCAGCTTGGTCTACATCCGGGTCTTCTTGAACTTCCTGGGTGTCTCCTACGAAGTTCGCAGGTCCTGTTAGTTCAGCTTAGACTGAAACGTGGAGAGTTGTCAGGCTTGGCGTCAGTCTGCACGTGGATGTAAACATGAGCTCCGAGGTCACTCAGGCTTTGGGTAACATGGACCAGGAGGGTGAAAGCTGTTGTCACGCAGTTCCTGATAGTGGGAAGCCCCAGCCCTTGGGCTGTAACATCCCTCATGCCTTCCTGTCTGTGTAGGCTTTTTTTTCCCTTGTAGTTTTACATGTTGAGAGTTGATAATATGTATAATATAATATGCATGTATTTATAAGTTGTTTATTTGTTTTTTATATTCGGTACATAACACAAGCCCTCAATCATGCCTTATTTTTTTATTAGAAATTTATGTTTTCCTATACAAAAGAAATTGATAGAATATTAATAATGCTAAAATTATATTTTTCAAAATATATATTTTTTAAACATTCTCAACTACACACCAAATCACACTCTTCTGAAATCAATCAACTCTAAAATCTTACTAATTAACACAATAGATTCTAAAGAATATTTTATTTTTAACGTACTGAGGTATTTTTAATTAACAAGTGAAAAAAACTGTCTTACATTGCACACATCTGCTTTACTAAATTATCAACTTGCTCTATTTTAGGTGACTTACATCATTACAGTTGATGGGAAACCCTACTCTCTGCATCTCAGGAACTAGTAAGACTTATTTTCTCTTTTGGCAAAAGGAAAAAGAAAAAAGCAATGCTTGGTTTTTACTCTTTTAAAGTTCTATGCAGTATTTAAATTTAGTAGTGCAGTAGAATAATGGTCAGTCAACTTTTCAATTTAGGACCCATTAGATCCAGAGTATTGGGTCCATGAGGCTTTTGTATTTAATTTTTTAGATATATATAAATATATATTTAATATTTATTTATTTTACATATATGAGTGCTCTATCTGCATGTATACCTGTATGCCAGGAGAGGGCATCAGAGCCCAGTATAGATTGTGGTGAGCTACCATGTGGTTGCTGGGAATTGAACTCAGGACTTCTGAAAGAGCAGACAGTACTCTTAACCACTGAGCCATCTCTCCAGCCTCCAGATTCATATTTTTAAATTGAGAAATAAATAACATACTCGGAAATCTTCAATTACGTGTTTTCTTTTTACCCAAGCATGCTAAGTTGCATGGATTTCTGAAATCAAATACACAGTAATCAAGTGGCTACTGTTGGGAAATTCAAGTAGTGTCAGCTTTTGGTGTACTAATTATTTATGTGATTTTAGACAACCTTCGTTAGGGTGTTTAACATATAAAAGTCTCCATTGTCAGCTTTGGTAACTTCAGTGCAGTGCAGTAATGGTTCTTTCCCTATGTAACAGGTCTCCTGTAATTTTGGTTAGTCTCCGTTCCCACCCACAGTTCAAAGCAGCAGCCAGTCTTTCTACATCTTCATTACATTTTCTCAGCCTTTCTTCTGGGAAGGATCAGGCAGCAGTCTCTCCAGAGCCTCAGGGATCAACAAAGATGGGCCGCAATCCTTGCTTGTCTTCCTTTCGCCTTGCTGCTGAGCACGGCTGCTGAGGTTATCTTCAGACACAGCGTCTGCTAACCTCACTGTGGCCTTTCCTTCTACAGTGTGGCCCACTGAAAGTGATTGGAAATTTTTATAAAATTATCGCTGGCCTTCAGACTTCTTAAATGCTGTGGTTGTGGTTCAGTCTTCATTTGTCGTCCTTTCTCTGCCAGCTGATGACATTTGGCATATCTGGTCAATGTCTTTTTTTCACAAAATGTTTTCTCCATTGGATTATAGGGTACCATCCTGCCCTGGCCCTGATCTGACTCTTACCAGTATTCCTACCGTTGTCTTTCTGCCTGCGTTGCTCCTTCGCAAATTCTGCTTCGTCTTTCTGATCTGAGACTACGAAATGAACCTTATTTGTAGTGCGTATTCAATCAGTTTGTGTTTGGGTTCAGTCTTGTGCCTAAAAGGGTATTCACTGTTGGCTGCTTGTGATTTATATCTATACATTATCCCATTGCAATGGATGCCACGCCCATTCACTACTCATTTTGTAATCAAAGGTTTGCTACAGTTCCTGTTGGCAACTTGCTACAAGTGAACTTCTAATGCTCTTCCCAAGTCCTCATTTTTTATTACCTGCTTGGTAAATGGCAAGCCATTCTTTTATTGTTGTTGTTAAAAAGCAAAAAGGGAAAATGAAAAAGTAATACACTCCTTGGACTCATCTTTAGCACTTTTTTAAATTTTGCCTTCCCCCAGGTCCAGGGAGTTATTCATTCCTATGTGTTTACTCTTCAAGTATATACATAATTGGTGGAACATGGTTTCCATCAAGATTCCATCATGGATGGCCTGGATGGCAGTGTTAGTCTTCTACCTGGCCTTGGCTTCTGTGTATTTGCCCTGCAGATTGCTGTCAACATAGAATCGGACTACTCTCTTAAGGTCTGCTACTCTCTTCATCTGCCCCAACCCTCCCAAGTTTTCACGATCTGTGACACCATCTCACTGTCTTTCTTGTCGCTCCACGCTTTGTTCCAGACACAGTATCCAGTGCTGGTTCTTCATGTATGTAAACACGTCTGGATCGAGACCCTCTCATTTTATCCCAGCTCTGTCTGAGAGTCCACATGCCTTGTTCTTTGTGTCTAGTAGTCACCTATCTCACGAGCCTTGTCCCGTCATCCTGTATCCTGTGTCCACGCTACAACACCCATGATCCTTGTCATTTAACAGTAGGTGGCTCTGTCTGACCGGAGGCTGTGTGCTGTCTTCCTTCAGTGCTCTATTCTAGGACCCCAAAGAGGCCCCATCCTGTGGCAGACATAGTAGCGGGTATTCGTTCAATGAAGCCATCCCTGACAGTGCCGTCCTAGGGTCTGTCCAGGTGTTGAGTTTTTATGATTCTGCCCATATACCAGTCTTTTAAAAAAAAACAAGTATCAAGAATGAGAACACGCTAAAATTGTTATAATTAAATCCTGTTATTATAGGAAACAATTGCACTTAACATTGTTTTTATTAGTGTGTATATTCAAGTTA
>REGO01000101.1:305874-368780 GCA_010120015.1 Rhombomys opimus | reverse complement strand
AGGACAGCTGGCTGATTCTGGGCTTCTTCATTTTTCTGCCTTTTCTCATAACTTTGATCATTGGGATCATGAAGAGAAATGAAAGGAAAATCATGCCTCAGACAGAACAACGAATATGAGGGGTAAATACAGTCCATAGTGTTAATTTATTTGGGTAAAGGGAGCTGAGTTTTTTAATGGTTTTGTAAGTTCACACTTATGTTCTCTAACACCTGTTATTTTACTCCTTAATATATACATTATGTTTTTCCAAATATAAGCTGAATTCTTATTATTTTCTTTCGCAGTACTTGAGTACCCTGGATCTCTTCCTAGTTGAGTTCCACACTGCACTGGGAGCTCAATTCTCCAGACACGACTAAAACCTGGGCACCACTGTAACTTTTCCTCCTAGTTACGTCTAACCTGTGCACAATGGAGTTGAACTTCAAGGAAAACTTTTTCTATTGTGGGCATAATACTGACATTTTTATTAATAAATTATTTTAATTTCATAATCCTTCATATTTGTCTCATGCTATCAAAACCTTGTTTCTTAAATGATACACTGCTCCCCCTATCCACGCGTGCTTTCCTAGTGCTTCTCTCTGGATAGCTAGGCATTTCACCCACAGACGGCAGGAAGCCCTGCCATGCCCCAGTGCGGCACACCCGTGTCTTAGGCCTCTTGCTCTTATTTTAACAGCGGAGGGAAGGCTGTCAGTAAGGGGCCAGAAAAGGAAGCCACAAGGGGGTCTTCACAAGTAGATTCTAGGAGCCCTAAAATGCTAGAGTAAGAAATGCTGCAGCGTTACCCGACACCGCAGAGCTGTTCGCCTGACACCCCCTGACTGGACCCTTTGATCAGGACTGCCCATACTAGGCGACCTTGATTCCCGAGGCTCATGCTTACGAGGCAGAGGCTTCGCAGTTGGTAACTGTGTGTGCAGCCATTCCAGCTAACCTCCCAGGACTGCCACTGGCCTGTTCCAAAGGTGCTTGTTTGCACACCATATTTTACTTACATATGAAGAAACTTTAACTGTAAAAGGGCACCCAAATTGAGACACACATTGCCCAATAGTTCATGGCACCTCACTCCGGCCCTATTTTTTCTTGTCGAGGCATCTCCCTTCTCGTTGTTTCCCATGTAAACAGCTTTTCTATCATGCTCTAAAGGATGAATTCACTAGCTGCAAATCCATTCCCTATTGCCATTCTGCCTTTTCTACTACATTATCAAGAATGAAAGCTGGATCAGCTCGTGGTTCTGGAGGACGGGGAGGCTAATGTTTGATGGCCCCATCAGGTTATGTCCCTCTCGATGGGGAATTCCCTGAAAAGCCCTGATATGGCAGAGTGCCTCACATAGCTAGGGAGAGGTACATCCTAGACACACATCAAGCTGACTTTCATAAGAGACCAAATCTCTTCGAGCTCAGTAACCTGCTAATCCGTGAACCTGTGAGTGGGTTAATTCATTCACAACGTAATTACCTCTCAAAGGTTCTACCTTGTTCCTGTTCTTAATGCTTAACTGTGGGGGGTTATATTTGAAAATGTATTTTGTTGGGGGCCCTTAATCTATAGCAATTGCGAATATGGTATCAACTTTGAGGAATGGTTTCCTTGGAAAGCTGTAAGTGGTCCATTTCATTATGGTATTTTTTTAGCTGTATACCTATTACACATATATTGCTTATGTAGAAATGGGTCATACTCACAAGAAGAGAAAAAGAAGAGGGGGAGGAGGAAGCAGAACACGAACAAGACCAAGAAGTAAGCTTGGTATGCTCCCATGATTCTTTATGGAGAAAGAGAAAAAGCAGACTTGAAAAGAATACTTGACGTTGGATGCTATTGAGGAGACTGTTAATCCCACAAACACCATACTCAATGGCTCTGCAGCGTTGGCAGAGTGGAAAGCAATTTTTTTCTTATAAAAATATATCCATTTTCCTTATGCATTACCTTCCATTTGGATGCTTAGTCTCAGCTCTGGTGCAGTTTATCAGGCTGTGGGGTCATTAGGAAGTGATCCCTGGCTAGGAAAAATAGGATTGGGCTTTGAAAGTTATAGGCCAGCTCTGGTTCCCACCTACTCCGCTCTGTGCTCGCTAGTCAGTCCCCACAGCCTGAGCACCCACTTTGCGCTCCGGCCAGCACGGGCTCAGCAATTTCTGCTGTCACACGTTCTCTGCCACCATGGATTGAAGTCCCCTGAAGCCGTAAGCTCCGATCTTAATTAGGTTTTCCATGACACTGAGTATATATTACTTTAAGATAACAAAAAATGAAAGATCTGAGTGTTCATGTCTCAAGCCCTCCGGGAGATTGTAAAACCAGGCTCGGCTGAGGGAATTGCTTCTATGTTTAGCATGCCGGCTGTGGCATGGTTGTTACTGGCTGCCCTTAGCCATTTTGATAGCAAAACATAAAAGGGAAAGTAGAGCAGGATTGGAAAACTTGTGGTTTTTCAAGCACAAGGATATTTAAAGCCGCAAGTATGACCCATGCAGACACAGCAGTTTTCATTGGGAAACATGTCAGCACTCATATACACAGATTAAAAGCTGCAATTTCAGGCTGGAGAGATGGCTCAGTGTTTAAGAACACTGTTTGCTCTCCAGAGGTTCTGAGTTCAATTCCCAGCAACCTCATGGTGGCTCACTAAACCATCTATGATGTGATCTGATGCCCTCTTCTGGCATGCAGGTGTGCATGCAGATAGAACACTCATATACATAAAAATAAACACTAATTTTTAAAAAGTTACAATTGCCCCTGCCAAGTATAGTTTTTCATTTATTGTTCTTTTAAAGTAACTCTCAGCTTTCATGAATTCTTTAGTTGGAAAAAAAAAGAATTTTGAAATATATTCAGAAATTTTATTAGAGTTTGGGAGGAAAAACAGCAGAGCAGGAGATTTATAGGAGCCACTATAAGTCCCAGCAGCTTCCCAGGACAAAAAGGTGGAGGAGAGGAAAGTCATACCCTTCGCTATGGAGATAACTATTTTTTTTTTATCTAGTATATAAAAATTGGCTGACCTTAAAAAATCAGTCCTAATCAATATATTTTGACAGACTGGGGAAAAATATTGTCCAGATGCAATTTTTGAATTGGCCACAAGATGTCACTATACATTTCTTGTAACAAAATGAACCAAGCACCGTTGTAGCTTAGCCTGGACGAGTCAGCCCACCATTTCCTGACAGATAAGACTTCAAAGTTCTGCCAACTGCATCCCTAGACATTTTCCAAAGCGTCTCCTACCTTATTTTGGATTCTGTTTAAGTCTAGGAAATACCATCTTTTATTTTTTTATATGTAGATATCGCATATACCATTCAAGCATGGATAGACAGCAGCAAAATTGGAACTTTAAATTTTGTTTCAATAGGTAAATGGGGGTGTTCCTGTATGTGTGTGTCTCTGTGTGTATGCGTGTACATACGTGTGTGTATATCTGCATATGTGTGTGGGGGCACTCACGTGCTGTGTGTATACATGTGTGGATGTGTGTGTGTGTGTGCGCGTGCACATGTGCTCGAATGCTGTGTATACACGTGTGTGCACGTACATGTGTGCACGTGTGATTGTGCGCTTCTGTGCTGTGTTGTATCCGTGTGTGGATATGTGTCACTAAGGACTGTATCAAGCACCTTCTGTTATTCCCTGCCCGATTCTTTCAGACAGGGTGTCTCGCGGAAACCCGGCGCTTGCGGTTTGGTCGGGCTGGCTGGCCACTGCACCGTAGAGACCCTCCTGCCTACCCCTCCCCAGCACCGAGGTTTCGGGTGCTCCTACCGTGCCAACTCACGTCCTCACGCTTGCACGAGTGCCCCACTAACCTAGCCACCGCATCACGTGCCACGCCCGGGCCCCCAGGGCACATTCCCACCAGCAGGACCCTTGGACCCGAGCCTGCTCGGCTGCTCGGCTGCTCGGCTGCTCGGCTGCTCGCAAGCTTGTTTTCTGCTCCCTCGCTGCGCAGGTGGTAGTCACGCGTCGACGGGATGGTGCGAAGTGGCACCCGAGCTGTTGGTTTTCGTTCCCACGATGCTCAGGGACACCGAGAGTTTTCTCGGTTTGACAGGCCACTGGGAGGCGGGAGCTGTGGAACCCGTGCGCCGTGGTGCGGGCAAAACAGAGTGAGCCGACCGTCGGGTGCAGCTGAGCTGTAACTCAAGAGCAGCGAGGACGGGAAATTCTCCACTTGGGAAACTTCACCCAAGCAAAATGTATTCTCTGGAAACGAGTAATTTACAGGTCGGAACTCTCACTGGGGCTCAAATTACCAGTCTGAGTGTTAGCTGCGGAGCGGAAGTTCTTGCCTTGTTAAGCTCTGTTGTGGCAGTGGTTCTCAACCCTCCTGCCACCTCGACCCTTCAGGACAGTCCCTCGCGTTGTGCTGACCCCTGGCCATGAATCTATTGCCGTTGCTCCTCGTGTCTGTGATTTTGCTACTGTTACGGATCGTAGTGGAAATATCTGTGCTTTCTGATGGTCTTAGGTGACCCCTGTGGAAGAGTCATTCATCCCCAAAGGGGCCACCACCCGCAGGTTGAGAACCATTGCTCTCCTCCTCACGCGTGAACTCTATGTTAACACACACACAAAAGGTGTAATCTCCACTTGCTTCCCTAAACCACAGCTTTTCTCCTAAGAAGTAATGTGTGCTAAACAGCTGACCAAGAGACACATCCCTGTAACCAGGACGTGGCTCAGGCAGGAGCAAGAAGATGGGGCATCATAAAATCTACCAGTGTTTGAAACGAAAGCAAGAAAGAAAAAGTTCAAGCTTAGGAAAAGGAATGTGTCCTCGTTGTTTCGTGGCTGTGATCTGTTTGCCCTTAACGTAGACTATAAATACTAAATAATACCATATATTCTGTTCTCTCTTTTGTACTTCTTGGAGAGTCCCCTAAGAACTGCGCTGGTCGATCACGGGTTACTGTTTAACGTTTGTGTGTTTGAAAGCAACTTCCGGTAGAAACCCAGAGGCAGGTCTGGCTCTTGCCCTGGCTGTGAATTTCTCTTTTCCTCTTCATTACAGCAATTCACTGCGTCAGAAAGCTGCCAAGGAGTTTAGCAGTGAATGGCCCAGAGGAGGAAACCTGGGGTCCAGTTCCGCTCTTACCCCCGGATACAGTTTAAATCTCAGGCCTTGGGAAAGTAAAGCTGATACATGTGTCAGTGGAGGCTTCTCTGTGTCTCTTCAACGGCTGTGGGTAGCGGGACAAGTGGTGGCAAGTGCTGGGGGGACTGTCCAAAGGCCCCCCTATCGGAAACTTCTGAAGCCGCGGAACGGGGCCTAGCCAGTTTAATACGTTTAAGGAGGACAGAGCGAGGGAAGAGTCAGGCACAAAAAGCAAGCAGAGTCTGTACTGTGGGAAGATAGAAAGGGCGGCCGCGGATTGAGAAGCCTTTAGTGGGTCCTGCTAGAAGAAGGGAACAGACTGTAGGCACCAGAGCAGCAGCGGAGGGGAAGGGCATGTGACCCCACAGCGGACGGGTGGAGAGGGCCGTGGTGGCGGTGGTGGTGTTACAGGCAACACGAGAACTCACATGCAATGGAAAGCCACCAAAGCCAAGTCAGAACCACGTACCCCAGTAGACCTCTGTTCAATACAGAAACAGAGTCAATTCAAAGCATTTCCAGAAAGATCGCTGTAGACGCAGATGGCACCCACGACGAATTCTAACCAACGTTAAAGGCGACGTTGATGCTACAAAAATTCTTCCAGGAAAATAAGATCATTATGCCTGCCCCGTCCCCCACTCACCCATGCATAATAGACCATTTTGTTCACGTGGGAAACGAAAATGCTCTGCTGGCGCTTTCGTGAAGAGAAAAACTCAGGGCCCATGAACCCCCAAATCCAGCTACCCGAAACTCAGATACACTTGGCTTTATCCCACTCTTAAGAACAGAGCAATTAGGGACTTGTGAACCTCAATGGAATGGAGAGCCGCCAGGTGGCGCACACGAGCGCTCTCCAGAGGCCAAATAACCTCTCCAACGGGTCTACCTAAATTATTATTAATATTGTTGTTAATTAGCATTTTTCAAGTTACTCGTTTTCTTCAGAATTTTTTTAATGTTTTTTGAACCCATGCTATGTGAAACTGGTGTCATTTTCTCTCCTCTGCCCCCAGCCCCTGAGCAAATCAGCCTTCGATGCAACAAAGTTCAAGGCCAATCTTGGCTACACGATTGCTTTAAAACATAACCCCAGACTGATGCTTCTATATCTGCTTATTGACACGGCTGAGTATATAACAGAGCAAGCACACAGCTTTACTTCCACCGTTCCTAATGGTGCTCTAAATGGAACCCTCATCACAGTCACTTTTCACATTTTCTACCGTTACATTTCATCATTTCATCTGGTCCTGTGCAACGAGGAAGCACACAATACAAAGCAAAGTTTAAAACTTCACTTCCTTGAGGCCTGGGGAGAACACTTCATGAATAAAATGTCTACAACACAAATGTGAAACCCAGAATTTAGACAACCAACACCGGGAGTGCCCCATGTTGCCAAGGCTGGCCTTGACTTGGGGGCAACCCCCCCATTCTCCCAGCCTCCCCAATGCTGTGGAGCACTGTAGCCACTGACTCTTTCTTGATTATGCTTGGAAGCTCATAGGATCCGTCTCGTATTGAAATAATGTGATTTCCCCACTGACCACAGCTTTTTTTTGCAGGCAGGGTAAGATATGTTGGTGGTAGCCATCGTGACCTGTGACTCATCGTAGGAGGTCGGGGTTTGCGTTTGCACACCTTATGAGCAGCCTGCTCCCTCAAAAACACAGACAATTCAGAATAAGTACTGGGCTTTCTGATTTTAATAAATGAACTAAGAAAAAAAAAACATGTGAAGCAACAAATTAACATGTTTTTTAAAACAGTCTTACTGTGTAATCCAGGCTATCCTCAAATTTGGCATCCTCCTGCCTCAGTCTCCCAAGTGTTGGAATTATAGGCATGCCTTGACAATACTTGGCTTAACTGATTTGTTTTGAAGAGGAACAGTCAGAAAGAAAAAAAAATATATTGTCTTGGTTTCTACCAACATATATGTTGTTCACATTTTCACAAAAATCTTTTGAACTGCTTAAGTCTAACACTGTTTGGATTTAACTAATATCCCAACAAATTATGAGTAAGATTTCACCTCCTCTGAAGTGGTGGCTAGCAAGAGATTATGACATATGGGTACAGTTTCCCAGAGTCCCCGGGCTTGATGGTAAAGGCCTTGGGGGTACCAAACATTTGCCCAAAAATCACATTTGTTTTCAAACTCACTTCCTGAGATGGTTAATGTTAATTGCCAACTGGACAGAATCTCGAGTCTCCTAGGAGCCAGGCCTACAGGCACACCTGTCAGGGATTCTCTAGGTTAAGGTCAGCCTCTGAGCTTACAGGTCTATTCAATAGGATGAAATTCATGCCTCAAACTGTAGATTGATCCACAGACCCTGGAAAACACCCTACTACTGAAATCTTGCTAAATTAATATAGTTTTCAACTTCCTTCTAAATACCTGTTTTTATGCCCATAGATGAGGACAACTCTCATCTCTCCTCAAGGAAATCTTATTTGCAACAGACGGAGGCTATTACAAAGATCCACAAGTGACCAAAATGAAGAGAACAGGAGAATGTGACATACTCCCAGATGAGACATGTAACACGACTCACCCAAGGCTCAGGGGATATCAGTGGAAAGCTGGCAGATAGATTGTAAGAGCCGAGGGACCAAGCCAGCTGCTGTGAGATAGGGTCAACAATATGGCTGCCTGCACAGGACTACTCCCATTAACACACCAACATGGATGAGGGGAAGTCCATAAGGCCCCGCCCCCAGGTGAAGAGCTACAGGCCATCAGAGGCTGCTGGGGAAGGGAGACTCAGTTTTCTTAGCGGGGATGAGCCCCTTGCTGGGTTGCCCACTCCTAAGAGGTCAACCCTAAATACACACGCTACAAACAGGCTATACTAGTGAGACTGACTCATCAGGCTCTGGAGACACACGGGGGCCAGCACTCACTCTACCCCCAGCTAAATTCCCAGCCCCTCAACATTTCACCTAATCTGGTATTGGTGATGTTTCATCAGCCATCACCAGCACTGGAGGGTCCTTGCATATCGCGTATGCCTTTACGATGTGTATTTCTTATTTTTCTTCTTTTGTTATTTTAAGATTTTATATGTTTAAAATATATAACATAGTTATGTTTATTATTATAATATAATACATAGCATATATTATAGTGTGATGATATATAGATATATTAAACAGCACAGGGCTGGAGAAAAGGCTCAGCTGTTAAACATGCACACTGCTCTTAGGAAAGAGCCAAGCTGCATTTTCCAGCATTCACACTGAGCAACAGGGGCCCGTAGCTTCAACTCCAGAAGAGCTGACACCCTCTTCTGGCCTACTCAGGCTTATACCCACACAGAGACACAGACACATTATATGGATAGATGATAGATAGGTAGGTAGGAAGGTAGGTAGATAGATAGACAGATGATAGATGATAGATAGATAGATAGATGATAGATATACAGATGATAGATAGACGATAGACAGAATAATAGATGATAGAGCTAGAGATAGATACATTCAGTGGCATGTAGATAATTTTTAGCAACCTGGTTCTTGTATTTTCTTGATGCATAATTCATACAGCATCGAACACTCTGTTGTCTTCATTGTCCTGCCTTTCTTCTTTGCAAATGTTTTCCTTTGTGTTGTTGTTCGTTTACAAACAAGCTTCTCTTCCATTGGCTTGTGTTGTTAAGCATTCAAATAAGGCAGGCTCACACGTGTGCACGCACACACGGTGCTAAGCCTGGAGGTTAAAACAAACCTTTGAACATTTTCAAAATCTTCATAAATTGGTTTTTAATCTATTTCTAGAGAACTTAAGGATTTTTAAATTTAAATTTAAATTTTTTCACAATTTATTCATTATATGCCCTGATTGAAGCTCTCTCCCTCAACTCCTCTCAGTCCCGCCCTTCCTCCCTCTTCCCCCTCATCACCTTCCCCTAGTCCACTGAAAGGGGGAGTTCTCTTCCTTTGTCATTTGCCTATAGCTTGTTAAGTCTCATCAGGACTGCCTGGATCCTCTTCCTCTGTGGCCTGGTAAGGCTGCATCATCATGAGAGAGTGATCAGAGAGCAGTCAATGGAGTTCATGATAGAGGCAGCTTCTGCTCCCCTCACTCAGAGATCCACATGGAGACTGAGCTGCCAATCGGCCACATCTGAGCGGGGGTTCTAGGTCGTCTCCATGCATGGTCCTCTTTTGGTGCATCAGTCTCTGCAGGACCCCTTGGGCTCAGATCTTTTAGCTTTGTTGGTCTTCTTGTGGGGCTCCTGTCCCCTCCATGTCCCTCTATTCCCACCCCTCTCTTCTTCCATAAGACTCCCTGTGCTCTGCCCAAAGTTTGCACTCAAGGATTTCAACAGTATTTTAGCCCCACAAAAATCAGAATTGTTGATATATACTTAAGTGCAATTCATACATATGCCTATCCACCATGTAGCTAAGTAATGCTGCATATTACTATTGTTGCAATAATCTTTTATTTACTTCCGTATGTGTGTGTGTGTGTGTGTGTGTGTGTGTGTGTGTGTGTGTGTGTATTAGGGTCTTACTATACAGCCGTGACTGGCCTGTAATTCAATGTGTAGACCTGGCTAGCCTTGAACCAACAGAGATCCACTTACCTCTGCCTCCTGAATGCTGGGATTAAAGGCATCAGCCACCAAGCCTGGCTTTCATTGTTCTATATACATTCATTCAGCCATATCTTTGCATCTTTTCCTGAATTATTTTATCTCTGAACAAACACAAATCCTTTGGTTTGTCTTAATTGTGGGCTCACTGGTAATACATACCTACTTTGCTTGCTTTATAGTAGTTTTGTTTTATTTGAATTCTAGAGTGGTCCTTTCTTGCTTGACATGTGCTCTTTTAAGGTCTTACACCCATTGTCCATAGAACTTAAATATTTTTATCTCAGCTATCGGTCATATGGTTAATCACTTTAGCTTTTCCAGAGTAATTTGTGAATGAGTTTTGCCTCTGATTTTGAGCAGTTTTAAGATGGCTGGCCATGTTTGGCAATGACCTTTATGAAGTACATCTTCTGCATCAACGTGGGATTTTGTGTCTTTCATGATTACAAATTTTCTGCCCCCATTGATTTAAATGCTACCTCTCTGCTCTTTTGAGCAAGACCAAGATCACACCAATGGGTTAGATTTCCTCAGTTTGCCCGGTGTCTCCCATATTCTCTGCATATGTACACATGCATAAATATATATATCCTGTAACCTTGTTTTCATGTACCTTAATCCACATTTTTTCTTCTGACAGAGCTGCAAGTTCATGAATTCTCAGTTATGCTAATTCTATAATGCTCATCCTGTTGGTGTCCACATTTACTATATGAAATAGTTCCCAGCCTTGGCCTTTATTTTTTTTTAATGCTAAACAGACTAATTTAAGATCTCTTTATTTTCTCATTTAGTCCCCCTGAGGGACTTTCTAGAGTCTGCTGCTTTCCATAGAGTTGGGTCATGTGTGAGGCTATCTGTGTTAGTATGTGTTAGACCACTGTCAAGATGGCAGAAGTACTTTGAGCTATAAGATGAGGTCTTCCTTAAAGAATATTTAATTGTGTTTTGTTAAGGTAAAAAAAGCAGACATAGCCCATGGTAGCTCAGTATCCAAGTGGGTTCCCTAGTAAGGGGGACAGGAATTATTTCTGACATGAACTCATGAGCTTCCCCTCCCCCCTGAGGGAGGAGCAGCCTTGCTAGGCCACAGATAAGGACATTGCAACCATCCTGAAGATACCTGATAAGCTAGGGCCAGACGGAAAGAGAGGAGGACACCCCCTCTCAGTGGACTTGGAAGGGGTCAGGGAGGAGATGAGGGAGGGAGGGGAGGATTGGGAGGGAAAGAGGGAGAGGGCTACATCTGGGATACAAGTGAATGTATAAAATTATTTAAAAATAAAAAAATATTTAAAAAAAGAAAAAAAAGTTAAAAAAAAAAGGAACATACTGTATCATAGGAATCCTCTTCCAGGAATGTCCACATAATTTCCTAACTAGATATTTATGAAGATCAAAATTTTCATTTTCATCAGAGTTTTTGAAAAACCCTGACACTAAATTCTCAGGGGTGGGGATGGGGCAACGGACTGCTATAAACATGTACCAAAAATGTTGTGTCTTTTAGATATTTGAGTATCACTGAATACTGGTGTTTCAGTTATTTTTCATTCTTCTTGCATGTGTGTCCTAGATCCTTTTATTTTAAACTGAGAATCTCTTTATTGAAAAAAATAAGTATATTTTGAGACTGAGTAGCAATGCTAAGGAGGAAGCAGGATGCATTTCAGAGATTCACATATTAAGAAAGAATAAGTTTAGTCTTGCATAACCCTCGATAAGGGTTTCCCCACAGATCTCTTATTCCAACCCACTAGTTAACTAATTGCCTTATAATAATCTGGCCTTGAACTCTTGACCTACCTGTCAGAAACTTCCAAGTCTGAGATTCAGAGTATGTGCTGCTGTGCTCAGATGATTTCTTTGTAAGTCTTTGTGTATGGTATCAGTAACAGCTATAGTGGCACAAGACAATGAGATTTTCACATGGGCATGCTGATAAAGCTGTTGGAGATGAATTGGATAGCTAGAGGTCTAGGCAGGAAATATAATGATGATAGAGAAACACCCAAATTATCAAACAGGTGATGGTGCTAAGGAAGGCAGAGTCAGACAGGACTGAGGGGTAGGAAGCTTTAGGGAGAAGGCTCCCGAGCTCTCTAGCTGATGATGAGATCACAGGGGGAAACTCAAAAGGAAGAAGGAGATTATGTGTGTGAGCATGGGATTGAGATGTTCTTCAGAAGCCAGATGTCAGCAGCTTTCAACAGGAAGAGAAATGGAGGCAGAGAACTGAGAACATAGCTTCAGAAGCCAAGAAGACAGGATTTGCCAGACTATAGTTAAATATGTTTGAAGAGGAGCAGCACATGGAGGATGTGACATAAAACAGAAGGAAGTAAATAAAGTGTGTATGTGTGTGTGTGTGTGTGTGTGTGTGTGTGTGACATCAAAGGTGGGATGGATGGAGGCTCCTGGGCAAGCAGGGTAGAAAAACAAAACAAAAATCAAACAAACAAACAAGCTTTACCAGCCATGGCTCTTTGGAACTACTCCCCAAAGTTTTTTTTTTTCCAAGTCAGAATCCTCTAGAACTTGTTTCTATGATTAGACTAACACATTTTCCAAACATCAATATTGTGATAGAATCTTTGCTTTCTAGTAGAAATGACAGGGCTCTGTACAAATCTTACCTTGTGTCATACTTTGAAGATTCAACAAGACTTCATGGCCCCACCTGACATGGTTCCAAATGAATCAGCCTCATGAATCATGTACTCTACAAAACCTTTACTATTGTGTTCTTTTTACTGTGTTACTTTTGGTTTTGATTTTTCCTGCCATTTTTTTTTTTTTATAATGAGCACATATTCTTGGAAAAACTATCTGTTCAAAGAAAAGCCATCAAACGATAATGGTGTCAGAGCTGTTCTAGAACGTTCCCGAGCCATGGCTCATTAATTTGTTTCAACAGCTGATGGCATGCATGATAAGCCTGGATTGTCTTTTAATGTACTGTACACTTTTTTTTTCCTCTTCTGATCATCAAAAGGGACATGTAGTTTCTGCTTTGGGCTCAGCATTTCCTAAAAACAAGTGATGCCTCTACAGAGTGAGGAGGCCCCATCTTGAAAAAAAAATAAATGGAAAATAAATAAAAAATGTAAAAGCCCATACGAAACAACAACAACAACAAAACTAAAACCATTAGATCAAAGCAGATGTCAACTTAGGGATGCCCTGTAAACATTTACCAACCAGAGTCTGGATTTTGTTCTGTGAGAAAGACTTTTAGTCATTTGAACCTTTGCTTTAGAAAATCTCCAGATGTGCAGGGCTCTTGCCTTGTCGTGGGTCAGTCCCTGACAGCCAGATGTAGTAGAGAAAGTGGACAACCCTCCAACATATGACTTGTCATGGGAAGAAGAGAGCTCTCCTCCATTGGGCTCAACACAGACAGGGCTCTAGGGAGGAAAAGCAGGAGGAAGGATCTGGCCTGTAAGCATCTGTGTAGGGATCTATCCAGACAGCCAAGTGCTCTTCCTCTGTGCTCCTTCAGAGGCTGACTAGTCTATGTCGTTCAGGTTGTCTTTCGGGACTGCTGAGACAGAACTCTGACATTTTGAAAGGCATGTGGGAGCTTAGGTGAAAGCCACGAATGGAGAACTATTGGTAGTTTGGAGCATAGCTGTCATAATAGTCTTTATTTTAAACCCAAACTCTGGGAGTTTTCTAAAGCAAAAGGGTCTCTCTTGGTCACCTGTCTTCATGATGCTTGTCATCTCAGTTGGGCCCTTTGTGGCTGGAATGCCTAATCCTTCTGGGGTAACAGGTGGCCACCCAAGCCACCATGGGTATTTCCAGGGCTGAGGCCTGCCTGTGTACTTAGCCACCATAACAGGTACTGGAAACCCTAGGGGCATCATAGCCAGCAACTAATGTCCTTCAGGGGTAAATCTGATAAGGAACACGAATGTTTAGTTTCTTCGTGTGATGAATGGGGATGCTGTGTGGTTTTATTGTTTATCAAATTACGGATACATAAAATAGAAAATGAAACTGTCCCCACTTCTCCCTGCTTACGTGTCAGCAGTGGGGACTGGCCAACCATGTCTATAAAGGTTGAAAACTCCTTCAGTGGTCAGGGGTCAGTGGACATGGCACACAGTAAATTATCTTCTTCCGAAGGCTCTAGGAGGATCCTTGAAAAATACCACATAGATGAAGATGTGGGCTTTGCTCTGCCACATCCGCTGGTAAGAGAAGTGAAAATCTGTTTTATCCTTACTCTCTGTCTTGACAGGTGAATTTCTGGGTAAGCAACTATGTCTCAGCTTCTTCTAAACAAGTGCATGAGGTGTCAGGCTTAGAGCCAGGGTAAGAATCAGAGAGCCTCCTTGTTCTTCAGTGTCTCTTCTTGAAAATTCAGTCGTGTTTTGTGCTCCTTACTTCCTTAACATGGAAATGTGAAGTAGTGAAGGAAGGAGCACACGAGACATCTTTCAGCTTTATGAAGGAGTGCGATGCTTGTAGAGGAGAAGTCAGCTTACAACAACCACCTTTCCAGCCAGGCGTTCTGAAGAGGCAACATTCAAACGGCCCCACTCATGGCAATTTGCCTTCTCTTCTGAACTATATCAAATGTGCAGTCTGTTCCTCACTGACTTCAGTATATGAGATGAGAGATCAAGTAACTTTTGTTTCATGTTAACAATGCTTGTCGTTTGCTAAGCATAATTCAGAGGAGAGTGTAATCTCCCTTGACTGCTCTTTTGTGCAAGCTGAGCCTCCAAGTGCAATGTATGTAGGGGGAAAAATGCTTACCTTAAAACACCTCGTGTCTCAACCAGGTATGATTATAATTCTAGCACCTGGGAGGCAAAGGCAGGGGGCCTCCAATTCGAGGCCAGACTGTCGCCAGCAAAACAAACCTAAGAACCTACTAAACAAATAAAAACTACGTCGTCACTAAATTGGAATGTGAGAACGCCACGCTTACCAGCTTATCGTTAACATCTTCGTTATCAAAACTTACGGAGAATAGGAAAGAGGCAAAGTAGTCTTACAGAGGTGTCCTGCGCTCACCTAGTCCCACTAAGAACCGGAGTAAGCAGCTTGGGTGACTTGGGACCCAGCCAGAAGCCCGCAGCCAGGAAGGCACTGGTCTTGGGGGGGCCAGTGGGCTTGAGACTGGGAGAAGATACGGAAAACCAAGGCGGTTCCCCGGGCAGGAGAGGCACTGGAACCCTGCAGGGTTTAAGTTAAGTCGGCCCGCACCAGCTTGCTCAGCCCCGGGGCTTTCTGGGGCGAGCACCCCTCGGGAGTTCAGGAGGAGCATCACGCACAGCTCCCATCCAATCCGGTGGCTTGGCGCCTCGGGGGGCGGGACCACGGTCTAGCGCGCAGCCCCAGGCTCATCACCGCCTCCGGGCGCCTCGCCTGGTACCCTTGCTCGGAGCGCCCTGGAGCCTGCATCTTTGGGCGCCCTGGAGTACCCGTGTCCCCGGTCGCGTATGTGGATCTTGGAGACTTCAGGGTCTGCCGCAGTGATTGTCAGCCTTCCTTACGCTGACAGTTCCTTCAGTACAATTCCTCAGTGGTAACCCCAAGCATAAGATTATTTTTGTTACTACTTCATATCTGTAATCTTGCTACTCTTATGAATCGCACAGTGTAAGTATCCGCGTTTTCCGATGGTCTTAAGCGACTCCTGTGAAAAGGCTGGGGGTCTCGACCCACGCGTTGAGAAACGCTGCGCTGACAGGAAGCCGCTTTAGGGAGGAAGCGGTTGGATGTGGTTCAGAGTTCTGGAGTTCACTTGGGGGCATTAGTGTCACTGGGTTCGTTAGTGTCGTATGAATGTAAATATGAGATTCAGGAGATATCTTTATTTGGATTTCTTCTTCATTTGAGGGTGGAGGCGAAAATAACCTAGGAGAGAGGAATTAGATAGACATCACCTGTCACCCCTCCCCATCAATGACTTTGCTTCCCATGCTTTCTCCCATCAGCAGCAGCCTAAGCGCTAGACCACGGTACCCAGTATCGAGGGACTTAGGTTCAAGCCACTAGTGCTTTACTTAACATCCAAAGAGCCTGCCCAGGGCCCATCAAGTGTTCCCTTGAAGCGACCATTCTCTAGTTACTCTAGAAAACGACCTAGGTTCAGGTTGCTAAGACTTATGGTAAGAGCAAGTCTGTCTGAAATTGTGAGGGGAGAAAGACATCCATGGGTCAGGAAGATGGCTCAGTCAGCGCTTTGCATGAGCAAGAATGTGAATTTATTCCCAGAAGCCAAGTTAAAAAAAAAAAAAGTCGACGGGTGGTGTGCGCTTGAAATCCCAGTGGGCTCCTAGGGCCTGCCTGCCAGCCAGCCTAACCTAAAAGGTGGGTTCCAGGCCAGTGAGAGCCCCAGTCTCAAAAATGAGGTGAAGGACATGCCTGAGGTTGTCCTCTGGCCTTCACACACACACACACACACACACACACACACATGTATATGCATATACACACGTGCACTCACATACGCATGTACACACACACACATGAACATATATCCACATACATGCACACACTCTCACCCACACATGTGCACACATCCACACACATGCTTAAACCCACATAGAAAATCTATCTTAGTTCTGCTTTCCTCTCTCAAACTGCAAGCGCTATAGCAATAGCCCATGACTGCTGCTCAGGATGGAAAAGGAACTAGGTGTCCAGTAATGTGCCAGGTCCCACAAGAGATGTATTAGGAGCACAATACAGCCATGATTCTGAAAGCTGGAAATGCTATTTCGAGCCTCAAATAAATTATACGCAAAATAAGTGGCATGCGGATTTTTTGAATACATGACAGAAAGACCAGTTCTTGGCCCATGAGAAATATATATGTGGAACTGAGTTCAGTGCATCATTTGCTGGTAACTTTAACGCAATCTCAGTTTTCTTCCATTCAAAGAACATACCTGAGAAGAAAGAACGTAACAGGAAATAAGCTATTGGGGGGAAAAAGGCACAACTCACGGGGTTCACGGAGAGGAGACGGGTGTAGGATAGAGGAGCAAGGAGTGTCTGGGTAGAAGCTGGGGCTGGATTTTCTAAGATGTGAATGAAAGAGCAGAGAGACATGAAGGAGCAGGGTTTTCCGCCCATGCCTCTGTCCGGTGGCAAAGCCTGGGCTGGTGTTTCCAGACTATGTTTATTGGGGGCACAAATGGTGCTAGAGGCAAGACAGGCAGTCAAGCCTGTATTACTTCAAGTGGCCTCCGTGAGCAATTGAAACAAAATGCCGCTGTTTGGTCTTGTTTTCTTTTCAAGGAGGAACTTCCCGATGTGTACAATGCCTGGACCCGTATTGCTAGAAATCTGCCCACGCTCATTCAGAACGGGCAGCTTCGGGAAGAAGCTGAGAAGGTTTGAAAACCCGTATAACCGTCTTTCTGTGTGATTTCTTCACATTTTGATCTTGGTCTTAAACCCCACAACATTGCCAGGATTGACATCAGTCAAATCTCCCCATCTGTTCTCAGCTGCCGCTGCTACGCACTGACGAACTCAGAGGGCACAGGCTACAGCGCCTGGCGCATTTGGCCCTGGGGTGTATCACCATGGCATACGTGTGGAACCAAGGAGGTGACGATACCCGAAAGGTTTGGAGATCTTCCAGTATCTCTCACATAGCCAGTTTCCGTTAACATGGAAGGGAATTCCAGCTTACATTAAATGTAAAGCCTTTTGCGGTCTTGGAATGTAGCTCAGTGATAGAGTGCTTGTCTGACACGTGGAAGGCTCTGGGTTTGATCCCTAGTACTGCAGAAAGTTAAATACAAGAGCTGTGTTATTATCATTATCGTTTGTGATGCTGGGGAGTTGGCGCTGGAGTGGGGTGCTAGGGTTGAACCTAGGATCTTGCGAGGCTCCAGCGGGCTACCTTTAAAAAGTTTGCATCGAGAGGAAAATAAAGCAGCTCTTTAATGGCTTGGCATGCCCGCTGTCTTTCATATACTGGACAACCGTGGAATAAGTAAATACAGACCTGTGTCCTGCTCTTTAAAATTGGTAATACTGTAAATGTTTTATGGTTGCCATGCAAATTTAGCTGGCACTCAAAATCACATGAAATCCACAAAGAGTATATATCCGTATTTCAAGTCACAAGGGAATAACATCAGTTTCTCAGAGTATCTCTTACCATTTAGTGCAACTGTAATTGATGCTTTCTTCAGATATTTTTATTGCCATGTGCAGTTTAAGATCAGAGGAATGCATACAATCCACCTATGAAATAAGCCATGTCCTGGGGCACAGAGAGGAATTAGATGCTCTGTGTAATCATGGGAGCATGCTAATGCTCTTGGAATAGCATCTGGATTCTGGGATGAGGCAAAGAGTCTCTTCTTCCAGGCCAACTGACAGCATTTAACCAAAATTAAATTGTAAGTGACTGTGTAATCTCATCAGACATCTTAGAATTTTAATCTAAGTATGCACACATGACTGTGTTACATGTCTATAATGAAAGATTAGGGTTAGGTTAGTATTTGCTATCTCTTTCAAGCAAGAGTCCAGGGGACTGAAACAGTAGTGCGTGTGATTACAAATTCAGAAGAATCATGAAACAGAGAGACAGACAGCTTTCGGAATGCCTGTAGAGGTCTTCATGGTCTTAGCATCATTTAAAAAAAAGGAAAGAAAGGTTAAAAAAAAAGGCACCTGCTTATCAGACTCAATTGAGAAAGCAAATTATGAAAAAGAGATGAAGAAAAACATGTTTTAATTCATCATGACCTTGTTGGCCTCTTAAATTTTCAAAATAAAAAAATGCAACAACTTATTTTCAGGAAGGGCTTTGTCTCAACACGAAAATGAATGCTCAAAATGTAATTCAGTGTTCTGAATGTCTTTGCCTCTTCAAAGCTGCTTGTTATAAACTTGTGTTAGGGCAGTCATTTTACTTTTCCTAAGTCCGTTCAAATTGTTTTACTAAGTGGTTCCCTGTTGCCCTCTGGTCCTCCTTTTGTAAACCTCTGATGGAACACTTCCTTTCCTTTTAAACATGTATGACTGGTCGCAGCCCAAGAGTTTCCAGCGGGTCCGCAGTGCCCATAGGTGCAAATTCATGAACAGCGGCTCTGGTTTTGCTCTCTCCATGAAACCCACCCAGAAGGATATTGAGCTAGTCTGAAGCCGTTATAATGCTCATGATTTCTCAAAACTGCGGCACTGGCTTACTGTCGCACCGTCTGTGACCAATGACACTGACTTGACGCTTCTAGAGTGCCTGTGCCATACAGTCACCCTCCAGCCGTGACACACTATTACAGGGATTCCCCTTATCCCCACACGGGACCATCTACTTCTAAGTCAAATGATGTTAGGTCAGATGCAGAGCACAGTGCTAGCTGTATGTAGTTAATAAACTGCACGGAGAATTTGGCCTGGACACCAGGGAACTCAGGGTCTCCACCGGGAGGAGGAGCCAGTTGTGTCATCACCTATGAAATACCTCACATAGCAACATAAGGGCAAGGAGAACTATTTATTTCAGTTCACAGCTTCAGGGGCTTCAGCCTGTAGAACCCGGCCTCATGTGGTGGGAGCAACCATCTCCCAGAGAGCAGAGAGAGGCTTCTATTCGGTAGACTTCCTGCTGTCTCCCTGATATTCGACCTGTGGCTGCTGCCTAATAGACCCGTCCACTCACAACCAGGGCACGTCTTCCTGGTTTAGCTAACTGATCTCCTTTGGAAACACCCTCTCAGAGGAGTCCAGGCTACGCTGTGATAACAACCTATGCACCTCTCATCAGAATCAAGTTGACGATCGAGATTAATCATCGCATCCACCCAGTTACAACACTAGACCCCACTGCTTGGGGTAGCTGCTGTTTTGCATACTGAAACAGGGTCTCACTCTGTAGCACAGGGCGATCCAGAACTCACTCTGTACCCTGCGTTGGCCTTGAGGTCTCAGCTCTCCTGTATCATCCTTCCAAGTAGTGGGATAAAGGGCCAGCATGGCACCAGTGCCAAGTATAGTGAAGTTTACTGAAAACAGAATAAACATACCACACACACACACACACACACACACACACACACACAGAGGGGTGGGGGAGAGTGTTTCCTTCTTAAGTGTGCACTCTGGGACAGCAGTCTGCTTGCTCACCAGAGTCCTTAACAAAGTCTAGAAGTCCAGGGACCACTGAGTTTTCCTGTTTTACTACCGCTAGCTAACATGGTGCTATTGTGAAGGACAGAGTGGAAATAACTCAGGGTCATTAGGATATAAAACCTGTAGGCTCCTTATCTTATTTTCTTCCCTGCCTGTGGCCAAACTATGCCCCAGACAACTCACATCCCAAACAGGCACGCGGAACAATCGCCAGGGTTACGTTACGAAATGTGGGAGAGAAAACTCATCTGCGCCCCCAGAACAAGTTTTAACAGTGAGGTGAGAAGAAAGCGTTAAGATGCTTCAGTGGCTGAAAACGACCCGGTGCGTTTCCATCAGGTGCTGCCCAGCAATATCGCTGTTCCCTACTGCGAACTGTCTGAGAAGCTGGGGCTGCCTCCCGTTCTGTCTTACGCAGACTGCGTCCTGGCAAACTGGAAAAAGAAGGACCCCAATGGGTATGTAGCTGTGAGCAGAAAGGGGCCCGGAACTCTTGCTATGAACCCAGGGTATTTGTTGCTTAATTTTTGGCAGCACAGCTTCCTGCGGCTGGCTGTTTTCTTAGACCGTTGTGTCTGTAACGACAAATGTTATTATACATGAGTATGAAGCACCTGGATACCGATGGGAAAATGCAGAGAGCCTTCATGTTCAGTGTATTGTGTACACACCCCATAAAGCCACACCCCGAAGCCAGCTAGAGAAGTATGCCTGTCACCTCAGGAAAAAAAAAATGCCTTCATGCTTCTCTTTTTTCAGTTCCTTCCTCTGCATCAAGAAAATGCATCTAAATTGTTTTTATTGGTGTAGGGTCCAGCAAGATGGCTCAGCAGCCAAAGGTAGTTGTTACACAACCTTGTTGACCCAAGTTTAACCCCTGAGATGCAAGTAAATAAAGAATGGACTCTACAAAATTTTCCTGTGCTCGCTGCCTGTGCCCGGCGACACATGTGCCCCCCACATCATCCACACAGGAAAATAATAAATCTAAGGCTGTTTAATTTAGTTGACTTTGTATTTAAAAGTTAGTTGGGGTTTAAGGATTTTTAAAATTCATTTTGCTTGGGTTTTATTTCATTTGTCTGTTTTTGGATAGTGTCTTGCCTCTTACCCCAAAGTGACCTTGAATATTTTGTCCCCCTGCTCAGTCTCCTTTGCTCTTGGATCCCAAGTGTGCACCACAGCACCGGGCGAGTTGGATTTCAGATCAATTAAACCACTGTCTTAGTTAGGGTTTCTATGGGCATGATGAAACACCAGGACTGAGAACAGCTTGGAGGGGAAAGAGTTTTACTTTGCCTTAGCTATAAGTTCATCACCCAGGAAGGTCAGAGCAGCAACTCAAGGAGGGAACCTAGAGGCAGGAATTGGAGCAGAAGCCATGTAGGAACACTGCTTACATGCTTGCTGGCCATGGATTATTCAGACAACTTTCTTAAAGCCCTAGCTGGTCCCTCCCTCAATAATCCATCAAGAAGAGCTTGCCTACAGGCCAGTCCTGGTGATGGCATCTTCAACTGATGTTTTCTCTTCTAAAACGACTTGTGTTAAGTAAACCTAAACCCTAGCCAGAGCACACAGCAAATATGAACTTGTTTTTCTCTCAGTTTTTTAAAATTCACTTAATATCCTTGTTGTAGACCCATCCCTCCTCCCCTCCCAGCCCCAACCTCCCTCTCTCCTCTACCCCTTCCCCTTTACTTCCAAAAAGAGGTGCTCCCTTTCCCATGCAGCCCAGCTCATCGAGTTGCATCAGGACTGGAAGGGGCTTCCTTTCCTTCATGTGCTTTGGAGATTCGGCAAGTGTAATTTCTAGATAGCCAGTTCCATTTAAGAGTGGCCAGGTCCTCAGCAGGAGAAGCAGAAGCATGCGGGCTTTCAGGGCAGCCTGCTCAGAAGTCCTTTAGAGACGGACCGCAGCAAGCAGCAGGAGGCTAACAGCCCCTCCTGTGGCTGTCAGCTTGTACCTGTGAAATGTAGTCTGCATATGGGAAATGTGCATATGCCTGATTTGCTAGAGAACGTACCTTCATGGTAACAGATCGTTCTGAGTGTGTGCTCTTTGCTTACTTAATGTTTAAGCGAGTGGTTCTCAACCTGTGGGTCGAGACCCCCTTGGGGTCGCATAGCAGATATTTACAATAAAAGTAGCAAAATTACAGTTAAGAACTAGCAACAAAAACAATTATATGGTTTGGGGGGAGGTCACCATAACATGAGGAACCGTATGAAAGGGTCACAGCATTAGGAAGGTTGAGAACCACTGTTAAAAGACCCTGAGAAATGTAAAAACTATGTTTTTCCTTCATTAAACCCATGTCTCGGCGCTGGTGGGTCATAGTATACAAGTCAATACTCAAATTCACCTGATTTTATAACTGTTTTCTTTCTCTCTTCCAACTGGCACATTGTTCTGTGGCTGCTGTCCAAAGGCCCATGACATACGAGTAAGTATTTGGCTATTCTTTCATCCTAAGAATTGTCTGCTAGCCAAAATGAATGAAGGTTTGTGGCGATCTTCCAAATGATTGGATTCAGGAAGAAAGTAATTCAAATAATTATTTAAGATAATTAGATAATTATTTTAGTCCTTAATTGTATCTATAAATGTGATTGTGTCTATTTGATATTGTAGCTGCAGATACTTGCACAGCTGCTATTTGCATCTGCGTGTTTGAAATTCATATGCTCTGATATGAAAAGTACGTGTCTGTATGCTTGTATGTGTGTGAGCCAATGACCTCTGTGACTAGAAGTAGTCAGTGACATCACTGAGTACTATTTTTAAAGATTTATTTTTTTATTATGCACACAATGTTCGGTACACCTGCGCACCAGAAGAGAGCACCAGATCTCATTATAGATGGCTGTGAGCCACCATGTGGTTGCTGAGAATTGAACTCAGGACCTCTGGAAAAGCAGCCAGTGCTCTTAACCTCTGAGCCATCTCTCCAGCCCTCACAAAGTACTCTTATGTCTGCTCTTTTTAACCCAGCCTTTATCATTTTTGATCTGTGTGCTAAACTTTAGTAAAAGCTGGGGAACTAAGACATATGGCCCAAGTATAATCTCCTGGATGGAGTTAGGCTAAATATAAATATATAAAAGATAAAATGTGCACGCACTAATCAGACAGATTAGTGGGGGATGAGGGGGAATCCAGCTGCCCCAGGATGAGTGCTGACAGCCGAAGACATGATGAGTGTGAAGGTCTTGGAGGCACAAACTTTTGGTTGCATTATCACAGCTGGTGGCCTCCTCGCTAGCACCGCCATAAATAATGACTAACACAAATAATACCGCGGGATAGAAAACAAAGGACTGAATGGTTTCACAGGTCTTTGTCGCTGATGGTCAAGAGCTTGAACAGTATCTTTAAATAATGAGCTTTTTAAAACAGGGTCTCACAGCAGCCAAACAGCCACACAGCTAGACTTAGATCCCAAGAATCTAGCCACTTTAAAACTCATAGATACTCACATTCGGAAGCCATGGTTTCACCAATGCCAAAACTTTCGTAGAAAAGAAAAAAAAAATGAATCTAGTCGTGTGTGTGTGTGTGTGTGTGTGTGTGTGTGTGTGTTTGTATGTATGTTGGGGGTGGAGGGAGGAATAGAACCTGGGGCTTTGAGCTTGTATTTATGATCATATGCAGACCTGTACGATTAATGGAAATAGATCTATTATGAGGTTTCCAGATGCACATTCTGGAATAAAATTCCAAGTGTGAGCAAAGCCTTAATTACAGATGATCTTTAGACAGTGCACCCAGTATATCCGACTTTTAGTATTCTCAAATACGTAGTAAAGAGAGTAGGTTAGAGCATATACCACTCTGGCACAATTATTTTTGGAATTAAAAAAAAAAAAAGTAAAAATAAAGATACCAGGAAAGTATGTTGCTCTGCAAGTATGTCATTCAGTTTCTGCATTGTTTGCCAACTGTGCCTGGTTCTCTTAGGAACATGGACATTCTGTTCTCATTTCCCGGTGGGGACTGCAGCAAAGGCTTCTTCCTCGTCTCTCTGTTGGTGGAAATCGCAGCTTCTCCTGCAATCCAAGTACGCCTGTTTCCTCTTAGCTGTTTCTTTCCCACTCATTGAAGCAGATCAACCATGCAGCAAGTAAATTACAAAAGCTTGGTTGACTTTACCCTAATTACAGGTAGCATCAGACCATGAAACTGGATGAAATACATCCTTTACTAAAAGAGACATACATCTATCTATCTATCTATCTATCTATCTATCTATCTATCTATCTATCTATCTACCTATCTACATCATCCTGAAATATGAAAGTCTAGGGGCCATGTATTCAGAGTCAAATTTGAAAACTCAGTAAGAAATAAAAATCTTCAAAGGGTTCTGTCGTTAATCCATAAAGATGCAAATCCAGTTATTCTAACCGGAAAGACAAATGCAGAGGCCGAGGGGAGGCCTTGGTGGGGAAAGAGCTCGCTGTGCAAGCATGAGTCTCATCTCCTGATGAAAAAGCTGAGCATGTTGGCACGTGAGAGGCCAGGAGGTGGAGACAGGCAGATCCCGGGGGCCCTGGGGCCAGCCAGCTAACCTAATCAGCTAGCTCCAGGCCAGTGAGAGGCCTTGCCGCAAAGAACAGAGGGGCAGCTCTTACTGACTCTCGATGTTAATGTCTGGCCTCCACATGAGCACAAGGACATACGTGTGCATGCACAGGTGTAAACAGATTCACACATATTCATGTGCACGCAAAAGAAATGGACACATACGGTTGGCTGGCTGAGTAAATGAGCAAATTTATTCTGTGCCAATGTTTACTGATAGATCTTATATATCTTGTTTTTTTAAACTTCCTTTAAAGGCAATCCCCGCTGTATCCAATGCGGTAACTCACGAAGACCCGAAAGCGCTGGAAAAGGCACTGAGTCACATAGCTACCAGTCTGGGGAACGCCAAGGAGTTTTTTAAGAAGATGCGAGGTGAGTATTGTTGGCCATACACACTCGGGGCTCACAGCCATGTGTCTGGTGTCTGAAGCAAAGAGGTGTTGAGGAAAAAAAAAAAAAAGGAGCAAAGTACCCATTCCTGAGTGTCCGTCCATCTTACTACATCATTATGCTTTTTCTGCATAGTAGCTCTATTTATTTCCACTTTCGGAAAAGGAAACCCAAAGTCAAAGAGGGAAGGAGGTGACTTGAGGCTATGCCGCTGGTCGGAAACAGGAAGCCCAGAATTCCAGACTGGGTCTTTTTAACGCTGAGGCTCTTTCTTGCCTGCCACTAAAATCCACGAAGAAACCTGTTGAATGCGAAGGCAATTTTAAGTGTTAAAACCCCTAGATTTTGGTCCGACTTAACTCTGATTCTTCACAAATCTGCTCTGGGGTAACGGAGAAAAGAACTGTTTCAAAACTGAAGTAGAAAGCCCACAAAACCCAGGAAGTGCGGAAGGGTGGTTTGGGAAGGAAACCCACCTTCCTGGCTTGAGCTTTAACAAGTGGGGTTTTGTTTGTGGGTTTGAAGCTGCTGCCGGTTGCCTACTGAGGGGGAAAAACTCTTCTAATCAAGTGTTGGTAAGCTTTATGAAGACCCACGAGTGGATCCCATGGGGCTTCTGTGTGTGTGCGTGCGTGTGTGGGTGCCTGTGTACGTGTGTATGTGTGTGTACGTGTGTGCGTGGTGCCAGGGATGGAGCCCAGGGCTCACAGATGCTGACAAAGCACTCTACCATGGAGCTACATGTCCAGTCCTGGTTTGTTTTTGAAAGCTTTGCATCTGCTGTGTCAGCGAGCACGTGGAGCGGTGCTGTGTAATGCCAACGGTCTGATTTGGATGATGTGTCCCCTAGGTAGCGTGACTTGCTCCCTTAGCAGACCCAGTACGGGGTACAGGAGAGGTGGTGAGTAGGTTTCTTCTCCAGGAGAGGACGAAGGAGAGTGGTGTTTGCCCGCAGAGACTCTGGATCTGCCTGGTGCCTTTACTGTCATCTTGTACTGGAATCCAGATAGCCGTTTGCAGTGTCTTGAACTCACTGTGTCACTCTGTCTGATGCTGCTTACTAAATATTCTCATCTTTTCACAGACTATGTGGACCCAGACCAGTTTTTCCATGTCCTTCGCATATATTTGTCTGGGTATGTAGTCTGAGGCTTGGGTTTATTTTCTCGACTCATATAAAGAACAGAGCAGAGGCCAGTTGCTGGTCTCCACTATTCTTTAGGTTGAAATAATGATAATTTGTATTGCTCATGTCCACGTTGTCGAGAAAGCACGGGCTTTGTTCCCTGGTGACTATTGGCCTGGGAGGCCCTGGAACAGACCTGAGAAAATGGCTCAGAGCAAAGAGAGAAAATGCTCTGAGCTGGGGTGAAACAAGTCTTCACTCAGGAAGTATGTCAGACTTTCTCAGAACTGTGCTATTTATTGTTTTCACCCGTGAAAATGGGTGACAGGGAATGTGTGGAAGAGTGGCTTTTAGTGGGAGGTTTTCTGTCTGACAACTAATCCAAATGACTTTTTCTTTCTTTTTTTTTGGTTTAGCTGGAAAGGCAATCCCAAGCTGTCAGAGGGTCTGCTGTATGAGGGGGTCTGGGACACCCCCAGAAAGTTTTCGGGGGGCAGTGCAGGCCAGAGCAGCATCTTTCAGTGTCTTGATGTCCTTCTGGGAATAAAGCATAAAACTGGTGAAGGTGGGTGGAAGCGACAGCACGTGTTTTCTTGTCCTCTGTCAGGACTGTATCTCAGGACTCTAAGGATCCTCCCTGACAGTAGAAGCGTTGCAAAGTCAAAGCCATTGTGTGATACATAGTGAGATCCTGTCCAGTAAAACAAAAGAAAGAAAGAGAGAGGGAGTCACAGAGAGGGAGAAGAGAGAAGAGGATGAAAAGAGGAAGGATGATGAAGCAAACTCAAGCAACATATCTTATTAGGATAGTGTTGCTTATTCGGTCTATAGGACTAATGGGAGTCTTCAGGAATAAGCCATTGTTAGGAGCAAGTAGCAAGCTGTTTAGGGTG
This sequence comes from Rhombomys opimus, assembly GCA_010120015.1. Classification (NCBI taxonomy): domain Eukaryota; kingdom Metazoa; phylum Chordata; class Mammalia; order Rodentia; family Muridae; genus Rhombomys; species Rhombomys opimus. Next base: position 341,923 of record REGO01000101.1, on the reverse strand, counting down.
GTCTTCCCTTTAAATCCTCCCACAGTGGCTGTAGGTAATGATCACCCAGCCTGCCTGACCTTGCTCTCTTTCTCCCCTAGGCAGGGAAGGGCTCCTCTCCCCCCACCCCTGCCCCTACGCCTTACCTGTCTTTGTTTGGCTGTAGGATCTCCTGCAGAATTCCTCCAGGAAATGAGAGAGTACATGCCTCCGGACCACCGTGAATTCCTCTGCTCCCTGGAGTCAGGCCCCTCAGTCCGTGAGTTTGTCATTTCAACAGGAGATAAAGACTTGAAGAACGTATATAATGAGTGTGTGAATGGCCTGGTCTCTGTGAGAAAATTCCACCTCGGAATAGTAGATACGTATATTGTGAGACCTTCCAAGCAGCAGCCCAAAGAAGGCTGTAAGTCAGAGGAACCCTCAAACACAGAAAACAGAGGGACTGGGGGTACTGATGTCATGAATTTCCTGAAGAGTGTGAAAGATACAACTGAGAAAGCCCTTCTGGGTTGAGCTTAGTGCAGCAAGGATGCACAGAAATCTGCCTATGTCCTGTCATAGCTCATTAAATCAGACCCACTGAGTAGGAACATGAAATAATTTACCAGTAATACACTGTATAGATTTTAAAATAATCTGTGCATTCCCTGTAGGAAAATAGCAAAAGTGAACTATTTAATAATCCTTTAAAATGATAAGAAATGCTCTAAATTAGATTTATGATTAAAATATAATAATGAAACTCAATAAATAGAAATTGCATAATCCTTGTGTCCTTTGTAGCTGTTACTGAAGATTCCTCTGAATGATATCTACTTTCCATGGCCAAGTCCTATACTTCCAAAGTGTGAAAAACTCTATACTTTTTCATTGTTACCTTCTGGTTAGTCTGTATTCTTGTCACAGAGTAAGCTACGGATGTCAGACTGTTGTTAACCAGTCTCAGCAAATATCTCTGGAATGAATATATAGTAGAATGAATGAGTGGTGGGTTCATTAGTCAGGGCTGCGAAGAAGGAAGAGCTCACGTTTTGTTGTAGTTTGAATGAAGAATGTCCCCCATAGCTTCACATATCTGAACACTGGCTCCCTGGGTGCCATTTGGAGTGGTTATGGCTTTTAGGAGGCACAGCCTTGCTGTCTGACGTGGGATTTGAAGGTTTATAGACTTATCCCACTTCCAGCTGACACTCTCTGCTGCCATGTGGCTAACTATGTGACCATCCAGCTTCCTGCTTTGGCTGCCTGCTTCCAGGCCTTCCAAACTATTACTGATACTCTCTCTGGAACCACAAGCCAAAATGAACTATTATTTTTTTTTCCTGTAAATTGCTTTCAGTAATAGTATTTCATCGCAGAATCAGAAAAGTAACTAATAAACCTTTGTGATACAAGCTCTCCTGGTTTATTAGCTTTCACACTCCGACATGAGTAAACTTATTAATGGGATCCCTGAATGATGAGTTAAGAGGAATTGAAGTGGGGCACAGTGGCTTGTACCTGTAATCCCAGCATTCGGGGGCTGACACAAGAGGGCCATGGAAGTTCCAGCGAAGACTGCATTACACACTGGTGCAGGATGTTTGATCACACCGTGAAGCCTGAGATTGTGTCGTTTGCTGGGAAAACCTGTTTCTAGTTGTGATGTGGCTCAGCCCTAGCACACACCTTTAATCCAAGAGCTTTCTGTTTGAGTTTTGTAAACCAGATTAAATAAAGTCAACTCTAGGTCAAGAGATGGAGCGAGCAACCAATTGACAGGGAATGAATGTGGGGAAAAAAACCATAGAGAGTAAGAGGCAGTCAAGAGGATGGATAGAGAGACCCACAGGAAGTAGAAGGAAGGAGTATTCAGTTTGGGATTTGCACCTTGGGGAAGGAGCATTGCTGCTTTCGGGGGGAGGAAGGTGAGCTGGGTGTTTCTCTGCCTCTCTGAGCTATCCGGCTTTCACCTGGCTCTGGAGTTTTCACTGGTAAAATAGAACTTTGAGATTTTGTTAAAAACAACAACGGACTAAGTTCCAGTCCAGCCTGTGTTGAAAAACACATAAATAGATAAGTAAATAAATACAAATTAAAAGTCATCTAAGCCAGATGTAGTAGCACACGCCAGAAATCCCAGCTTATAGAAGAACCTGGAAGTTCAAGGTCAGACGTACTGATGAGTTCCAGACTAGCCTAGATTACAGAGCGAGACCTTGATTCAAAGCTAAAACTAAAACATAAAACTCATAAGTTCCAAGCCAAACTTTTCTTTTAAGGATGACAAATTCAATACTCAGAAGGATGAAGTAACCTGCTCAGAGCCACACAAATGCTTACAAATGGGAGGTCATTTAGTTTCTTAGCGACACTCATTTTTTTTTTTTTTCCTCTTCTTTACTTGGAATGTGTTAGAAAGAGAACAATTTGGGAAAGTGGGAAATGAAGACATTTGATGACCTGAAATCACAGGCGAGGCACGTGTGAAACCAGAAATCAAATATGTAACAAAAGATGGGAATCTTCAATGGTCCCACTAGCGTGGACCTAGCAAGCTCTTTGAATGTACGAGGACTTCATCTCTGAAGAAATAAAACAGGGCACATGATTTTAAAGGAGTGTGGACAGGTAGGTGCCAGGAAGGTGATGTGATTATGAATCAAAAACATTATCTTTAGACTTTAGCGTGCTACAGAAATTTCAAAACTAAGGCCTAGCATTTGAGATATAGGTTCCACCTTAAATACTGATTGGCTTTGAGATCTTAAGTGTGTCACTTTATATTTCTACCATAAGAACATAATAATACTTTGGGAAACACATGATAAAAACAAAAGTGAGATGTTCAGGGCATGCGGAAGGCAAAAAGTAAGAATCTATGAGACCTTCAGGGCATGCAGAAGGCAAAAAGTAAGAATCTAGGGTCTCAATACACAATACCTTCAAAGGCTGATCTCTGGTGATCCAGCTTCCTTCCCAAGGCCCTTACAGGTTCCTTCGTTTTGCAGTGACACCATAGGTCACACTTGCATCAATGGGCCTTTTGAAGACAGGTAATATAGCACTGTTGAACATGGCAGAGCACACACAGAATCCCAGCACCTCAAAGGTGAAGGCAGAAGGACTAGGAGTTCAAGACCAGCCTTTGTTACATACAGACTTCAAAGCCATCGTGGGCTAAAATGAATTTTTTTTTTCCCAAAACAAATAAACCAACAAAAAAAATTGTAAAAAGGAAGAAAAGAGGAAAATCCATATCATAAAACAAGTTAAATGTAATTTTTCTGGTCCCATAACTTGAACTCTTAATAAGAAAAAGACATGGAAGAGGCAGATAGATCCAGTACACACGAGTGATCCAAGCTCTCGAGGGGCTGAGGCAGGAAGTTCTCAGGTTCAAGATTAGCTTGAGCTGCACAGTGAGTCTCAAGTTTAAAAATACAACAATAAGAGAGAGCACACACATACACATGTGAGAAATAGAGGAGGGAAAGACCCAGAAACAGAGAGAGGATTTCACGTTCTGAAGAATGTCTCTGAAGGAAAAAAAACTCATCAATAAACACAGTATGGCTTGCTTCGCATCTGCACCCTTCTAGTTACTTGTTTGTCTTTGAGACCAGGTCTTACTAGGTAGCTCTGGCTGTCCTGGAACTAGCTCTGTAGATCAAATCCACAGAGATCTGCCTGCCTCTGCCTCCTGGGTGCTGGGATTAAAGGCGTGCACCACGACCACCCAGCTAACTTCATATTTTGATTACACACTGTTCCTACTCTCGACGAGCCACTAAGATAACCCCGGTACTGGTTGGCTACTTTTCCAGTCACTAGACTCATGGCGTATGGGGCAGCAGCACAGACTAGGAGGCTTTGTTTGGAAAGTTAGGACAAGGTTTACTGGTGTGGAGAATATTGGTTGAAATTAATGTTTGCAGCCAGTCTGCAAGTTTTCTAGAGTGAAATAAACAAGCAAATACAACTTCTCTCACTGAACTGGCCGCAGACTGGCTAAGGAGTCGACACAGAAATATGGCTTCCGTAGCTATCGCCATGTTTTTAACACACAGCATCTTCGGCTAAAGCGAGTCATCTACAGAATACGTTCATGGTGACAGTTCATACTCAGCCATCTGGTGCTGGTCACTGTGCCTTGCGTGCATCAATCCTCCCACCTCTCACAGTGATGTACAAAGACAAGTGTTTCAAGTTGCTTCTTTCCTTTAAGAAAGACAATACTTGAAAGAGTCCGGTATTTTCCAAAAGCTGCATCTACTGGGCTAAGTCCGCAGGATACAGAGAGCAGAGCCTGGGAACATGGTCATGAGCATCACACAGAAATGAAGGATTTTAGAGTTGGAAACCTGCAAAGGAAAGAATCATCGCAGGCATCTATACAGCTTTAAATAATCCTGCCAATAGGATTCCTCAGAAAGTGCAAAGTGCAAATGGACTTATATTTAATATTTGGTCCTTGGGCTGTAACTCTATAGATGTTACTAGTTACTAGGTCATCATCTGATGTTGAAATTCAACAACACATTAAGCAAGGATGCTAAACTTCTTTTCTGAATAAAGCAAAGCCTGACATGGAAAGCCACCATTGAGTTATCAGAAGCACACGTTATGAGATACCATGTCTTCATTTACTCTTTTTGTTTATTTGTTTGGTTTTCAAGACAGGGTTTATTTTTGTAGTCCTGACTGTCCTAGACTCATTTTGTAGACCAGGCTGGCCTCAAACTCACAGAGCTCTGCCGGCTTCTGCCTCCCAGGTGATGAGACTAAAGGCAGGATCCACCACATCTGGTTTCTTCACTTACTCCTTAGAGGTCAAAATAAACTAAACCTTAAACCCAAAGGGTAGCAGTGAGTTTACATCATTGAAAAGGGAGGTCTGTGGAGCGTCTCAAAAGATACTTCACCTATGGAGTAACAGAACGTGACCCTGTATGTTAACCAAATGATGGACAAAATGTTCTCTGGCTGACAGAGTGCCCACTGACCTACAGCACCAGTGGGCACAGGTGTGACTGAGAAGATCCCATCATGTTCGTGTCCCTGTTCCACTTGGAAGATTTAGCTCTGAACTAGCTGTTTTACAAAACATTGGAAATATAGTTGAAGATCACTTTGGCGTTCATCTTGAGCTTCGGTTTTATGATAGAGCCAAAAAGAGAAAATTTTAATACAAATTATTGAAAAAAGAGAGAGAGAGACAGAGAAAGAGAGAGAGAGAGAGAGAGAGAGAGAGAGAGAGAGAGAGAAAGAAAGAAAGAAAGAAAGAAAGAAAGAAAGAAAGAAAGAAAGAAAGAAAAAGACATTTTTCGCTTTAAAAGGAGAAAGTCAAATTAGTGCGTGGTTCATGCAATTGTTGAGGGCCAGACCCCATGATTTCAGTGGTGCAAACAGAAGTAAGTGCGTCTGTCTTTCTGGTTGTTGTATGGAAGATTGCTCCATCTCTACCATCGTGGAGCAAGAGAGACATGCAGAATGAGTGTGAGTGGTGGCTTCTCAGCGGGCCCCCATTTTTGATCTTTTGTCATATTTCGGGGGCCTGGATTCACTGCAGCCTTGGGACGTGCTCCCCTCTAGCAATCCAGAAGAATGTCATCCAAAATCAGCCCAACTGCTGATAACCGTTGTGTTTAAAAATGGTGTTTGGCCTCCACCATGAACAAGTGGATCGCAGTTGCTCCTGAAGGGAGCAGTTCCTTCTCTCAATTATAAATCCCACAAAAGGGTAAATTAATGAGACATAGAGAAAATTAGGTTTTCCTGGTTCACACAAAACAATGATCGTAGCATTTTTCTTTGATCCCTCTGGAATTTTAAAATTCATACCTAGTGTTCATAAATTTAGTATCTGAGCTTAATAGGTAACTTTCTGTAGTCTTAAAGCTCATCTCAGCAATGTGTCCAGAAGATAATTTCAACATGTACATTTTAATTAGGGAAGCAAAGCACAAGGAAATCTATTCAGAAGGAAAATGTGATATTCAGAAGGAGAAAAGTTTGCAAGAAATTTTTGCTCTCAAAACCTCACTACAAAAGCATTGCATAGAGACATCTGTGTTAAAAAGTTTTGTAAGTGAAAATGTAAATTATGGGTTACATTTTATGCTGTTACTACGTTTCAGTCATGTTTTCTAGTCATTGTAACCGAACATCTTAAGAGAAGCAATGAAACCTGGGGAGGAGGAGCTCACTTTGGCTCCTGGTGAATAAGGCTTGGTGGCAGGAGTGTAACCCACCTGGTTAGGTCACTGAGCAGTCAGAGAGGAGAGCCATCAAGACAGAACCAGGGACAGACTATGATCCTCCTTGTCCACTCTCTTAGTGCCCCACCACCACCACGATCTCCAGGCATGTCCCGTCTTTCAAAGTTTCATAAGACTAACACTTGGGAACAATGTTCAAGCACAGGAGCCTGTGGGAGCATATCTCACATCTAAATCATGATACGCTGCCTGAGCCCCCTCTCGCTCATGCTGTCTCATAATGCAAAGCACATTCAGCTCAACTGCACACACCTCCAGAGTGTCAACAGTTTTAACATTGTTCCAACGTCCAAATTCTCTTCTGATCCTCCAAGAAATCTCTATGAGCCCCTGGAGAGTAAAAAACAAATTACAGTGGTACACGGCACACATTCCTACACCAAACCCGGAAGCTCCATGGCCCGCATCTGCCTGCTTTTGTTCTGGAACTGAGGCTGCTGTAAAGTAAAATAGTCTCTTATAAAGAAAACTGCTGATATCTTCATTTCCTTATTCTATATAATCTGTTTTGTACAACTAAAATCATCATCAGCAGTGATTTGCCTTCCAGTATATAGCACATTCAGATATCTAGCAGATCATTAAGTTGTATTTATTAAAATGGATAGGTTAGGATAATTGTACCAGAAGCCCTAACCAACAAAAAGCTAGCATCTGGTCCAGAGTGGAAGAGTGCTTGGAATTGCTTTCCAGATCACAGCACAATGGCTTCAATGTCAGAAGCGCACTGGTATTTTTGTTTGAAAAGCATGACATATATTTACTGGGCATCCATTAGTCCTCCAGCCCCTCCATTCAGGTAGGAGATGACTGAGTCTCAAATCTTGCTTGACATTCTGTTGCAGACAGTGTAATTTAGGACAGGCAAATGCCAGAATTACACGTTTTTTGAAGGAAGTACCCTTTAGAGAATACTACATTCTGGACCCTTTCCTTCTCCAAGGAGGAGTGTGCCTGGGACTTGAGCACATCCACATAAACACCTCCTGCTTGCTCAAGAACAATGCAATGAAGTCTATTTGAGTTATCCTGAAAACAAAGGGGATGAGTTTTATCAGCAAAAAAAAAAAAAATTTTTTTTATGTAAACGATTTGAATGAAAGCTGAATGATCAACTTCAAAATATAAACAATATAACAGACTTAAGTGACTCTCTGGTACTTAAAAAGAAAGCTTGCAAAGAATGGTTAATAGCAGCCTCATAAGAAAACAGGGAAATTGATCAGAAGCTGCACAAGGAACCCAAGAAGGAAGCATGAGGAGGTGCTACAGAGGCAGAGGATAGGCAGGTAGTTATTAAGTAGCTACTGCAATATGAGTAATGTCCCAGAAGCAAGTGACAATGTCCCAAAGCATGGTGGCAGACTGGAAACAGAGAAATACTAGCATTATTGAGGCGGGAGGGTTAGGAAGCCTGATGATACTCTTTCATGTGGCTCCAGTGACAAGGTGGCTTCAGGTCAGCTCCAGGTAGTCAGTTTGCGCTGCCATGTGCAGGCTCTTACACTATACTTCAGGCTCTTTTGTCTTTCCGTTCTTATACCTCGGAGCAAGAGAAGGTAGGACATTCCTGGGCCCCACAATCACTGGGCCCCAGTTTCTGAGAGAAGCCATCCACCAAGATCTGAACTATGGGTGGTAACAGCTCTGTCCTGGATATGAAGGTGAAATAAATCACTTCAGTTTCCATCAGTCACTGAGCCTTCTGAGCCAGGCCTCCAGCTTGTGGCTGTGGGCTTCATGTATCACCCCAGCCTTAGTCACAAAACATCTAGTAAAGCGTGCATGAGCAGAGATATTCTCTGTGAGACCAGTGGTTCTCAACCTCCCTACCACTGCGACCCCAGACAGCTGGTTCCTCATGCTGCGGTGACTCCCAACCATACAATTACTTCGTTGCTACTTCAATAACCATCATTTTGCTACTGTTACGAATCATAATGTGAATATCTGCTATGCAGTATATCTGATGTGTGATCCTCCCTCAAAAAGGGGCCATGGCCCACAGGTTGAGAACCACTGCTCTAGAGAATCCAAGCGAAAATGCCCAGCAGATGGGAGGTCCGTGGGCCTGGAGAGAGGGCAACACAAAACACAACTGAAGCCCAGCACTGCTGGCTGCCAGGCTAGAGAGGACTATATAAGTCTTCCATGAGATTGGAAAGGGGAGGAGGAACAAGGGCTGAATTCTGGAGCGCATAAAAGATGGCTGGAATCGTAGTCTAGAGCCGGTTTTGTGTCCTGGTGTTGTCATGTACCAAGAACGTGACACCTGGTTTTATTGTGACACATCTGGGCTGCTGTATCCTCACCTAAATCCGAGGAATGACACCTGTGACTAACAGCTATGGTGGGAGTTAAGTGGGTTTGCTTGGTGGTGGTGGTGGTGGTGGTCGATGCTGACCATAGAACTTAGCAAGAGGCAAACCAGTGATTGTTAGATTTGAGTTATGGTCAAGGAGGAGGCTAAGATGAAACAGGGAGGAACAGATATTTAGAAGAAAGATTTAGAAAACATAAAATAAGTAGCCACAGTCCCAGATGCCTGAGCATCTAGGGAAGGAAATGTCTAGAGGGTCTCATGGAACACGAGGACAAAGAAGCAATTAGTGTGAGGAAGGAACACTCAGTGCTGTTTGCGCTGTTGGTCTTGGGCCATTTAGATTCAGAGTTCATCAGACTAGAAAGTGAAAGTAAGCGTATCTGATGGTTTTACAAGTAAACATGGGACCGATGCCCTGCAATATTCGTTTGTGAGTGGGTTTTCTTCATCTTCTAAATAGTTACTAGTCCATTTCCCAAAGATCCAAGTCTGTGCTCTACAAGAAATGAAAGCCTTGTTGGGTACAGTACCACTATGATTCATGGGAATGCAGATTGTGGAACCCAAGGAGGGTATTTCTACACATCACCAACATAACTGACTGTGAGAGTAAACGAAAAAGACATCAGACAGTGTTTTTTTGTTTTGTTTTGTTTTTGTTGTTGTTGTTGTTTTTAATACGGTATGGCCCTGGTTTCCTACTGCTGCTTAAGATTTTGGGGCTGGGTCTAAAGTGTTACATCAAGGCAGGGATTATAAATTGGTGGTAATTGTTTGTCTAGCCTAGGCGAGGCCCTGGATCTGATCCATAGCATTACAGAGTAAACAAATTAAAAGTGAATGTAAATGAACAAGTAACAGGGTGCATCATAGACTCGCACAGTGTTCTCCATTCTAGGTGTTTGCTATAAAAGGGGGAGCTCCACAATGAGAATGAGAAATCGCTCAGCCAGAAAACGTCTCTTCAGTGCCAACACTAAGCTTGCTGATAACTTCAGACACGAAGCTGCATTGTGTATGGATTCTGTCTGGAAGAAGGCTAAAAGGAAATACCAGGTGAACACATTCGTAACAACCCAATCAGGGAGAGCCTGGCAGAGGAACAGACAAGCTGCTTACAGAACGTTGAAAGGAGAGAGCAATTCTGCAAAGAAAACCATGGAGGCACCAGAATTGGGATGTTTCTTTCTTAAGAGAGAAGTCAAATTCAGGTAGAGTGGCAACCAGAAAGTATATCTGAGACAGAAGATGCTGTGACTAGACAGACAAAGGAAAGGAACCAGGTTCTGCTTGTCTCTGGGGCAGCGAATTGTTCTTTGATGGCTTGGGCACAGCTAGAAATGGTTACCTCCGCGCCCCAGGTCCAGGATGCATGAGTGTTATTTCACAGAGTGAAATACTCCCAGCCCTGCAAACAATACGGGTCTGGACCTCAGAGCAACCAAGTCAAGACTGGAGATCAGAAGGCTAGACTCGGTGGTTACGATGAGAGGGCAAGGCAGAGGAGAACACAAGAGCAACTGGGTGTTCAGACTCAGTGTGCAAAGCATCAGAAAGATGCAATCAGCACACAGCGAAAACAAACAAACAAACAAACAAAAAAACAGACTCACAGCTGGAAAGAGAATGTGACGGAAAATGGCACTGAGTGTCACAAGCCACTGCTTCCCCCGTGATTTCTCATGTGCTCAGCACGGTGTCTCTGGGATAAACATTGCTATTCCTGGAGATACAAAAACAGGTTTGGAATTTTAATCCTCATGTCAAAAGGCCACACAAACAATTACAGGTGACAACAGATTCCTGCCTGAGTTTACAGTCTTGAGTCAAGAGCCTGGGGTGAGCGCTGATGCCAGCTCTCCAGAAATCACGTGCCATATCGTTTCACTCCCTAGATCTTGGGTTACTCATACGAGACTCTTTAATTCACTCATCTCCATGTTGTCCCTTCCAATTCTGCATTTTATGATTTGATGGCTTTATAATGTTTAGGGCAATTCTAGAAAGGGCACAGAGGGACGAAATGAAAATAACATGACTAGAATTGTAAAATGATGATGAATAAAAAGAATGAATAAAAAAGGAAGGGTGTGATTGCTCCATACGTTTATTGTGGGTATGAGGAAGAGCATAGCCAGGGGCATCTGGGAGAGTCAAGAGTGAACATGACCCTGAGCCAAGTGAGCCGAACAGGAAGGGGAGAGGGGAGAGCCGAGAGGGTAAAGGGTAGACCAAAATGGCCAGGTAACCAAAATAGTTGGATTATATAGGGAAGAACAGCCCATACCCTGGGCTGGAGAAATTTAGGGTAGGGACCAAGGTATGCCAGCCAGATCCTGTAACAGACAGAGACTGAGGGAGGCTGGGAGAACCTACAGCCTGCCACAGGTTCGCTTTGATAGGTTAAATAGGCACCTCAGTTAGCCATTTCTTCCAAGTTTGGGACCTAACAGATGGATGGGGCTGAGGGGACTATGTAGAGGCCGTGAAGACTGAGATAGTCTATGCAGAAGATGTAAGAAGCTGAACATGGGATGTATAGGGGAGTAAAGCCTAGTAGGCAATTGAGCCCACCTCTTAGATGTCTCCTATCAAATGGTGGTATGGCATATGGCCTTCATCAGAGAAACTCCCACAGAAATGTCTAAACAAGTTAGCACAGCAATAGCTATTGTCTTGTACATAATTTAAAGAAAGGGAGGAAGTTAGCTATGCACAGATAAATTGGCTTCCAAACGAATTCATTGGCCAAAACCTTTCAACTTCAAGTTCAGAGTCTCCTAGGGAAAAGGACAGGCCTTTTAACATTTGCAGGGCAGACCTAGCATATGGCGATAACTATCCTAAGCTTTGCTTCAAAGTGTATTCAGTGCTAACGCACCTATGAGAGGCAGCCTGGTCCCTCATCCGGGGAACAGAGCAACTGTTTGGGAGTCAAGGCCGAGTGCTCAGGCGTTGCCTACTGACGCTGAGCAGGCGAGTTGGTCACACGTGGCTCAGTTTACTGACCTGTGAAATGAAAGCACTAACTTCAGAAGTAAAATCATCCGTCTCTCTCCCGTTTTTCTCTCTTTTTTTTTTTCTCTCTGTATGTAGGGAATGTATGTGTGCGTGTTTATGCATGTTGGCACATGTGTGGATGCTAACATGCCAATGTGGATGCCTACTCTTTTGTCAGGAATTATCCTTCACTGCTTTTCCATTTTAGTCACCGAGGCAAGAGTCTCTCAATCAAACAGAGTGTGCCAATATGGCTCCTCTCTTGGCCTTCTTTCTCTTTCTCTCTCACTCCCCGCCAAATCCTCATGGCCTAGTCCAGTCTGGACTCTTCCAGATGCCTCTGGCTGTCCTCTCCCTCACATCTACAGTAAACATCTCCTCAGCCGTACCTTGGAGGGGTCATGAACTCATTTTCATTCAGGTGGCATACGCAGAAAGGATCTACAACAAGCAGTCAATGTTTACAGAAGTGGAGCGTTAACAGTTAGATGGTAGGAAGTTAACCTTTAACTCGGAGTCACATTCTATAGGTATTTAGGGCTGGTCCAGAGACCAGTTTACCACAGGAATTTAGGGCTTGTCGAAGTGACCAGAGGCCAGTTTTACTCAAGATAGTTTTGGCGCTTCAAGTATTCTTAGGAAGACTTTGATGAGGTGGCATAACTGTAACGCAGTAGCCTACTACACTTATTTGTTTCTATTTTATCTTACTTTAATAATTATTATTTTAGATGCCTGCTTGTCTTATTTTTTCTTTATTTTTTTTTATTCCAGGCATCTCTGTATTTATTCTTTGATAAAATGAATCAATTATGAAACAACCACCAAGAGTCTCTTAGTCAGGATATACAGTTTTTAGCATTCTCACATACGGTTTTAATAGCTGTCCCTAAAAATAATTGAATTTATGATTATTATTCTTGGATATCATGCCTAATTGTGCATATGATATCAACAATATTTGTATTGTTGGTGATAATCATTCTTTTTTATCTTATTTTCCTTTTTATATTTTATATTTTATTTTTTTATTAATTATAGTTTATTCACTTGTATCCCAGCTTAGCCCCCTTCTACATCCCCTCCCAACCTCACCCTCCCTCTCTCATCTCCTCCCATGCCCCTTTCCAAGTCTACTGATGGGGGAAGTCCTCCTCCTTGCCCTCTGACCCTAGTCTATCAGGTCTCATCAGGACTGGCTGCATTGTCTTCCTCTGTGGCCTTGTAAGTCTGCTCTCCTATAAGGGGGAGGTGATCAAACAGCCAGGCACTGAGTTCATTTCTAATGAGAGAAAAAGGAAGTATGGGGATTTAGGTAGATGGGGAAGTACTGAAAATTTGAGAAGAGGTGGGAGCTAGGAAACTCAGAATTTATTACATGAAAAAAAAATCTATTTTCTATAAAATTTTTATTTAAAAAAGCAGAATGAGAAATAAAGCATTAAGAAAAATGAATCTTCCTTTAATGTTATCAGAGGCTTTCAAGCAGAAACCAGTGGTATGTGCTCCTGTGAACTGACTCAGGGCCTGGGACTGCTCTCCCAAACTAATGCTTTCCAAAGGTTCCAATATGCTGCTGGAGTCTTCCTCCCGACTACCCACTGTTGGGCTTCAGACCCGGACAAGGAGCTGATGTGCCTCTTTATCCAAGGTGGACCTGTCCACCAGGTTCTCCCAGCATTCCTGGGTCCCTACCTGCTGTAGGGCATGGCTGGTATACCCTGCCCTCTCTCCAGAACTCCTCAGCCTAGGAGCAGGGCTTCACCACCCCTACAGGCTCTTCACTATATAATCCAGACATTTTGGTTCCCCCTTTCTCTCTTCCTCTTCTTCTCTCTCCTTTCTGTGTTTCCTCCCCCCCCTCCCTCTCTCTACCTGTGCAAAGGCCAATGAGCTGCTCCCAGGAAACCTGCATTTATATACTTTCACTTATCTTGAATTAGCTCATTCTACCGCCTCAAAAAAGCTTATGACCCACCACTACTGCAACTTCCGCTTTTAAAAGTTTACTCTGGAACAGGAGACATACTCTCCCCAGGGAAGAGCGTGCTAATTGGTTATCCAACATTTCAGGTCCAAAGGAGACTCCAAATACCCTCATCCCAAAAGGCAGTCCGTATATCCAGAAATGAGCTCCACCTGAACAACAGGAAGATTTCTGGGAGTTAGATAAAAGCCAGCATTCCTCAGGAGCCTGTGACACTGGTTCCCATCTGAAAGGAGCCATCTCCCTTACCTCAGGAAGAAGGGCACATGGATAGCTGCGGTGCCTATCAGCATACCAAAGCCCATGCTGGCCTCCAGCCTCCCTCAGTGTCACAAGGACCTGTTACATATTTCAGAGTTCTAGCATCCTAGTCCTTCTCACCTCCTCCTCTGCCCTAAACTCCCTCCAGCTCACAGGATTTCCTTCCTAAGCTACGCACCCTTCTAATAATCCAGCTCTTCTCACTATTATCTGTTCCTGCTTGTCTCACTATGTTCTTTTTATTCTTTATCTCCATTTATCCTCCCCTCTTCCTCACAGACAGCCTTGGCCATGTCCAGTCTGTTGTCCATGGTCAGTCTACTTCTTTCTCTCTCTGCAATAGAGTCTTTCAGATGCTTCCAGAGATTTTCTCTCTTGCACATCTACAAAAAAGAGAAAGACAGAAAGAAAAAAGAAAGAAGGCAAAAAAAGAAAGGCATGAAGGAAGGAAGAAAGAAAGAAAGACAGAAAGACAGAAAGACAGAAAGACAGAAAGACAGAAAGAAAGAAAGAAAGAAAGAAAGAAAGAAAGAAAGAAAGAAAGAAAGAAAGAAAGAAAGACTTAAGAAATTAAGAATTAAGAAATTCTCCTTAGGGCTGGAGAGATGGCTCAGCCGTTAAAGGCTAGGCTCACAACCATAAATATAAGAAATTCTCCTTAACCATACCATGGAGCAGTCATATTGTCAATTTCTTTACCCTCCTAATATACAAACATCAAGTCAGCCCTCAAATTTTTATATATACAAATGACACTAAGCAGACAGAGAAGGCTGTCGTCATATATTTATACATATACCTGCAGTGATAACAAAGAAAAAAAGCCATGAATTTGGAAGGAAGCAAGGGAGGAACATGGGAGGGGCTGGTGGGGGAAAGAAAAGGAGAGAATGATATGATTATATTTTAAGTTTAATTAATAAATAAGTTTTCAAAAAAAGGAAAATTTAGTGCCTCCAAATAAATATAAATAGAGATTAGAAGCTAATAAAGCCGACTGCTTGTTCAGTGATTTTGATAAGTTGTCAGAACTCCTCGGGAACCAGACGTGTCAGGTATGAATCTGACAGCTACAACTGGGGGTCAAGTTCATCTCCCCCTTTCCAGAGTTTAGCTATTTGTCCCTGGGTTTAAAAGCAATGTTCTCTTATTTATTTATTTATTTATTTATTTATTTTTAATGAGAAAGGAAAAGGGGATTCTCTCAGTAGGTTTGTTTGCTTGTGTGTTTTAATTCCTAATCTCCATTGTTTACTTACTACTTGGCTTTATCTCAGAATAGGTTTGTGGCCATCCTGGAATTCAACCTCTGGACAAGGTTCTCCCTGTGGCTGCAACCCTGTGCAACTAAAATCACTCAGAAGATGCAGTTGGGGAGCTCCTGAGCCTGGACATTCCTTCCTCCTTAGACATCTCTTCAATGCAGATATCTCAAGCAAAACTATGGAGCCTCAAAGACAGAGTTTGAAGCCAGCCCTGCTGCTGTCTTTGGAAACATATCACATTTCTGAGGAGTATGGCTTTCTTCTTCCACATCCTCTGGTAAGGATTGTCTTGTCCCTACCGGTACAGATGTCTAGGTTGTGTTTACTTAACGTGGTTACTATAAGGCTCAGTATATACCAAGTTGCCAGCCGGAGGAAGAGGCTGGAAATGTTGTCCGGTGATTCCTGGCAACAGCAGCAGCTGCTGCGGCATGGGACAGCTCAGAGCCAGTGCTTCCCAGCTCTCCTTAAATATATGGTAGTGAACCCCGAGTAATCAAGAGCAAAGGGGCTGCCAGGGAGGAGAGACTGGATGGGGACACAGTGGGAGGACCATTAGACCCTGTAACAGCAAAATGCTGCGGACGTGCTTTCTGCCCGCAAGGTGTGACACAGAATAATAGATCCCCCAGTGTGGATCCACTCTGCTGTGGAGACAGGTTCGCCTTGCCAGGCACTGGAACAGAGAGACCTCTAAACAGGCCAAGGGCTTAGAGTTCTGTGTTGATGCAAATCAGTTTATCTTCCTTGCCAGTGGCAGCAGAGACAATTGGAGACCTTTAGTGTTTTCGGGGCTGGTAAAAGGATTAGATGGTATCAGGAATTTGGGAATTTCCGAGAAGCGGAAGGAACTCGGAGAAAACAAGCAGGCCCAACTTTCAGTCCTACCTGCACACGCTCCTGCTTACTAGCCGGACTGTATCAGCCCTGCTCCCATTAAATGTACTCTGAGCTTGGAAGATGTGTCCAGGCAAAATTTTACTGGCAAAGATGAGGATGCTCTTGGCATCTTTTAAAAATTGACCGTAAGTAAGGGTGAAGGCCACTCCGTTAAAGGTCTAGGGAGCTGATGTTGCAGCCATTGTAACTGCTAATCTGCACCGACACCCTGCCTCCATCTAGTTCCTCTCTTACTTATGATTAAAAATATCAGGAACTCCAATACCTTTCGATATGAGACTTTCATTTGCTTGGGTTTGAAACAGGGCCTAGCTCTGTAGCCCAGGCTGGCCACTCGCCTCAGCTTCCTTACTGCAGGATCATGGATAAGCTCCCACTCTTGATCTTTTGTGCTGAACGTTAGTGGAGGAGTCTTCAGGAGGGAAGAGCTAAGCCCTCTGCAGAAAGCTGTCATCTGTGACATCAGGTCACAGATATGCAAGTGACCAGGTGGACGGGTGTTCATTAGGACAGGGGCCTGCACCTTTAGGCCAGTCGTTACAGCCTGAATCAAGCCATGCCTTCCTGCAGCAGCTCTCTCTGGGATGGAGAGTTAGGAAGCAGTCTGTACTTGACAGCTCTCAACGTATGGTTCCTGGCTTCTCCATGCTCCTTGTCACACAGGGCAAACTATAAATTCTCTAAACTAAAGCACCTGACATGACTTCCTGATGCCTCATGAAGTTATTAAAAGTCAGATTTCTTTCTTGATATGGGAATTGGTTTGAGAGTCCTCAGGGGATTTGCTGAGGGAGGGGTTCTGAAGGCTGCTTCCCCCAAAACTCCTCTTTCTGTATTTGGAAGGTAGGGAGTAGGGGGATCAGCCTGGACTACACAGCTAAGATCTTGTGATCTTGTTTCTGTTTCAAAACCGTTTCAAAACAGAAACAAGTCCAAAACCTCAAGCAAAACACCACAAAGCATGTGCCATTCTGCCCCGTACATGGCCTCATTCCAGAATATTCCCATCCTTCCAAGTTCACGGGAGAGGAAGGGCAGATGGCAGACAAGCTCTTGTCATCATTAAAGCATGTCTACTGAGTTTGGAGAGATAACACTGCAAAGCAGGGAAGCATCAGGTCAGGCCGTAGCTACAGGGTTTTCTACGCTGCTTTCCTCTTTATAAATATTGGGACCAGAGAAGACACAATAGCAATATCAAGTTTTCTTCTCATTTTTCAGAAAGAATCTATGTTGTGGTTTGGTGGATGGGTACCCCTTAAAAGAAATCCCCAGCCCTGCTTCACACAGAAGAGAAAAATACCCTATTCCAACCATTACTTGTTTATATCCAGTGCTTTCAATGTGGTTCTTTGTTTCTGTTTTCATTTTTTTCTTTCATTTATGTGAGGGTTTTAAATGTCTTTTCTGGTAAAGGAGGAGGAAGAAACTTCGATTTGAATCAGTCCCTGGCTGCCCCAAAGGTCAAGACAGACTCAATTCAACCTCACTGGACAAACAGTTTTGCAACACATCACTGCTTAGCAAAGAACAGTGGGTGTGACTCAGCCCGCTGCTCCAGGGCACAGCCAAGACCAATTCTTCTCAGGCCAAGGGCCTGTTAGGCTGCCTTTCATGCGTCTCTTTCTGGTGGTCACTGGGTTCCATATTATAAATCCTTGCCGGAAAGTCTCACTGAAGAAAAATAGTTGGCTACTGAATCAGAAGGTATGACACTATGCAGATATTTCTATAAATTCAGAGACTTCTAATTCCAGAGTCTCTGTAGAAATTCGTTCCTCACATCTGCGAAAAAAGAAAAACAAAACAAAACAAAACACAAGAATTCTTTGATGAGACATCTGTCCCCTGTGTATGTCAGGGAGGAGAGCAAAACACCTCTTCAGACCAAGAATGTAAGGAAGAGGCAGGGCTGTAGCCAAGCTGAGACCTGCAGTGGCAGGCTCTGGGAATTGATTTAGCACCCTTCATAAACACAATGTGACTTCTATTTCAGTCATTTCCTCACGCAGCACTCAGGGCAGGGCAGGCTAGAGCAGTGGTTCCTGAGCTGTGTGCTGAGACCATTAGGAGGGTTTTAACAAACAATCCCAACGTCAGTACCCCACCCTGTTTACTCAGGCTGCAGCGCTGCGTGCCAGCCCAACCAGAGGATAACAAGCCAGCAAAGCCAGCCGTGAAGGTGCCACCGCCAACAAAAGCTTCTAGAAGGCCTTGGAATTAGCTAAGGTGCAAAAATACAGAGAAGTAGATAAGCTGATGACATGACCTGCTCCCTGCTATGGTGAAGGGGAAGGTTTTGTCGTAAAGATGAGGGCAAGAACAACTGGAGGCATCCGGAAGAGTCCGTAGCAGAGAGAGAAAGAAGCAGACTGAGTATGGCCATCTGACTGGACATGGCCAGGGCTATCTGGGAGAGAAGAGAGAACAGAAGAAAATAGAGAACAGAGAAAAACAGTGAGAGGAGGAAGAGCAGAGGCAGCAGCGGGCAAGGTGTTTGTGTGTGTGTGTGTGTGTGTCTGTGTGTCTGTGTGTCTGTGTCTGTAGAACTTAGCACGAATAGTGTGGTTATAAGAAGAATGAGTAGCTGGGGGAAGGGAGCCCCTGAGGTGCAGGGACTTTAGGGTAGGGGAAGAGGCCTGAAGGGTTAGGGTGCTAGCTAGCATGGACTCTGAAACAGGTATTTGTGATTCTGAAGAAGCCTGGAATAGCCATGTATCTCTTCTGCCAAGGGGAAGGGGAAAGACTCCTTTAGGGAAGAGTGGAACCCATGTCACAAGTCCCCGAGGAATGCTGGCTTTTATCTAACGCCCAGAAATCTTCCTGTTGTCAGGGTGGAGCTCATTTCTAGACATATTGACTACCCTTCAGGGTTTGGGGAATTGGATTCCTTTGCTGCCATAGTGGTAGACAGAAGGACTGTGTGACATTGTCACTGATGGTGTCTGGGTACATCTGACTAGGCAGAGTGAGAACTTGAAATACAATGTATCCACAGTCGATAACAGGGACAAAGAGGCCAGATTGCATAATGGCTAACTTTGACCAAGGTTGGAAAATGTGTATAAAAATAAAAGTGGATGTAATGGCTAAAGTGTAGGTTTTTGTGTTGGTATTAGGAAACGAAAAAAAAAAATGGAGAAGAGAAAATGGGGACACTGTAAGTAAGACATGAAAAAAAAAAAAAAGAAAAGAAAGAAAGAAAGAAAGGAAGGAAGGAAGGAAGGAAGAAAGAAAGAAAGAAAGAAAGAAAAAAGAAAGAAAGAAAGAAAATAAAGGAAAGGACATGAGTGGTTTCAGGTTTTGGCACCAGATGAATGAAAAAAAAAAAAAGTGAAAAAGAAATAAAAAGGAAAGGGCATGATTGCTCTTTGCTGTGGCCGAGGAGAAAGTTTA
This sequence comes from Rhombomys opimus, assembly GCA_010120015.1. Lineage (NCBI taxonomy): Eukaryota > Metazoa > Chordata > Mammalia > Rodentia > Muridae > Rhombomys > Rhombomys opimus. The sequence continues at coordinate 322,549 of REGO01000101.1, read as the reverse complement.
TTGTAAATTTTATTGTAAATAAAAGGGAGCTCTCCCTAGCCAGAGACAGTGACATTAGAAGAGTCCAGAGAGGTCACGATTCTGAGCCAAGTGAGGAGAATGGGGAGGGGAAGGGAGGTGTCAGTGGAGCAGCCAGGAGGCCCCAAAGACAGAACCGGTAACCAAAATGGCTGGATTATACAGGGGGAAAGGGCAGCCAGCCTCTGGGCTGGAGAAGTTTGGGGTAGGAGCAGTGTATGTCAGCCTGGAGGACCCTGTAACAAACAGGTAGGGACTGAGGGATGCTGGGAGAACCTGGCAGCCAGGTCCACTTTGATATGTTAAGTAGGCACCTCAGCCTTTTGTTCTGAGTTCAAAATCTACCAAGGTCTAAGCAAGAAGGAACAGTAAAGCCTAAACTGGAAACCAGAGTTTTAAGCGGTGAAGCAACTGAAAACGCTGTCTTCTAGCAAGCCACCCAAACTATAAAGAGTCTTAAGACAATCCAGAGAGCAAGGAGATGGCCATCCTGGGAACTGATGCTAAATTCAGCACTGGAAAGCACACACCTCGCACAGGAGGCTCCCAAGATGTATTGATTTCCTAGGACAGCCGTTACATAGGACCCAAACTCCGGTGGGTTAAGCTAGCTGAGACTCAGTCTGAATTCTGGAGATGGGAGGTCTCAAAACTAAGGTATCAGGCACTCAGGCCAAAGCCTTCAGTGGAAGATCTGTCCAGGGTTCTGGGCGCTTCAACTGCTCCCTGGCTCCTGGCATTCTTCCCTCTGCTCATCTTTACATGGCTTTCAGCTGCTCTGTGGCTCCTCCAGGGCTGTTTTTGTTGTTGTTTTCTTAGAAGGATGCTGCTCATTGGCTTGAAGACCCAAGCTAACCCCAGATAATCTCATCTGTAAAGATCCCTCTCCAAATAATACCACATTCTTAGTTCCTAAGAGGACAAATTTGCTTTTTGAAGACTTGGGCAAAGTGTGAGCAGATGGAGCAATATCAGTAATGCTAACTGGAGGAAAAAAGAATTGTCATTTCCTGAGATTCCCAAACCTGATTTTTTTAGGAATGAAAAGGTAAAAGACCATGACAATGACAGGCAAGAGTGAAAAATATCAGTGGTCACTGAGGGGGGACATAAACTCAGTGACTGAGTTCATTGTTACCACGTATGAAGACCTTGTAAAACATAAAAACAAATAATTAAAAATTAAAGATCAAAACTAAATAAGTTAGCCAGATGAAATGGCAAATGTCTGTCTTCCTAGGGACTAGCAGACAGAAACGGGGATATGTCAAGTTCAAGGTTACCTGTAACATGTTTCAATCTTGAAGCCAGCCTGAGACGTGTAGACAAAAATAAGACTAAATAAAAACTGATCAATCAATAACAAAGATGTTCAGGAAACACAGGGCCACAGAGAGAACCTTTGCACTGTGTGGTTTTGTTTTTATTTCTTTGTTTTTGTTTTGCTTTTCTCCCTTTCTCCCTTTCTCCCTTTCTCCCTTTCTCCCTTTCTCCCTTTCTCCCTTTCTCCCTTTCTCCCTTTCTCCCTTCCTTCCTTCCTTCCTTCCTTCCTTCCTTTCTTTCTTTCTTTCTTTCTTTCTTTCTTTCTTTCTTTCTTTCTTTCTTTCTTTCTCTTTCTTTCCTCTCCTTCTCCTCCTCCTCTTCTTCCTTCTCCCCTTCTCCTTCTCCTCTTGGGTTTTCAAGACAGGGTTTCTCTGTGTAGCGTTGGGTATCCTGGAACTCGGTCTGTAGACCAGGCTGGCTTTAAACTCAGATCTGCCTGCCTCTGCCTCCTTAGTGCTGGGATGGAAAGTGTGTGCCACCACTGCCCGGCTACAGGCCATTTCTTTATACATCACACTGGACACCCTCCCATACCTGTCCGTGCTCTAGAGTTAGAGACGGTGTGTTAGGTAATGGACTGTACCACTTTGGCCTACAGGCTTTGGGTGGATGTTTTAATTTCCATTTTCTACTCCTCCATATTTATTTGTCTGCTGTAATTCTTTTGGACAAAATTTTGATCTTTTATAATATCTAAATAGGATACAAACAGTAAAATTTATTCATAACGTTCTTTTATATTTTATTCAAAATACTTAGCTTATTTTGTATTATGCTTTCTCCTACAGTATGTAAAATATTATGATATCAAGATCACATGATCCCAGGCCTGGAACCAACCTTTCTTATTTTATCAGTTGAACTCACCGTCACTACAGTAGTCTTAGCCCTCTGGAAACAGCCTTTGGCAAGGAATTTGACCCTGTCTCAGACACCATCATTTTCCTAAACAGCAGTTCCTGGACCATTTCATGTTTTCCACTCTTGCCTGGCTATGAAATGCTCTGGGTCCAATCGGTGGCTCACTAAGTTCCAGTTTGCTTTTGGCTTCTGTGATAAAACACTAACAAAAAGCAATTTAAGGGGGGGGGGCTTATTTGCCTTGTAAGGTCTTATCCCAGTGCATCGCTGAGTGATGTCAGGTCAGGAACTCCAGCAGGGCCTGGACACAGGAACTGAAGCCGAACTTGGAGGAGTGCTGCTCCATGGCTTACTCTCATGGTCAGTTTCCCTTGGAAACCTCCCAGGCTCACCTGCCTAGAGGTGCCACGACCCACAGTGAGCTAGACCTCCCCCCATCGATCACCCATCAAGACAGTACCCCATAGACTTGTTGGTAGGCCAATCCGACAGAAGCACTTCCTCCCGGAAGGCTCCTTCTGACTTGTGTCAAGTGGGCAAAAACTAACAGGCACCGAAGGCGACCAGTGACAGCTCCATGAGTCTCCCACTGCTCTTGCGAACAGCTAAACAGCTCGCAAGGCCTCTCACACTGCTCACGAAGCTTCTCTGCAGAATTTAATACTCCTTGCCTCAACCTCTGAGGTTCACCTAGACTGGAACACGTTCTTTTTAAGTTTTCAGGTGAGACTCCCTTAGTTGTCACTATAGGGGTATGCTGACAAACACACACACATTTAATTAAATCACTTATATATAATTAAACGTGTCAAAGATAATATATACAGAAGAAAGCAAAAGGAATGGCCTGTGTTCCTTACCTGTCATTCTGGAGTTAGCAGGCTTACTCTAAGATTATTGGATAATGGACAGGCATCTGTGTGTTTTCTGGGTGGAACTGATAGCTGATATCATGTTACTTACACAGTTTTGAGCTTCTGTTGAGCAGAAAATATAACACCCACCCACTGCCGCCACCCATGCTGGGCATGGCAGCATAGGTATTTAATCCCAGCGCTCAGGAGACAAAGGCAGGTGGATCTCTTTGATTTTGAGGCCAGCCTGGTCTATACAGTGAGTTCCAGGCCAGTCAGGGCTGCATAGCAAGACATTGTCTCAATAATAATAATAATAATAAGAAGAAGAAGAAGAAGAAGAAGAAGAAAGAAAGAAAGAAAGAAAGAAAGAAAGAAAGAAAGAAAGAAAGAAAGAAAGAAAGAAAAGAAAGTAAGAAAAGACAACACCATGTTTGTAATCTATGGCTCTATAAAGCATTATTTGATTGTGTTTTAACCTGGCAAATCTTTCTTTCTCAAAAGTTGGCAGCATACTCATGGGCTCTTTGAGTCAAGTCCGCTGCCTTGGTTTCCCAGCACCAACGATCTAAGTGAGTTCTTGGCACACATTTTATATTGTAATCAGTGCTTTGTAAAGGTTTTTTTTAAAAATTACTTAGAAAGATAAATAAAAATGAACCTGATTGTTTATTTGCATAAAGAAAGGAATGCAAGCCTGTGTGTCATGGCACACATCTCAAATCCCAGCACTCTAGGGACAAAGGCAAGAGGCTGTGTCTCAAAAGAGAGAGAGAGAGAGAGAGAGAGAGAGAGAGAGAGAGAGAGCAAAGATTGTATCACTCCTATTTCTTTTGGTTTTCGGAATGAATGACAAAAACCATTTAAAGCTTTAAAGCTTCCAACTTTCTTTTCTCCGTTTCCTGCTCTTGACCCCACATTCCTTCCTTCGCTGCGTGTTTATCCTGGAGAAGCACTGGGAAGTTTCTATGAACTTAGTGTCAGAAGGGGTTTGGCCTGGCCACCGGCGAAACGCATGTGCCACACGGGGAGTGTTAACCTCCGGAGTCTTAGCTTCCGATTCAGTTACTTTTCCTGTGCTGTGATAAGATGTCCTGACAAAAGGAACAAAAGGAAGGGAGAGGCTGTTTTGAGCCACAGTTCTGGGGTACAGCAGAAGCCATGGGGACCTGAGCTTAAGGTGCCTGGACATGCTCCACCCACAGCCAAGAAGCAGAGAGAGATGGCTGCTAGCTCTTAGTTGTCTTTCTCATGTTCATATGGTCTAGGAGCCCAGCCCGTAGGCTGGCGCCACTCTCCACTCTCCGAACATGGATCCTCACCACTCTGCTTAGAGGCTTGTCTCCTGGCGATTCTAGACCCTGTCAGAATGACAGTCAGTATACACTGTCTGCATTTCACTGTGGAAATAATGAAAGAAGAGTCTCACAACACAAGCACACAGGGATTAAAGACAAACATTATTAAGAAGATTAGAAATAAAAAAAAAAAATGAAAGGCTTTGGGAGGGGAGGAATTTTCCAAGCATGATTTAAGACTAGAAAAATGGGTGAAATATGGCTTTGTTTGACTATTCCATTAGGAACAGCTATTTAAAATGCACATAAAATACATAAGTTGGTATGGCAGTGCACACTTGTAATCACAGTCTGGCAGGCTGAGGCAGGGGGATTCCCATGAAGTTGAGGACACCCTCGTTCGGAGACATTTTGGGTTTCAGTCTAGCTTGGACTATGAAACAACACATTGTTTTAAAACAAAACAAAGAAAAATCCAATGACTAAAGCTTATGAAACTGAGCTTGCAGGAATTTTAAAATTTTACAACTAGAATAGTAACAAATTGATAATGATTTGGAAGCTACATCTAACATACTAGGAAAAGCACAAACCACACCGGAATTTTCCAGCTGTCATCACTCAAAATAGGAGGGTAAGAATTGGGGCACTCTTACTGTCTACTTTAAAGAGTTGATGCTTTTTGAATGCCCACTTTGTAATTTCGATCCAAAAGACAATCTCTTTTCCTTCGCTGGGAATCAGGAAGCAAGTATCATGATTGAATAGTAACTGCGTAGCAAAGACTCCTCTTTCTGGCTAAGAATGGGAGAAGTGGGAGGCAAACCCACAAGGTAGCTCCATGATCTTTTGTGGTTACAGGCGTAGGATCAAAGAGATGAGGGGGAGGGATTGATTAATAACCAGAAGATACATTTTAACCAGGAGATATATTCAAGTGTTTTCTGAGTCTAAGTGGAGATTTCCCAGAAATTTTGTCAACCTGCCTTTTTCAACTCTTTTTAAAATGCACTTATTTATTTTGTGTGAGAAAGAGAAAGATGGGGAGAGGGGGAGAGGGGAAGGGGAGGAGTGGAAGGGAGAGAGAGACAGGGAGAGAGACAGAGACATAGAGAGAATATGTAGGTGCCACGGTGTGCTTCTGGAGATCAGTGGACAACTGTCCTGGGAACTGGTTCTCTCCTGCCACCTTGTGGGATCCTGATGACCACAGGTCTTTAGTCCGACTTTCTGGGGCATCTGGCTAGCCTACTTTCCCCAACTTTTGTGTCTCTTTCTGGTCATCCCCCATTAACTGTTAACTGTACTGTTGCTGACGGTGTCAGAAAGCGTGCATACAGGAGTCACATAATAAAGTAGAGGTGTTTAGCAGTCACTCTGGCACCTAACTGAGGCCCAACTAGTTTTGACCAACTTACCTGAAGAGCAACCTCTGGCCTACAGCTATCTTGTTATGAAAAGGAAACCAGAGCAGAGCTAGGCAGAAATTCTCTAGGTCATCTAGGAAGTACTGATGTCTCTCTCCTGCCCTCTGCATTGAAAGCATTCTCTTTTACTTTTAATTTATGTGCCTTTGGCTTTATTGTTATTGTTATTATTATTATTATTATTATTGGGGTTGTCGTTATTGTTACACATGTTAGGCAAGTGCTCTTCAGTGAGGTAACATTTCCCATCATGCCCACCACCACCTAGATGTCGTTAGATTTGAGTTAGGAGCTAACCAGACCACATTTTCATGTCGTTGTACAGGAACTAGTAGGCCCCGTGACGGGGAACTTGTAGGTTGCTGGCATGCTTCCAGGGCTAAATCCCAGAGGCCTTGCAGCAGAGTGTTGGCCTCGGTACGTCTGGGATGAGGGCCAGGAGGCTGCGGGTTGAACGGTTCCCAATCGATACAGGTACTGTGGACACTGGCCTCGCTCGAGGCTTTGTGGTTGTGTTTGTTTGTTGAGATTTACAGGCGTCCAGGCGCGAGACACCGGAATGAAGAAGGGCAGCGTCCCTCTGGGATCTAATGGAAAAGGACAGACCCCAGCCTGTAAAGTCTCAGTTTTCAGAAATGAACCATCGAAGATTTCTCACAGACACGAGGAAGGTAGAGTTCAGCCGGGCTTCATGTAATTCTGAGTAGGACTCCTTATTCAGGTACCAAAGAAGGAAAGGTGCTGGTCAGAGTTCGTTACAGCTTCTTTTCTGAAGCCCCACCCACTCCAGGGAGGCATCTGAACACTAGTGACTTTACCTGTGAGACACTCTACTTCAAAGTAAACATAAGGTACTCCAGCCCAGCATTTCAGTTACTGTGTTCAAATCTGTTCTAAAACTTACAGATCACACTAGCGAGATGAAAGAAGTTGCCAGTTCACAGATATGTCAATATAAATCTATCATCTATCTATCTATCTTTATCTCTATCTTTATCATCTACTTATCTATATTCTATCAATATTATCTATCTATCATGTCTATTTATCTAATCTGTCAATTGATCTCTATAATTTATCTGCCTATATGTTTATCAATCTCTATCTATCATTCATCTATTTATCAATTTCTATCATCCATCTACTTACCTATCATTTATCAACCACCTTCCTTCCTTACTCCCTCCTTCTCTCCCTACTTTCTTTCTTTCTCTCTCTCTCTCTTTCTTTCTTCTCTCATCCTAAGGATGGGAATCAGGAACCACAGTACTAGGTAAGTGCTCTGCCCCTGAGCAATAGGCTAGCCTCTGCTTCTTTTCTTACAGTCCTTCTCTTGCTGCCAGTATCAGTTTCAATTCTGCTCTCTTCAGTTCTGCACCTGTAGCTGTTTCCTGAAGAAAATGACTCTATCAATGATTTCTCTCCAGGACAAAGGCTGGGGTAGGGCCAGGTTGGGATGAGTGCATCGAGATAGACTCACTCTGCTTCCCAGAAGTCAGGCAGGCCGTGAGACCAATGACTGAGTCAGATGCAGCTCTTCCCCAGCTGTCTGAAACACCAGCCACCCTTTCTGACGAAGTTGGATTCAGGGCTTCCAGTTTGGCCTGAATTACTTCAGAGTCAAAGAAAGAAAAGAGAAGATTAAAGGAAGTTCAAACCTTTCAGAGTTTCTGGCAAGACGTTGGAAACAACGGAGTTGCACCAGGAGTTTGAGCTCAGAACCACAGGAGGTCCGGATGTTCATGCCCCTCCCCCACCCAACAACAAGGCCCAATGTGTTTGTATCCTATTCTCTACTTCTCCCAATGCGGATTTTTTAGTTCCCTGTCTTCTTTCTGTCCCTCTGTGTTGTCACATTTGCACAGAGTGAGGTCCCTTCTCCTCTCCCCAGTTCCTAGCATAGGGCTTATGCCTCTCTCTAGTCTCCCTGCGGGTGCCTCCCCGACTCTCTAGTCTCCCTGCGGGTGCCTCCCCTTCTTCATGACATGACCTTCTGCCTTTGAGCATGCTCTTCTCCTTTCCACTGCGTCTCTTACAGCAGCAGTCTTTACTGCTCACTGCCCTCGTTCTTAGAAGACATCTGTAAAAGCAGGTTCCCTTTCACCGATGCCGCTCCTAAAAGCCCATCCACATATTCCATCACCTCTCCAGCAAAGGAGCATTTGAACCTGGCCTCCAAGATACTGACTCCAACAGCATGGTCTGGTGCTTTATATCTGATGGTCAAGTACGTTGCTCCCGGAGGTCCGCTTGCTGTCTTTCACGAGCAAACATGCCCTTACCCCAGAATGTTGTTTGAAACATTGCCTAAGAAATTATTTCTGATTGGCTGATTAAAAGGCCAAATCTGGGCAGGGCAGAGGTGAGGGACATGGCGCTGGTTTGTTGGTTTTGGAGAGAGAAAGATCTTGGGAGCGAGAGGTGCAAGACAGGAGGAGAACGGCCAGATTCCAGAGACAATAACAACAGAAGTTCCTGGGATCTTGGGTGGGAGGAAGATAAATTGATAATGGGATAATAGATTAGTTATTACATTCACCTGTGTGCTTAGCTTTGACTGAATCATAGTCGCATTGTGTGGTTATTTGGGAAAAACTATTGATTAATAAATAAATAAGGATTTACTAAATATATGACTGAATATTAATTATTAATATTCATCACCTTCTGACTTCGATTTCTGTAGCAAAGACATAGAGAAACCAGCACACACTCTCCTGTGTTGCTTTGTGTGTAAGGGGTAGCCTTACTTGAACTGTATATGGATGCCTTTGATCTTCTGATTCTTGTCTTTCATAAAACCCTCTTCAGTTTTGACTGCCATATGGTTTCTCTCTACAGCTCATTGAACCTCTAGAGCTTTCTTTTTATCTGTGCCGATGGAGTCAGATCCTGTGCCTGCCTTGTAGATATTCCCCAGTGTGCTAATCTAGACCTTCTTCAGGTTTCAGTTTGCATAATCTTCAGAAACACCAACCACACTCCGTGGCTTCTCTTTTAGTGACTTTCCATCTGGGCCTCATACTTCTGGGTTAATATCTTCAATTTCTACAGACACATAAACCCAGTCCATTGAGAACTGGCTTTTTGCCTACTTTGACTTCTACTTGAATTTCCTATATGTGTTCCAACCCATCAAACGGTCACTCTATTCATCAACAGGATCATGGTTTTCAGCCCTCTCCTCCGTCTCAGAGGCCACACATTGATTTGGGCAACCTGGTCACTGAGAAGCCATTGGGCTCCATCCATGTGTGGCAAACATTTTCTGAAAAAGACCTAATAAACTTCTTTTAGGTAACGTACAGCTTTTTGCTACAACTGTCATCTCTATTGCTTGTGTGCTTGTATACACACACACACACACCAGCTGACACCAACAAATGAAAGTGGATGAGTTTCAATACAAACTGATTCATAGAAACAGATGTAGCCTAACCAGGTAGTTCAGTCCTGTAATTCCAGCTACGCTAGAGGCTGAAGCAGGAAGTCCTCAAGGTCAGTGAACAGCCTGAGACTCTCTCAAAATTGAAACAAAAATAAAAACAAAAACAAAAACAAAAAACCAATACACTTGAAGACTCATATCTACAACCCAATACTTGGGAGGCTGAAGTAGAAGACAGAGTTCAGGATCAGCCTGGGCCACATAGCAAAAGTCTCTCAAAAGACTAAAATTACAAAAATAAAAATGAAAAAAAAAAAAGAAAAGATAAAAAGTCACTTTTAGACTACAAAACCAGGTCCTATTGTCATGTTTTTGTGGATGGTCCCTTCTCATTCCATAGCGGGTGATAGAATTAACCACTACTCCTCATGAGTCTCAAGCATGCATGTGCGTGCGCGTGCGCACACACACACACGCACACAGACAACAGTATGAAGTACACACACACAGACATACACACACCACTATGAAGCAAACACACACACACACACACACACCACCCCCAGTATAAAGCACACATAGCACTATGAAGCACATACACACACACATCACTATAAAGACACACACACCAGTATGAAGTATACATACACACACCACTATAAAGCACATGCACACACCACTATGAAGTATACAGACACTACTATGAAGCACACACACATGCACACACACACACAGGCACACACACAATCGGTTTGAAGCATGTGGTTTACACTGGGACCCACTTATGCCCTCCCTGGCTTTATGATATAAGCACAAGATCTGTATTCTAGTCATCTGTGTGCCCATGTGGCTAGTCTAGCCTAAGGCCAGGCCTGTAGTGAGTTCTGTTTGCACATAGATTCTCCTGAAGAGTGTTCCAAAGCTGCTTTCCAGAGAGATCTAAAAGTCTGAGCTGTTTCTGTTTGAAATGCAGGCAGAACTTCCTGACCATTACCAGCCTTGGATGGAAATTGCCAACAAACTTCCTCACTTAATCGAGAGCCACCAGCTCCGGGCCCATGTGTCCAAGGTACATTGTTTTGTTCATTTCTCCTGCCACTCCTCTCCATGTTCTCCTTCCATTTTCATATGCCTTTTCTCCTCAGCTTTCTGGGAATAAGACAGTTGACCTGGCCATGGGAACTGATCATTGCCACGAAAGACGACAAATCCGTCTTCCTTAGCCCGAACGAACAACACCTGAAACATCATGTCCTCATCATGTGTTTGTGTAAAAAAAGATGATAGATGAGAACTGAAAATAAATTAAGGGAAAATGAGGAAGACAGGCATGGAAACACTCAGGGGGCTTGTCCCCCAAGCCTCATGGTCACCTCCGAGTGGGTTACCTTGACTTTATTGTGTCCTAGACTAGTTGAATCAAAAATCTTTCTGATTTATAAGTTCAGGGTCAGCCCTGGCTGTGGAGAAATAATGGAACCCACAGACATCGCATTAGAATTTGCATGCACGTCAGTGAATGAAGCATGTCTGTGACAGAGTACGCAATTTCCCTCAAAGAGAAATAAGAAGAGTATGACTTCTTGGTCTTGGAAAAACTGGAACTACCCCACAGAATGTACAAGAAAGAAACATACTTTGATTCAGGGATTTCATAGTAAGCCCGAAACTGAGAGAGTTCACCTCAGAATCTCACTTCCTTCTCCGAGAAAGGGAGGAAGTCCTCGGCTCATTGTTGTGAGGTGAGCATTAATGGCTTCTTGAAGGACCCTTTCATAGTTCCTGCTGTATAACGATATCCATTATCTGTATATCACTTCCCTTTTCAACTCTGTCACAAGCAAGCCACAAGATTTCAGAGGTACAAGAAAGGCACTCCAGCCTTCGGCACCTTCTTTGCTGGTCTTTAATGTCTAATGAAAATTGATTTCAAAATACTTGATGAATGGCCCTTACAGGATAGTCAGAAATCAGGACAGGTAGCTGGCCTCAGGAACACCCCAGATAAATGAACTCCACCCAAAACAAGGGACTGAAGCTGACCTGTGTAAGAAAGTATAACTAAAACTCATGCAAAGCCTCACGAAGATGTTTGTACACACTGTCTACACACTACACTAACAAAAACATCAAAAAAATAAAATAAAATGGGGAACAATAGAAGAAAAGAACTAATGTTGACCTATGGCCTACACGTGTGTGTGTGCGTGCTAACAAACACACACACACACACCACATGTGACCACACATGTACACACACACACATGCATGCACATACAAAACCTCCAGTGGGCATCAGTGAACATATTACCCTGAATCAGGCTGTGAGTTTTAAGGACATACACACTGCCCCCCAGAACTCACAGGCATTTCCCCCTCAAGGGGAAAGCCTCATGCTTCTCTCTCTAGCTGATGTCTAGAACCCACAAAAATGTTAGTTGCGCACCAGTGGGGAAGGTGAAGGGTCTGTCGGTAGAGGCTCTCCCATTGCGATGACACCCACAAACCCATGCTCCTATTCTCATCCACCCTCCTTTACACTGGTTCATGAGGTATGAGCCAGGATGCGGTGGGAGCAGCAGTTAGGACAGTCCTGTGTGACAAGCAAATTAACAGGACATGTGCTCTGCTTCAGCTTGTCCACTGTGTCAACTGATCTTGTAGAAACACGCATTCAAAAAAATGAAGATGAACGAACACGCAAGGCTGTTTGTTGTAGCCATTTTTTTTTGGCAGTTAAACGCTTTATTGAAACAATAAAATTAATAGGGGCCTCATGGAACTCAAAGAGAGGGTTTTCTAATTATCATTTATTACACTGTATTCAATTTGTATCCCGGCTGTGGCCCCCTCCCAATTCCTCCCTACTCCCCCTTTCTCTTCCTATGCCCCTCTCCTAGTCCACTGATAGGGGAGGTCCTCCTCCCCTTCCATCTGACCCTAGTCTATCAGGTTTCATCAGGACTGGCTGCACTGTCTTCCTCTGTGGCCTGGCAAGGCTGCTCCCCTCAGGGGGGAGGTGATCAGAGAGCATGCCACTGAGTTCCTGCTGTAGAAAGTCCTTGATCCCCCTATCAGGGACCCCACTTGGATACTTAGTCCATTATGGGCTACATCTGAGCCAGGGTTTTTAGGTGCTCTCCATGCATTGTCCTTGGGGTATCATTCTCGTCAGGGCCCCCAGGGCTCAGTTTTTATGGCTCTGTTGGTCTCCTTTTTTGAGTTCCTGTCCCCTCCAAGTCTTTGTATTTCCCCCTTCTTTCATAAGATTCCCTGCACTTTGCCCAAAGTTTGGCTGTGGGTCTCAGCCTCTGTTTTGATACCTCGATCAGTAGAGTCTTTCAGAGGTTGTCTGTGGTAGGCTCCTGCCCTGTTCAGAAAATTAGGAATAGTGCTACCTCAGGATCCAGCTAAACCATTTCGAGGCATATATCCAAAATATGCTCAACTATACAACAAGGACATTTACTCAACCATGTTCGTAGCAGCTTTATTTGTAATAGCCAGAAGCTGGAAACAACCCAGATGTCCCTCAACAGAGGAATGGATACAGAAATTGTGGCACATTTATACAATGGAATACTGCTTAGCTATTAAAAACAAAGAAATCATGAAATTTGCAGGCAAATGGTGGGAACTAGAAATGATCATCTTGAGTGAGGTAACACAGGAACAGAAAGACACACATGGTATATATTCACTAATAAATGGTTGTTAGCCATATAATATAGGATAAACATACTAAAATCTGTACTCCTAAAGAAGCTTAACAACAAGGAAGACCCTATGGAAGATGCTCAGCGTTGTAACCTTTTTAACAGCAATAGCAAATAAAAGATAACAGGAGCTGAAAAGACAAAAGGGTAAACCCCAAGTCGCCGTTAGTAAACGTATCTGTTAAACAAACGCAAATGCACAGCACGGGGCTGCGCCTGCCAGTCCACATGTCTTCGCTCTAATATTTACTGAGCAACTGACAGGGTAGGCCAGTATCTCTATGCAGAATCACTGAGCATCCACTTCATGGGAGTATGTGCTTAACGTGTAGATATGTAGCTGCCAGACGTAGCAATAGACACACATTCTTACCTCCTGAGAGAGCCTTAACGTGTAGCCGGGCCTGGCTTTGAGTCTGAGGTCTTCCTGTCTCAGCCCCAGAGTGCTGGAATCACAGATACATCATCATAGCGACTCCCATTCCATCCTACACGAAAACAAAGGTCTTGCTTTGTATGTATTCGTCTTTGTATAGAAGTACAGGCTTTTGTAAGTTCCAGAAATGATATACAAAAGTACCTGATGTGTGTCAGAAATACTCAGCTCCTTCGTGGTGAAGTCAGCAGGATGCCCCAGCTAATTCAGGGAGCTTTTGAATATATACTGAGAATATTGGATTAAATTTGCCACGTTAAAGATACAATCAAATAATGTCCTTAGGCGTGCAGGGCGCTCACAAGCTTCAGTGTTCTATTTCCACTCAGTATAAATAATTTGCAGCCCCACAATATAATTAACACAGGACCTCAGACATTGGGCCACACATTCCATAGCTAATGTCAGTTCTATCCCAGGTGTGATATGGGTACCAAAGAGACCGTTCTCTGATTGTAAAGTATGTGTACACGTTTGGTATGCACAGATATGTATGCACCCGGCATTTCGTAGCCAACTTCAATGACTTCTTAAGTTTAAAAAGGTGCTTTTTAAAGAGACCCATTGTTTTCTGCAGGGAGCCCAGCTGGACGCTTAGAGTTATTAATGAGGAAGGCAGGTGGGAGCTTTTCTTAAACACGAGGTTTGCAGCAGTAAGCCAACATGGAGCTAAAGAAGCACCCTTTCCATCAAGCAAAGGACAGGGAAAGAAGCAATGAAAATAAACCGTGTGTGTGTGCATCGGGAGGGGGGAGCAAAGGCTGGTCCAATGGGTCTCGACCTGTGGGTCGCAACCCCTTTGAGGCCATGTATCAGATCTCCTGCATATTAAATAGTCACATTATGATTCATAACAGCAGCAAAATTACAGTTATGAAGGAGCAACCAAAAGCACTTTACGGTTGGGGTCACCACAACATGAGGAACTGTATTAAAGGGTTCCATCATTAGGAAGGGTGAGAACCAACTGCTCTAGTCACACACACACACACACACACACACACACACACACACACACACACGAAAATGTCACAACGAAACCCATCTCTTTGTGTTCTAAGCAAAGCTGGAATGAGCAGAGTTGAGCCGGAAAAGGGAAATGTACTATGGAAATATCGGTTCCCGTGGCCACTCCTTTCAGCCTGGGAAGATACAGGGTGTGTGGCGTTCTCCCTGACCATCTGTGGCTGATTGTATAGACAAAATGACTAACTGCAATCAGACCCTACAGCTGCTCTTTGAATCGTATGTAGGCTTAGAAGGTGAGGCCAGCAATCCTGAAACGTGGGGAGACTTTCCAGGAAACGTTTCCCCCGGGGACCTCCTTCCCTTCCACCGACGCTGTCCTCTGCGTGGTCGCCTTCAACACCGAGGTGTGCCGAGGACGAAGCGAGAAGACACAGAATAGATTTTTTGAAGACTTTGAAAGACTTTTACAGTGATTACATGCTAAAATATCTTTTATACATCGACTCAACAGAGTACATTATTAGAACTAATTTTACTTCTTTTTTAAAAAACCTGTGGCTGCTGGAAACTTTCAAACAAAACCCGTGAGTCGTGCATGATCCTAGTGAGCAGGGCTGTGGTCAAGCCGCAGAACCGCCTCATTCTTTCCTGTTTCTGTGACCCTAGCAAATGCCTCTGAGACAGTTTTGTTCCTTGGACGCTGTATGGGGATTTTACTTGCAGCAAGTACCAGGGAACGACTGCTGTCATCCTCTGCCCCCTAGCGGCGGGAGGAGGAAGGTGCCACCCACCCTGGGAAGCCAATTGGTCCCAGCATCTGCAAGTGGCACCTGCCCCCTGTGGCTCCTGCGAGCACGAAGCGGGGAGAGCCAAAGGGATCAGCCACGAGCCGGAGGAGGCCAGGCAGGACAGGAAAGCTGGTGTGGTCGGGCTGTATACTTAGAAGCAGCTTTCCAGGGTGGCCTTTCCGTGTCACCGTGAGCTGTGGTTTCCCACGGGGACCAGGAGGGGATGGAGCTGGGTGGAAAGCCCCGCCACCTCATCCCGCTGGCTTGTGAGTGTGTGACAAGGATCCGAGCAAACCTCATACCCAGCTGAGCCACGGTATTGTAGGGACTTTACGTTTGTAACTCTCTGTGTTCAAGCGTGTAACACAGTTAAAGAGGTCACAAAGCTGAGGGTTTTCCAGGTACTACAGGTCCATATCTGCTGCTGCTGCTGGGGGTGGGGGGGGAGGGAGACACTTGCCTCAGCCTTGGTGCTTATTCTGCGACTCTCAAAGCAACAGATTGAGACCGGGGCCTGGCACAAACTGGGTACAACCTGGGCTCTGGACCTCACGAAGCGGCACTTCCCACACTGCAGCTGGATTACGCGGGTGTGCAGGAGGCCGTTTAAATGTTGAATGACAAACAGTGCTCTAATAACCGCGGGACCCTCAGGGCACGAGTCTGGGTTCCCACCCTTCAGTGTTTCGGCTGCTAATCTTAACGTCTCTTGAACAGATGCCTCTCCTGGACTGCAGGCTCCTCAAGGGTTATCGCCAGCAGCGCCTGGCACACCTGGTGCTGGCCGCCATCACCATGGGATTCGTCTGGCAGGAAGGAGAGACCCAACCCCAAAAGGTGAGGGGCAGGGAGGAACCTATCAGGTGATGCTGGAATCACATCACCAGCC
This sequence comes from Rhombomys opimus, assembly GCA_010120015.1. NCBI lineage: Eukaryota > Metazoa > Chordata > Mammalia > Rodentia > Muridae > Rhombomys > Rhombomys opimus. Next base: position 306,582 of record REGO01000101.1, on the reverse strand, counting down.
CCAGGTTTCATTTCTCAGTCTCCAAAGAAATCAGTAGAAGGCAAGGAAGGGGGGGGGGGGAAGAGAAGAATACTTAGAACTTTCTTTTTCTTTCTTTCTTTCTTTCTTTCTTTCTTTCTTTCTTTCTTTCTTTCTTTCTTTCTTTCTTTCTTTCTTTCTTTCTTTCTTTCTTTCTTTTCTTTCTTTCTTCTCTTTGCTACCGAGCTGATTTTCTTTTAGACCAATGATCATTTTCTAACGCTCTTGGCACTCCCATTCCAATAATGTGTAAAGAGCTTCCTTCGATCCTGAGGACTCATAAAACATCCTGCAGAATGTTACATTTCTAAGTACATTGGTTATCTTGATTTTCATAATCACTCTCTTGTACAGACGTCGGGGGAAGCTGTCCCAAGCTCGGGGTCAACTCCTTTGTCCAGAGCAGCCCAGGGACAGTGGGAAAGCCTGTTTCTGAGTCCACTAAAGTAGCTGTCTTTCCCCAGTGACACATAGAGACTTAGACACTCCTTTGTTTACTTAATACTGCTGTGTTCTGCTCCGCTTGCTGTTGGTTTTATCCATCCTTTATCTAACTCTCTCCATGACGTTTTAGTTTCAGTCTGTACTTTATGGCCTTCTTCTCTAGCCATGGAAGAAACTAATGTTCCTTTTTATTTTCTCCCTCCTCCTTTTTTATCTTTTAATTTTATTTAATTCTTTTTCTTTTTC
>REGO01000101.1:221581-305864 GCA_010120015.1 Rhombomys opimus | reverse complement strand
TTTTGAGTCAAGGTCTTACGAAGTATCCCAAACCAGATGAGGACTTGCACTCTAGTCCAAGTCCTTCTCAAATTCATGATCCTCTCCCATCAGCCTTCCAAGTGCTGGGGTTACAGGCACATGCCGCCCTGCCCGGTTATAGCATCCACTGTTGTGTTGTGGGCCAGGATGGAATCCAGGCCCAGCACGTGCTGGGTTAATACCTTACCACTCAACAGGAGCTCCAGCCATTTCCTCTGCCTTTCCCCTGAGTTTCTCTTTCCCAGAAATCAAGGTGATGCTCTTGTCCCAGAATGCGTGAGAAGCCTGGACCATGCTCACCCTGGCTCATCCCACCCATTGTTCCACGTGGAAATACTTGAGCTGGAGAGGAAGGGCAGGGCAGCGCTCTTTCTCCTTCTGATTCTAATAGATGATACCATATTGTATCTCCTCTTAAGAACTCAAGTGTCTAATGTTCCATGTTGAAAAATTTAAACTCTAGGCCAGTGACGGAACACCCTAACGAGCTCCTATCATAGGGCCCTAAGCCATTCTCCTGAGTTACCCTTCCTCCAAAGCCCTGATTTCTGTAGAAGCTTGGCGGCATTCTACGCTGTGTAAACTCGGTAATTGTTCTCTACCTAAAATGCATTTCTTTCCTAAGTCTGAGCAAGAAGGAATGGTAGCTGCAGGCCTTCTTTAAAGTGTCTTCAGTCCTGGGCTGGCAAGACGCTCAGTGGGTTAATTTGGTGCCAAGCCTGACTCTGAAGTCAAGGTCCCCAGGACCTTGAAAGCTGGTATAGGTGGCAGTGAACAAGAGAGGCCTTGATTCAACCAAGGTGGAAGGTGAAGAGGAGAGCTTGAAGTGGTCCAGTGGCTTCTACACTTGTGTGTGTGAATGTGCCTACATTTTCTTCCCTCTGTCTCTCTGCCTCGCTGTCTCTTCCTGCCTGCCTCTCTCTCACTCAACACACACACACACACACACACACACACACACACACACACGAGAGAGAGAGAGAAAGAGAGAGAGAGAGAGAGAGAGAGAGAGAGAGAGATACAGAGAGAGAGAGTTCTATTTTAGAAGGAAAATAATTAGGGGTGGGAAGCATAAGAATAATATTTTTTTAAAGCCTCTGCCAATTTAGCCTTTTCCTTGGCTGCAGACCCCATGGCTCTGAGCAGCTTTTCTGGACCATAGACAGATACAGATCTGCGCTTGAGGGGCTTTCCAAAAGTAAGCCGACGAAGGGGTAGGGATACGGACAGGGGCTTGTGACCTGAAGGGTCCTTCGGGAGTAAGCGAGCAGGTTGTATTTCAGTGGTGTTCTGAATGGGTGTTGGAAGGCTGATGTCATTCATATCCCAGGTTGGAACCCCAGAAGAGAATGTTAGAGTCGGAATAGGCAAAAGAGAGTGAGCTGGGTCTGTCACTGAGTGACTCCCCTGAAATTACTTGACTCATGAAGTGACACAGGGGTCAACTCAACACACCAAGACTTTCTGTCCTCTCTACTCTTTCTAGGGTGTGCTGGTCTCTCAGTCGCTCTCTCTCACACACACATACACACACAGTTCTGTTTTTATCTATGTATATCTACGTCTTTATTTTTATTTCTACATCATGTGCATCCACATGTCTATCTAGCTATCCATCTGTACTTATATGTGTGTGTGATTTATAACCTATCATCTATCTAGAAAGCAGTTTACACTGCTAGGTCTTCATCTTCAATTTACAGTAAACACTTCGGTGAGACTTTTTTTTTTTTTTTTTTTTTTTTTTGGTGATTTTTTTTTTTTTTTTTTTTAGTTTTCAGCGGTTCTGCGTATCACGTGTGCACGTCTTCCATCTCTGACTGTTGTACCTCTTGCAATGCACTCTTGTACCCAGCATTCCCAGTGGGTGGCTCCCAGGAAGTGTGTAGGACATAGGTGTGGATCACTCAGGGACTTCAGGCATGGTCTCCAGGTCACTAACCACAGGCAGCCACGGCGATTTCCTCTGCCAGTAGAACATACTAATTGTCTGGATTCCCGTCCTAAAGGTGCTGCCAAGAACTCTTGCCCTTCCGTTTGTTGAGGTCTCCAGGAATCTGGGGCTCCCTCCTATCCTGGCCCACTCTGATCTGGTGCTGACAAACTGGACCAAGAGGAACCCTGAAGGGTAAGGAGGGAAAGGTTTCTGCAGATATCAACAGACTGCGGTTGAGGATAGACTCAGGACTTCAGCTGTCCCCACGATAAAGGGTTCAGGATCTTAGGGCTATTTTACACGGATCTGTGTGCTCCGTCATTTGTTTTATGGTTCCTATGAAAGAGTGAATACACACGTTTAAACTTCAGACATTTCTTCTTTGTGGGCTCTAAGCACGTTGGCCTCAAATGATTTCTCTTGGTGCTTCCTCTCCACACCTGGATTTCTCAATCAGACCTTCAGCTTCCTGCATATAACCATGCTGTGCTGTTTTTCACTTCATGTGGTGTGACCTCCCTTCTGCCCATCATTCAAGTCAAGTCAGGATTGGGCATCAAGGGGTGATCAATCTGATTATGAACAAATAATCCCAGCTGTGTGGGATTCTGATTTATGCCATCTATTCCACCTAGCTTACACCATTTCACAGTTGACCTGGGCATAGAAGCATTTGTCTATTGATTTTTTTTTTTTTTTAACAAACAACAAATCCACGGAGACTTCATTTTCACAGTCAAACTTGTTTCAGGTGGCAGATGCAGGGCAGAATTTACTTTTGTGATAAATCAAAACATCAAGAGAGGAGTTGAGGCTGACTAGAAAGAGGCCTTCCTTGGTGTAATGGTTGTAGGTAGCCATGCATTACTGAAGGAGATGGTTGAAATCTCCTGTGGAAGCCTACAGGAACCTAACATGCCTACCCTTCCTTGTGAGAACTGAAAAGGGCTCCCCTTATTTAGGGACTGCTGAGCCCTAGAATTCTATGCTTTCTGTGATGCTGATGCTGGTGTGCGATGACGTCATGTGATGTTGGTGTCATATGATGACGTCATGTGGTGATGTCATATATGACTGTGTGTGACGGAGGACAGAATAAACCAGTGTTGGGGGGCGCAGGCGCTCCGCTCCTGCCTTCTATCCCACACAGTCCTTTCTTCGCTTTATATTTAGATACAGTTTTTCACCACACTGCCAAAGCTGACGTGTAATTCAGACTGTGGTATAAGCTGTCATTGACTTGATCCTTCTACCCCAGCCCCTTGACTAGCTGGAACTAAGGGCATACACCACCAGGCACACATGGAAAGCTCGTGACTCTAGCTTAGAACTGGGATGGGTGAGATCATAAATATAAGTGCCTGGATTACTGTGGTGACTACACAGCTGGGTTTATGACTCAAGGGAAAAGGAGAAAGGTCTGGAGGGAGAATGTGTCTGCTCTGGGGAGAGAGAGTGGAAAACAGCCACAGGAAGTGAGGTGCAGGGCCCAGAGATGCAGGTGCAGGCCTGGGGGTCCCCAGCCGTTCTTCTGGGTGATCATCTCCCTGAGTCTTCTAAGATGTATACACAGAGCTTACTAGTGCCATAAGGAAATGAAAGAAATAGAAGCAAAGCGCCCCCAAAGCGCTTCAGCATCGAGACACAAACAGTAGTTCAATGTTGAGAGAAACACAGTGTCTTTAAAATTCCAAGAGAGTGGCAGGGAGAGCATGGCGAGGGGGGCAGACACTGATCCAAGGCAAATCTTAACAGGTGGGTAGGACCGAGTAACTGAAGAGAGACCTGCAGTGATTGACAGACACATGAGGAACATCAAGAGTGAACTCGTGCCTGCAAAGACAGCCAGGCACTGGAGCTGGGAATTTGGTTTATGCTGCCACCCAGTGGCTCACTGCCCAGTGACAAACCATGACATGCTGGGTGTGTGCTGATATGTGGGCATTGGAGATAAGTGCCTTAGCCTGGGTGCCTCAGACCCAAGAATTATATCTGGTTATCAACTGAGTTGTTTTCTTCTTCTTTTTCTCTTTGCCATTGCCAACAACTGAAATTTGACCAGACCATTGGAGATCAGGTAAGATGTCCCTTTAGAACCACGGTTACCTTATCTTAAAGACTTATGAGAAAAACAAGGGGGGATGCATGTCAAGATCGATGGACAGCACAGTAGCAGCTATCTGAGAGCTCATGAAAATGCAGGGAAATGTGACAAAGAGCCCGCAGTCCAAGGGGTAGCTCTGATGGAGGCTACCTTGTAGGGGTGCCAGGATTTGTTTCTCTTAAACGCATGTCCCTGTGGGACAACAATAAAAAGCACAGTGTAAGAAAACAGTTGTGACTGGGAAACCTGACAGAGACATTTCATCTCTGCGTACCATTTACAAAAGATCAGGGGCAGCCAGGTAATCGCTAATAAGAGTCCTTCTGAAATCCCTCGTCCTCTGGTGAACTGGAGCCCACAGGAGTAGGTCTGGTCTGTGGTCAGAGGCTCCACCTTCCCCGGGGAGCAAAGCTGGTAGAGAAGTCACAGTTGCACCCCATACCCATCCCCCCTCAGATCCGTGAAGGGCGCAGGTAGAAGGCAAAGACGTCATTCCCCGAGCTGACACACCTGTGCTGGACCACTGGCAGCGTTGGCAGCACGTGACTTGCATCTGCTTTTCTGTTTTGAGGCTTGAGTCTCGGCTTTGTGCGTGCTTGCCATGCTAGGGACGAAGCGGCCTGGGTTTGGTAGATCAGCTCAGATGGGAAGATGTCAGGTTGATTCAAACTGACCCGTCTTTTTTTCCTCTCTTTTTAAATTTTTCTCTCATATATTTCATCCCAACTGCAGCCTCCCCCTCCCTCCCTCCACTCCTTTCAGTCCTCTTCCCATATCCCCTTTCCCCCAGATCCACTCTTCCTCCATTTCCCTTCAAAACGGGTGTGTGCAGGTGTGAGGGGATTGGGGGTGGGGAGGCTTCCCAGGAATGCCCACAAAACATGGCATAACAAGTTACAAGAAGACTGGGCACAAACCCTCACATGGAGGCTCGATGAGGTGACCCAGTAGGAGGAAAGGGGTCCTAAGAGCAGGCAAAAGAGTCAAGACACCCCTGCGCCCACTGTTAGGAACCCCACAAGAACAACAACCTGTAAGATCTGTAAAGGGGATCCCCTTTGACCACTCTAGCTCCAAGACCCCTTAGCTTTGGCTATGAGTGATCATATCCAGAAGGACCAGATACCCCTGCCGCAAAGAACTGTTCAGACGGCGCGGTTCCCATGAGTCTTTCACTGGGGCAAAGGTCAGGGATCATCAACAACATGGTAAACGCCAAGAGTCCTCTGGGCGGGGGACTTGGCTCCAACTGACCTGGCCTCCTTCCTTCCCGGGGGGCCTCTTTTTCCCAGTAACCTGGAGACCATCATCTCTTTCCCGGGGGGAGAGAGCCTGCAGGGCTTCGTCCTGGTGACAGTTCTGGTGGAGAAGGCAGCAGCGCCTGGCATTAAGGTACCTTCTCACTTCACGGTGTTTCGTCTTCAGTGGTTTTCTTCGCGCGGACAGTCAGCCCTTTTCCTACTTGGGTTGAGTATGAAGGGGGAGATCTGAAGTCACCCTGTGGTGTCAGTACCCTTTTAGCCTGCAGTGAACCGATTTCTCCATCCGCACACAGCATGCAGGGAGCAAGGGACACCCTGAGGTAGCTGTCGCCGTTCTTGCTCTCGCAGAAGCTAGAGTCGCACAGGTTAAAAATAAAACAAAGAAGGAGAAAGGCTGTTTCCTGAAAAGACAGATAAAAGCAAATCCGCCCTGGACAGGGGTTCTCCCAAGAAATGGCAGCTGGATAAGACCTAGTGGGGATAGGTATGTTTCTTTCAAGACACCAACTTTGCCAAGACAAGAGAAGAAATGGTCTCTCCCAGAAAGCAGGCATCAGCATTGAAGTCACTCAGGTTTCCCAGCCCCAGGCGGAGGGGGCCCAAAATTCATTTTTCCCCTTCGGATCCCATAGGGTGTCGAAGGGCAGGACATAAACGACGCGTGAGCACCCAGACCTCACCTTTACCTATGGATTAAGATAGATTTAGAGCTTTAGTGGATGCCTGCTGTGTGGTAGAGTGTCCGTTCCTGGCAAACTCCACGGTCAAGCAGGGGCGTGGCCTGTGAAAGCCCTGGGTTCCAGCCACGTCCACACGCTATGGTGGAATCCTGTAGCCGCTTCCGTCCTCGTCCATTTGTCTGATCCGGTGGAAGAGGCAGCATGTGGTGGTTCGTCAGCTCAGCTGAGGAGATCAGGCCAAGACAAGGAGGGCTTCGGGGCACATGGAGTTGTGAACCTGGGAGAATCAGGGCCTGTCTGATGTCACACAAGAGCTCTCCAGTGAGGCTGAGCCAGGCGGGGTTGCCAGAGTAGAAACAAGAAGTCCAAAGGGAAGACCCCGCTTAGGCTGCAGGGGTATTCCAGCAGCGTGGGCTCCCGGGATCGGCCTCCGTTTTGGATTTTAAGGGGGAGTAGTGAACTGAGAGTGATTCTCATCCCTAGGCCCTGGTTCAGGGAGTGGAGGCCATTCTGAGACACAGCCGGGAAACCCTGCTCCAGGCCCTGCAGCAGCTGAAGCTCTCCATGCAGGATATCACCAGAACCTTGGCCCAAATGCACGGTAAGACGCTGGGGTAACACCTCCAGAGGCCTGGACCTGGACGGACCCCACCTGGGTGATGGTGCTCCACCTCTCCACAAGATGGCGCTGGTGTTCTACCTTGGTTTAGAGGAACCCGTTCCCTAGCTGAGAATGAGTTTTCAGCCAGCGGAAATAATGTTTTGCGGAATCGTTCTTTATATTTTTGTGTGATTGGGGTAGTTTCCCTTCTTCGGGGTCAGATCCGTCTTTGGGACGCTGAGTTTTTGGTGAAGCCTGAGAGATCGGATGAGTCACGAGGAGAATGTTGGTTGGTTGTACTTCAGCCTCCCAGGTTAGGCTTACTGTGGGGACAGGGCTGTCTCGAGGTGTTTGCAAGCCCCTCAGGAGTCGTTTGTTTTTCCTCTCTGTGGGTTCTGAGACACCTAGGCCTGACCTGGGCTTCCGTGGCCAGTGCAGGCAGGAGCTGGGGTAGCAAGGTGGGCATTCTTCTCTGATGGCCAACTTTTGTTCTGGAGGTACCAAATACCCGGCAAGTTCATGAACACAGAACTCTGTCAGTTGTGCTCGCTGAGAGCTTTAGGCAGGTTCGAGGGAGGAGCGCGTCCTCTTCGCAAGAGAAGCAAAGTAAACACCCTTTTCCCGGAGTCTTAAGCTTCATAAAAGGAAGATTCCGGCAGGAGTGTCCAAGGGGCACAGGGGGAGAAGGAGATGGTGTGTCACCTTCCACGACATAAACAGAGTCACCCCAGGCTCTGTGCAGTCCCCTGAGGTCACAGGATCACACATTTCCAGCCCACTTCCCATTTCCCTGGATTCAAGTTCTCAGGGATGTGTCGGTTGGTTTCCCAAACCTGCTCCCCAGATGGTGGGATGCACTGCAGCTTTGCCAAGAAACCCGGGGTCTCCGGATCCCAAGGTGAACAACGGTCGTTGGGAAGATTTTGATACGCTCTGGTGACGCATGCTGTGTGCCACGTAGTTACACAGCAGCATCTAACACAAGCTTGCCTGTGCTAGTTTTCCACCATGTTCCAAGTCCAGAAAGACCCTCAGGATCCTCTGAAGGAGGTCTGAGGACCCGGGAGCCTCCAAATGTACCCCTTCCATCCTATTTGATCCTAGGACAGATTTCCCCATGCAACGGGATTTTCAAGGTTTTATGACTCGCTGAATCCACATACATGGGGAAGGAGGGCGACCCGTGTGCACGCTTTCCCAAAACGGCAACAGCACATTTCTCACCATCCGGCGAGGTCCTCAGTGTGGGCAGGCCCTCCTCTATCTCAGGATGGAGCATGCGGCCCTGCCTCTTGGAGCCAAAAGAAAACAGTAGCCAGAATGGCAAGTCCAGAAATGGCCAGTGAGTTTCCATCTTGAGTGTTGAGACACTGTGGGAAAGAATGCTTCCGGCACTACCAGGCCGAACGACCATGGCAAACCATACCGGGAGGCTGACACCCAGCTCAGGGGCCAACGGGCCTTCAGATGATTTTTCCGTACTGAGCCCACTGTGGCACTTTGGGGCAGGAACAGGCCACCACCCCCTTGCCCTGGGCACAGGCAGACACTTGGGCACAGCCTCTGGGCAGTGTCTGATATGCAGCTGCTACTTTGTGTGTGTGTGTGTGTGTGTGTGTGTGTGTGTGACACAGAGTTTAGCTGGGCAGATTCCCTCTGCTCTCAGTCCCCAGGTTAGACTTCACCAGACAGCCAGTCGCTATTTTCAGAGCCCAGCTTCAGCAAACATTCTTTCCCTCAGCGCATACTTCCTTCCCTGGCATGCCGGCTCCACAAAAATGCCTTTTGTGGACATCAGAGGCCCACTGCAGTGGGAGCCAAGTCCCCGGGCCTCTGCCCAGCTTAACGGAGCTGTTGTCCACAGTGCTCAGAAACAGCTAACAAAAATAAAACCAGCCTGCTCTGCTCATACCCGAACTCCTGCACGGCCATCACGGTGCTGAATGTCAGACACGGCCTCCCCAGCCTGTCGTCGCTTGCTTCAGTTTAGTGCTATGTACCTGTGTGACCGTCTCTGGAGGGACGTCTTACCTTTATGGCCCACCTGGGTGGGAGTTCGGGGACCCACTGGACAGCCAGAGTATTTTCAGGGCTTCGAGCCTTTAAATCGCTTCCAGGAATGATTCTGCAGCTCATCAACAGGCCACGCCCCTAAGAGTCAATTCCCCTTAGAAAGGTCAAGGTGTATGTATTTCTCTCCAGAAAGTAGTTTGTTTGCTTCCTTTGCTTCCTCTGGCATCAACAGAAGGTCCGACCTCAGCCTGAATCACAGCCTAAATAGCGTTTTCTTTTAGGGGCTGTTGAGATGCTTAGATGCACAGCGCTGGCTATGTGAGGATGTAAGTCTCCACCCCCAGTACCCAAGCACACAGCTGGGCGTGAGGTTCACATCTGTAACCCTAGTGCTGGGGAGCGGAAAACAGGAGGGTCCTAGAGCTCCTGGCAGCCAGCAGAGTAGAATCTGTGAGCTGTGCTCTCGGTGAGAGATTTAAAGGGGGTGAGGGAGGGGACACCCAGAGCTGACCTCAGGCCGCCCCACTAATCACACACCTGCACACACAGGGGTAGAATTTTTCTTATGATGGGAGTGGGCAGTCAAATGTTCCCCTCTGATAAAGCGCTAACTGATGGAAGTCTTCCGAGGACAGAGGTGGAATGGGGCTGTACCATAGGCTCTTCTGATTTTGATCATATGATTTCTTTTCCAAGAAGTTTTCAGTTTTAGTTTGTGAACTTATTATTTTTTTTTAAACAAGCCCACTCATCACTAATTATATCATCACTAATTCTATCATGGGTACTCCCTATTAGTTTAAATCTAGTAAAAATCATGTTTCTTTTGCTGGAGGTGGCCTTCGGTCATGGATCAGTTACCTAAGCAATCTGCATGTATCCAAACTATTTAAGCTACTACCTTAAGTCCAGTTTTAATTACTTTTTAAATCTACTTTTAACATGTCTAAGCATCAGGTGTGAAAACATACATAACTGTTTTGGTTTATTTATCTATTTATTTATCTATCTATCCTCTCTCTCTCTCTTTCTCTCTCCGTCTTCTCTCCCTGGCTGCTTTTATCCACTTCTTTGTTCGTTCTCTCTCTCTCTCTAGTCAACTTGATCCAAACTACATTCATCTGAGAAGAACCTCAACTGAGAAAAAAAAAAAAAAAAAAAAAAAAAAAAAAAAAAAAGCCTCCTTCAGCTTGCCCGCAAGCAGGTCTGTAGGGAATTTTCTTGATTAATGGTGCAAAGGCCCAGCCCACTGTGGGCGGTGCCTGGCTGCTATAAGAAAACAGGCTGAGCAAGCCTGTGAGCAGCATTCCTCCGTGGTTTCGGCTTCAGTTCCTGCCTCGACTTCCCCTTATGTTAGAATATAAGCTGCAGGAGGCCCGCATCGCTTTTGGCCACGGTCTTTATCACAGCAATAGAAAAGATGGCAATGCACGCACCCAAGGCAACTCTCAACACGTTGAAAATTCTTCAGCTTTGGAGAAGCCTCTGGAAGGGGTATTAATGTATCAGACTACCTAAAGATGTACCACCCACAGGTTTTTGTTCTGTTTTGTTTGTTTCCATGGCTGGGGGTGGGGCGTAGGTCCTGAGTATGCTCAGTAGGTACTCAGCCCGTGCTCCACATCCCGTGGATCCACAGTTCTTTCTGCTTCAGGTTAGCTTGGATTTGCCCACATATCCACGCCCTTCCCCGCCCTGCTCTCTCCTACACGTAATTATTTGACTCATTCTGCTTTTCTTTCTCTAGCTGTCATAAGACACTTTTACACTTGCCAAAAGTGACCCGGCGAGGAAAGGGTTTATTTTGCTTCTACTTCCGGGTCACAGGCCATTACCCAGGGGAGGAAAGTTGGGGCAGAACTATGGAGGACGCAGCTTACTGCCTTGTTCTCAGGCTCACTGTTAGCTACCTTTCTTCCACAGCCAATGCCACCTGCTGAGGGGTGAAACCCCCCTCACCTCAGTTAGCAATCTAGAAAATGCATCCCCTTGGGTCCACAGGCCAGTCTGCTGGAGGAAATCCCCCAACTGAGACTGTCTCAGATAACTCAGGACTGTGCCAAGGTGACGGCTTGGGATTTCTTGAAGACACGCCTGCTAATAGATTAGAAGGTGGCAAGCTCTGTTGCCTAAACATGCACTCATTTCTCTTCCAGGATCGAACAGTGTTTTTGCTAGCCATCGAATCCTTTCAGGCACTGAACATATCAAGACAGGGTCTTCGGGTCCCAGGGTCTGAGGCCTGAGCTGTCGGTCTGTCTTCTCTCCCTGGCTGCTTTTATCCACTTCTTTGTTCGTTCTTGATTCTTACTCCTATTATTCCACTGATTCTTATGGTTGTCATAGTGTCTTGCCTGCTTTCTCAGTACAGGTCTTCATTGGCTATCGAGTTCCCTTGTGTGTGAATGCAGCTTATGAGTGTTTCCATGCGCGGGTTTGCTTGCGTTTCTTTCAAGGTGAAACAGACGTCTATATCCTGCTTTAATTACAGTTATTATTCTGCTTTATTATTTGCAGTTTTTGCGTTTAGCAAACCTGTATTTTTAGTTAATTACCTCCACGCTTCCGTTTCTCACTTGTAGAATGAACCTGGTATTTAAACATTCACTTGGAATTTGAGGACTTTGGTAAACATAGTTGTTGATTGCAGCAGTAACCTACAGGTTATCTGTTATTATTATTATTATTTTTTAATGTGGGAATCTTGTTGCTGAGAAGGGCTTACATTCATCACTAATTCCTGATTGCAGTTTTCCTTCCCTTTCCTTCTCTCAGTTCCTCCCATCCAGATCCATTCCCTTTCTGTGTTGCATTAGAAAATAAGCAGGCTGCTAAGGGATAATAATAAAATAAAACAAGATAAAGCAAAAACTGTCAAATTGGAGTATTACAAGACAAACAAACAGATGGAAAAGAGCCTTAGAAAAGGCACAAAACCAAAATAAAACAGAACGAAAACAGATATAGGTGTACACACATCTACACACTCAGGAATACCAGAAACCAGAAACCATGTGTGTTGGCTAGTTTCCAAACTCAATACATAAATTATTTGAGAGGAGGGAGTCTCAGTTGAGGAAATGCCTCTCTAAGATTGGGCTGTTCTCAAGCTGTAGGGCATTTTCTTAAGTAGGGATGGATGGGGGAGGGCCCAGCCCATTGTGGGTGGTGCCATCCCTGGCCTGGTGGTCCTGGGTTCTGTAAGAAAGCAGGCTGAGCAAGCCATGAGGAGCAAGCCAGTAAGCAGCACCCCTCCATGGCCCCTGCCTCAGCTCCTGCCTCCAGGTTCCTGCTCTGCTTGAGTGCCTGTCCTGACTTCCTTTGAGAAGGAACTATGATGTGGAACAAGTTGCTTTGGTCATGGTGCTTTATTAGCGCAATAGAAACCCTGACTGAGACACTGTATAACAGACAATAAAAATTAAAGGTAAGATAACATTTAAAGGGAGGGTCCCCGGTATGATATTATCAGACAGTGAGCTTCCAAAGATGCCATAGAACAGCTGTTTCCCCATGAGACTTCCTAGAGAAAACTAAGTTTCCATTTCCAAGCAGTTATCTGTTGGAGAGAGAGTCTGGGATAGGGATGGGGCATGTGTCCACTTCTCCTCTCAGCACTGGGATCCCATCCGGTTGCAGACCCATGTAGGCCCCGTGCGTGTTGTCACAATCTCCCTGAGTCCATATGTTCCTTGTTCCTGTTGATTGAATGGACCTTGTTTTCTTGGTGTCCTTTTTCTCCTCTGATTCTTACACCGTTCTTGCTTTTTCTTCCACATGGCTCCCTGACCCCTGAGGGGAGGGCTTTGATGGAGACATCAAAATCCATTTAGGCCAGAGTGTTCCAAGGTCTCTCACTCTCTGCAAAATGGCTGGCTGTGGGTCTCTGTATTTGTTTCCCATTTGCTGCAGGAGGAAGCATCTCTGATGGTGGCTGAGCAAGGCATTGATCTATGAGTATAGCAGAACATCATTAAGTCATTTTATTGCTGCTGTTGTTGTTTTTTTTAAGATCACTATTACTTGTTTTTTTCCACCCTAGGTCCCTGGACCATCTAGCTTCAGGTTCTTGGACACCCAAGCAATATCAGATATGGATTCTGTTTTACACAGTGGGCCTGAAGTCAAATCAGATATTGCTTAGTTATTCCCGCAGATTTTGTACCACAATTGCGGTAGCATGTCTTGCAGGCAGGACACCATTGTAGATCCAAGACTGTCTAGCTGGCTTTTTCACTCTTCTCCTTTGGTAGAGTACAGAGTCCCACCCTGTGCCCAAGACACCAGCATAGGGGAGTGACCCTCTATGTCGTCACCAGCTTGGCTTGTTCATGCTCACTGAGTTGCATGGGAATTGCCTTCAGCAAAGGGGCCCTGTCAGCTGTGCAGAGCAGCCTATTGTCCTGTCAACATCCTGGATTGCTTTGCAAGGGGTTCCTGTGGGACCCCTTCGGTCAACAATGCAATCAGATATAACCCAATTACAGTACCAGAAGCTTTATTTGGTGACAAGAGATGTCCAATTGGGGCTCTGTCTCCCCCATTATTTGGTAATTTCAGTTAGATTGCCTTTATTTATGTGTATATTTGAGGAAGCTTCTGCTGTATTAGGTTTCCATACTTCCCCTGCAATGGGCTTTAACCTTAGGAGCCTCTCCCTGTATTCTCTCCCTCATCCACCTCTTCTGTCCCCCTCCCCACTTGATTCTCCTGTTTAGTTCCATTTCCCCATCCACCTATAACTATCTATTCCATTTCCCTTTCCTGGGGGGATTATTTATTCTTTGTGTTTTCTTGGGTGTGGTTAACCTCTTCAGGCTCTTCTTTCTAGTGTCTTCCGTAGAGCTGGATTTGTAGATAAATATTGCTTAAATTCAGTTTCATCATGGAGTGTCTTATTTTTTCCATCTATTGATCATTAATTCTTATATGTTTTATTTCTTTCTTCTGGCTAGGAGCTCTAATACAGTACTGAATGGAAGTACTGATTCTTCTTTTATGAATTGTTTTTAAATATCTACTGAATATATTTTACGTTTTCATGTAAATCCTGTTGTATCTATCAAAATGATCACTTGGCTTTACCTATAATACACTGAGGTATGTAAAAATAGTAATTTAGTACACATCACCCACTTTTTTCTGCAAAGGGCTTAATGGTTTGGATAATAAGAAAATGCCAATATCCAAGAGCACTCCCAGAAAACAGCCTAGCACACGGGACACTTGAGAAGTCACACTTGAGGAGAGAGGGTGTGACTGTACTGAGGAGTCACACTTGAGGAGACAGGTGTGACCACACTGAGGGGTGTCTGAAAGCACTGTGGCTGCACCGTCCTGGCTAATGGGGGCTTCAGAGAAAATGGACAAGGAGAAGAAAAACTGGACTCTGAGTGTAATGGGGCAAAAAGAAAACTGATGGGAAGGGTGTGTTGTTAGCTAGACTTTATCAAAAGACGTTCCTTTTTCTTTCAAAAACAAAGAAATATAATCATTCATTTGGGTAAGATAAATGTGGACTTATTTCCCAGAATGCAGAGGACCCCAGTGATGTAGCTAGCTCAGCCTTTTAAAGTAGATCAAAGACATTTAGAATTAATAGAGCCGTGATGACCCTGTTCCTTAGGTAGGAGTGTATCCATCTTCCCCAAGGACTCCACCACCCAAGCATGGCTGGTCTGGGCAGCTTGGGGCTAACAGCTCTGTTGGCCCACTGTGACAACCCCTGGAAAGCCCGCTGCTCACAGTGACACTTCCGGATGTCGGTCATTTGCTGTGCCTCGCCTGTCGAAAGGGGCAGTCTCTGCTGTTCTTTTCTAAGCTTTCCATACTCTCCTGTGCACTGTGTCACTTGGACGCTCTCGCACATTGTGTCTACTTAAAAAATATTTTTTAAAGGAAGGTCTTAGTCTCTGACTGGTGGTGGTGAAGTACGGAAAAGGGGAGGCCAGCATATGGCACGGATGAGCAGCCCTGTGAGGGCCCGTGCCCTCTTCAAGGGAACATTCCATCTACACTTGCTGCTTCCATTCTGGGCTCTGCATAGATCAGATAGGGGTGAGGGAGCCCCAGGAAAGCAGCAGGGGCCAGGCACATGTGGCCAATTGTTTTTATGCCTGTGGTAAAGTTCACATTTGATTGTTTTCCAGATTATGTAGACCCAGACATATTTTACTCGGTCATCCGGATCTTCCTCTCCGGGTAAGTACAGTTCAGTTGGTTTCCTGCCTAAGACCTTCGTACAGTTCCCCAGATTTTGTGTGATGATAGACAGATAGAAGCTTCCTAAAGTAGGAAATATAACAAGTGAACCAAGCTGGCAAAGCCACCACCTGGGTCTACTATCTAGGAAGACAGAACCCAGGAACCATCAGAAGGAAAAGGCTCTCAGGCTGGGTTCTAGTAAGGGCAATGCGATTGTCTTCAGCCACCAGATGGAACCATGGATCCCCTGAGAACCCCAACTTTATGACAGGGGCAAAAAAATCCAACCAACCAACCAACCAACCACCATCACCACCACCAACAAAACCCAGTAATAGTCACTTTTTGCCTCTTTGACCTTTGAGGAGGTCATAGCATTCACGGACCTATCTAGAAACAAGAGTCTAGGCCTTCACCTGACTCACACTTTTGTCCCTCCCTCCCTCCTCTCCTCTCTCACACACACTCACATCAGGCACATTTTTCTCTCCCGATTATTCCTACCTTGACACACTCAGTCAGATTGTCATCCAGTTCGCCAACCAGCGGAACTGATTCGCTGTTGTTGACCTTTGTGTCTTGTCGACTTTGAGGAGCCGTTGATGCTGTCGCGAGAAAGCCTCTACGCTGTGCCTGGACACGGCAAGAGGCAGGCTAAAGGCTAGCTGTATGAATGCCGTCCCCCGTTGGGAAAGGGGTGCATGTGTGGTGCACTTTCTCCGGACTGGGGAGTTGTGAGACACTCTGAGGGGGGCTGTGGTGAACCCTCTTGCAGGGAGCAAAGACTGGACACAAGAACGTTTCCAGAGAGTCAACGTGAGAGTGATATGGAGGGAAATGAACATACACTGTGGATTTTAAACAGTCCCAAAGTCCCTGTGGGGAAGGCCGCCCACTTTTATGGTACTATTGAGAAGCTGTAGAGGGTCAGGGGTAGAGACTCCTGCGAAGAAAGCATGCTCTTGAAGGGCTTTTAGGGCGCTACCCAAAGCCATCAGCCTTGCTCCTCCATGTTCTGTCCACAATGATGCCCTGCCCAGCCACAGCCAAGGTGATGAGATCAAAGGCCCATGGACAAAATCTCAAAGCACAAACCAGGAAAGTCCCACATTCTGATAGGTTGATTACTTCAAGTGTGTGCTATGGCAACAGCTTTGATCTAAAGGGTAACAGAGGCTTTATTTATTTGTTTGTTTTGAGATCCCATATCAAGCATATACTAGAAGGGGTCAGTGAGGACAGGCCTCCCTGTGTTTCCCCCCTGCTCTGCAGCCTCTGTGAGCTCTCAATAGTGTAAACATTACCACACCTTCAGCAGCTTAAAAAAAAAAAACCTAGCTGTAGCCTTTCAGAGGAGCCTCTATAGCTGGCTCCCATCCTGTTCCCTCTCTTCCACCACTTCTGAATGAGATTTAAGCATCCTCCCTGGAGTCCTCCTTGTTGTTTAGCTTTCTTAGGTCTGTAGATTTTAGTATGGCTATCGTATATCATACAGCTAATACCCACTTGTAAGTGGGTATATACCCTGTGTGTCTGCTTCTGGGATACCTCACTCAGGATGATCTTTTTCTAGTTCCTATCATTTGCCTGCAAATTTCGTGATTTTCCTTGTTTTTAATAGCTGAGTAACATTCCATCGTGTAAATGGAATACTGTATCCTTTCTTCAGTTGAGGGGCATCTGGGTTGTTTCCAGAGTCTGCTATCATGCATAAAGCTGTTATGAGCATAGTAGAAGGACATGGAGGGACAGGAGCTCCACAGGGAGACCAACAAAGCTAAAAGGAGTCCAGCCCTCCAGCTGCCTTGACTTCAGCCTGGAGACCCTGACAGAAAGCATACCGAGCTTGCCTGGGCTTTGGTCCACTCAGTGCTGTATCAGGTGAAGATTTTCCTTTGGTGTGTGTGTGGGGGGGTGTGTGTGCATACGTGCCTGAGTGTGTACATGTGTCTGTGTGTGTGCGAGTGTGAGCACCAGTGTGTGCAAGTATGTGTACGTGTGTCTCTATGTGCATGTGTGTGTCCGTGTGCATGTGTGTCTGTGTGTGCACATGTCTCTTTGTATGCGAGTGTCTCTGTGTATGTGCATGTGTATTCATGCCTATGTCTGTGTGTGTGTGTAAAACTGATATTTCTCTTTCTTTCAAAGTATCAGACCGGAGCTTCCCTGGACTTGCTAGAGGCCTGATATGTTGCCCCCGACCTCTGTCCTATGTCCCCAATGTGGCTCCTGACAGAGCAGGGTCACCTGGAATTTTTCTAGAATTACATACTTTCCCAACTTCTCCTTTGACCAGCAGCCAGGGGAAACTTCTCCTAATGGGGCTCCTGCGGTCAGTCTCCTGGGACGAGTTGGGGAAATTCCCACATGAAGGCTGAGCTGATGGGTGACCTCAGTCCCTCTGAGAAGTCCTTCCGCCTCGCTGTGTAACGTATCACGGCGGTGGGAACGGCTCTAGTCGCAAGCATCCTAGGAATTCAGCTAGGAATCCAGAACTGTGTTTACAATTCCAGGGACCCGTGTCTTTCAGAGGAATACATTCTCCTTCCTCTTTGGTCAGAGGCATGATGGGAACCCGAAGGTAACTTCGTTTTCATCAAATCCTGGAAATGACACTTTTTATCTGGTGCCTGCATGAGGGCCATCCCTGAGACCGTTCCCGTGCGGCTAAGTGCAGGTCGCAAATCCTAACCGTCACTATAGATTCAAAAAGCATCTGGATTGTGGGGACTCTAGTAGACGGAGAGCTACAATGTCAGTCTCCTCACTCTGCACCCGCCTTGCATTTGCTCCGCAGTTTCTCAGTTGCTCCTTTAAAATGCACATGTTGGGAAGGACTTCATGTGGAAATGAGGTGTGTGCCCTTCAGTTCCCAGCCCCTCACTGTCCCAGGGAGGCCAGGGACGGCTGGGGGGGGAGCCGTCACTTCATTTTTTGTTGTCTCCTTCAACTTCCCCTTTCTTTGGAATTGCTAGAAATATACCAGGAGAAAAGCTAAAAATAACCTTATCATCCAGACCGGAAATGAAAATGGCCCCATTCCTTTATAAACAGCAGCTCACATACTTGGGGAAAAGAGTTGTTTTTGTTTTGTTTTGTTTTTTTTTTTTTTGTCTCACAGTGCTGCAGAGCATAGGGTGTGAAAACAGACCCAAGTTCTTTATCATCTGACCTCGGTGCTGGTATTTCCTGCATCGCCTTCAGGATGGCTGGCCTCAGCAGAGGCCCTCTAGTGAGGGCCGGAAGGACACTGTCTGATGGCATTCTTGGCATTCACCCTATCTGACAGTTCCTTGGGCTAGTGGGGCCCTTTCAAGCACTTGGCTTGAGTCTTCTGAAAGTCATACTGACTGACTTGTGGAATGCTCGTTTTCCATTCATTCATTCATCAAATCGTTAGCAAAGAGGGCTTACCACTTTCCAGACAGCGTCTGTGTGCTGGAAACAGCAGCGAAGAAAAGCATCCAGGTTGGTCCTTGAGGGGCTTGTGGTTTAAGGATGAGGAGAAGATACTGAATAAACAAACCTAGTCAGAGCAAACCTCCTGCAGGATGCGCTACAAGAGTGGGCGATGCCATGTAGGATGCAGGGGGGTGCTAGGAGGCCACACCTTTAGGTGTGGTGGCTCAGGTATCTTGTTTATTGATATCTAAAAATACCATATCCCGGGAGACGTGTGAACAGATAGAAATGCATGGGCCACGGAGCAGACCATGTGGATTCCTGTTCCAAGCAAAAGGACCAATTGCGTGACCTTGAGGAGGCAGCAGGCATCAGGAACGAGGTCAGAAGTGCAGGAGGATTACTGCATCGGCCACGCAGAGGGGCAGGGCTGGCTTCCTTTCTGCACAGCAAAGTCCCGGGATAACTAGTCACCTGTCTGGGGTAGGATGGTGGAGGGCAGGGCTAGGAAGAAGACCTCAGAGGTGGAACAATTGTCTTGAAGATGAGGGAGGAGGTGGAGCGTATGCATTCTGTGGGACGCAGACCACGGAGAAACAGGAGCATGTGTGTGTGTGCACACAGCTGCCCTCTACATGTGCTGGTGTGCACCAGGTCTGTTTCCCCCACAGCAGTCATGCCTGCAACATTTCTTCTTCATAAAACATCATTCTCCGGCTTCACTAGCCCTCAAGTCTGATATACTCTGGGCTGTTCACAGGCCTCTCTGAGCCCTGTCCAGCTCCTCAAATGGGTGCAAGAAGCAGGCGCCCCTACAAACTAGGGAAACTGAGGCTCAGAAAGGCCTGTGCAATGCGGTCAAGGGATGAAAGCATCAGCGGCCATTCTTCCTCTCCAAGGTTGCCAGAGCAATAAACAGCTGGTGCTTACTGGATGTTTAATATGCTCCAGGCACCTGGCAAAGAGCATTCGGATTAGTTCTTACAATGACCAATGAGATAACTATGAATGTCAATGCAAAACACAGCTCTTATCTCAAAGGAGTAAGAGTTCGTTTACTCTTTGGCCAAATATTAGTGCCAAGAAACACAGATTCAGGTGGTCCCAAGATAAGATGTTCCAGTGTGGGAGTGACTGGAAGAGATTTTGTAGTTCAAGGACAAAGAAAGTTACCAGTCAAGGAGTTTTGTGGGTATACCATGGGGACCCCAGGCAAGCAAGTTACAGCACACACCAAAAGCTCCGTACATTGGCTACATGCATAGGTCGTGGGGCATTTCCAGCTTTGGGGTGGTGGGTGCCTGCTCTCTCTCTGCGAAGTCAGAGCATTCCAGTCACAAAGAAAGCGGGTCAGACAGGAGGGAGTTCAAGGTGGCCCGATGTCGTTTGTCTCTGGATCTTCAAACATTGCAACTCTCCACGATCCGTCAGTCAGCTTTGTAGAATCTCTGCCATAGTCATGGCCTCCCTCCCAGGAATTTTGGTTCATACTAATACTCCTCAGTAGAGAAAGCCAAGGCTCAGAGAGGTTAAGTGGGCTAAGCCAGGGTTGACAACCAAAGCACAGCAAAGTTGAGCTTAAATTCTGTACCTGCCCAGAATAAAGACCTTGTCTCACAGCCTTGTCTCTCTTCCTTTGTTCTTCTTCTTCTTCTTCTTCTTCTTCTTCTTCTTCTTCTTCTTCTTCTTCTTCTTCTTCTTCTTCTTCTTCTTTTGTGAGACAGGGTCTCTCTGTGTAGCCTTGACTACCCTGGACTCACTTTGTAGACCAGGTTGGCCTCGCACTCATAGAGATCCTCCTGCTTCTGCCTTCCAGAGTGCTGGGGTTATAGGCGTGAGCCACCACACCTGGCTTCTTCTGCTTCCTGTTTTCCTTCCTGACTGTGACTGCCCTGGTTGGTAACCACAGAAATTCATGGAACAGTTGACCCCAAACAGCCACCAAATGTGGCAGCCTGGCTCCTGGTTGTATTTGCCACCCCAGAGCAGAGTGTGGGGAAGGTCTAGGGTGCAGGCAGGGGCGGAGCCTGTGCTTGCTGCACACATAGAGCCCACGTGTCCCTTCTCTGAGTACAGTGACTTGGACTGACAGGAAGTCACCCAGGGGCTGGCATGTTCTTTAGCAAAAGAGGTAAATAGAGGTAGGTATCTACACGAGAAAGGAAAACTGGAGTTGCAACTTTGGAATGCAGTGTGTGTGTGTGTGTGTGTGTGTTTCTATAATGTGGGACTCCAGGAACCTACTTCAAGTCTCTGTTTCCATAGGAAAGAAGGTAAACATTGCCTGGCCCCATCTCCTTCCAGTTGGTCAGGGTGAGAGAGGGAGTGATTCCGGGAATACCAGCTAAGTGTCTGTGTGTGCTTATGTGCCTGGGAATCTGTACTTGTGGGGTTACAGGTGTCAGGCTAGAGTCTGTGATGAGCAGAGGGAGTGGAGACTTGTTCAGAGCATCCAAATTGTCCTGTCGGTGGCAGTGATGTAATAAGTACACATATGTGTCAGAGCTGTTTAAATCACTGTAAGACCGATGAGGAGGGTTCCCACCCTTGTTTCTCTGGAAAATCCTTTTTATGGAGCAGAGGAGGGCTCCAACCTGGCATACAGTAGAGATGACGGCAGGCTGACACCCCTCGGGTACTCTGGCAAGCGTCACTGGATTTTCCTCAAGCCACTGTGCGTACCACGCCCGCTCCTGCACTGGCCCAGTGTCCATCCTTCTCCACCTTCTTTTCCTTGCTCCTGCCTAGGTGGAAGGACAACCCGGCCATGCCTGAGGGGCTGGTCTATGAGGGCGTTGCCACGGAGCCTCTGAGGTACTCTGGAGGAAGCGCAGCCCAGAGTTCTGCCCTTCAGGCTTTCGATGAGTTCCTGGGCATTCGGCATTGCGAGGAAAGTGGTAAGCAACCCTCTGGTGTCATCTCAGCTCTGGAGGGGGAGGGTCAGGCGGAGTAGGGGAGCATCTTTAGCAGCTGATAAGACAAGGTATAAATGAAAATCTTCTAAAGTTTACACCGGAGTAAAGCACCAGGCAGCTATGTGCATGCCGTCTCTTACATCACGTCAGTCAGGACCAGCACCTCAGATCTCATCAGGGTCTTGGGTGCACTTTCAAGCCTTAATACACGGCTGTGGACTGGGCTGCCCACATTCATGGTTGCCATAGATCTTTAATCTATAGATTTCCCTTTCTACAATGGGCTGATGATGTCAAATTCAAAGTCTAGGGCCTTGTGTGGTACAGTTTGAAGCAGCGAGTGATGGGCCTGACCTCTGTCAAAGCCTTTCCCAGGAAATGGCCCAGTTTTCCACTAAATTCGTGTGGACTGGAAGAGGGAGCCCATTGTTTTGAAACCTTTGGAAATAGTTGCTGGGTTTGATGGTACACGCCTGTAATCCCAGCACTGCGGAGGCAGAGGCAGGCAGATCTCTGTGAGTTCAAGGCCTGCTTGGTCTATAAAGTGTGTTCTGGAACAGCCAGGACTACACAGAGAAACCCTGTCATGAAAAACAAGAAAGAAAGGAAGGAAGGAGGGAAGGAAGGAAGGAAGGAAGGAAGGAAGGAAGGAAGGAAGGAAGGAAGGAGGGAAGGAAGGAGTTGTTGCTTTGCCTGGCAACATAGAGCTATGTCCTTAATGACTACCCAAAAAGAAAAAACAAAACAAAACAAACAAACAAAAGAATTGACTCTCCAGTCTCATCTGCATGAGCCTGTTCTCTGGAATAGTCAGGGTTTTTCCTGGTTTTTAGCATTTGATATTAATAATGAACTCTCAAACAAACAAATAAACAAAACAAATCAAAATAAAACAACAACTACAAAAACCCCCAACAACAACAATACCGCCCTCTAAAACCATCAGTTAAAGGTGTAGTGATTATCTACAGTAATTTGGCTTCTCCAGTTTTTACTAAAAGACCTGCTTTCCCATGTCTTCTCTATATGCACGGTAACTTCCATTCCCCTGGCTCCACCCCTCTCCCCCAGCAAGAAGTACCTAGCAAACAATTTGCCAGTCAGTGTGAGGGTTTGTGTGTGGGCTTGCAGGTGCTCCTGGAAGCCCTTAGCAGGAAACACTGCTTCATTCATGTTTGGTTCGGGATATGTACTGACTAGCAGATCCCTGTCCAACCTTATTATCTAAGAGATGCTTGCTTCTTATTCTCGCCTGCTTCTCCTGTCAACATCCACATATGTCCATTTGAGCATTTGACAGCTAGAACAAAGGCCCAGCTAGGCTGAGCGAGAAACTTATCAAGCATTTCTCGTACCTGAGTGTCTGAAACGGTGGGCAAATACTCTTGAGTGCCCGCCCTGAGCTAAGGTATTGCTCTGGGCTGTTTCTTTCAGTAAGTTTTCTGCACAGAATGAGAGACTACATGCCTCCTTCCCATAAGGCCTTCCTGGAGGACCTCCACTCGGCTCCTTCACTGAGGGACTACGTTCTGGCCTCTGGTGACGGGTGCTGCCTGACGGCCTATAACCAGTGTGTGGATGCTCTGGCAGAGCTGCGTAGTTACCACATCAACATGGTGGCCAGATATGTCATCTCTGCTGCTGCCAAGGCCAGGAGTAGGATGCCGAGCCATTTCTCACCCCATGCCTTGGAGGACAGGGGCACTGGGGGCACCGCGGTGCTGAGCTTCCTGAAGAGTGTCAGGGAGAAGACCGTGGAGGCCATCCTCCATCCTAGGGCTTAGCAACTCACATCCTGTGTCCTTGTGCTTAGCATCATGTCCTGTGTCCTTGTGCTGAGGCCCTGTGGGAGCCAGAACCAGGCCAGAGCTCTGCCTGAACCCAAGAATAGTTTTGCTCCAAAGAACATCATACCTTTTGTCCATAAACTGTGGCTCCCACCCCCCACTCCCTTCCCCAGCCAGAAACCTTCCTGCCTTGCCCAGTTCCCCTGCCTCACAGCAGGTAGATCCTCCTACCTCACATCTACAACCATCTCTTCATTCAGTATGCTGTGGGCAAGTCAGTGATACCCAAGCTCAATTTACAAAGAATCAAGCTGCCTTTGGGCATGTTGCTTTCTTTCCCTCATTACCTTTTTCCTCTACTTCCTTCTTCCCTTCTTCTCCCCCTCCACTTTCTTCTTTTCTTACCTCCTCTGTTTACTCCTCTTTTCCTCTTCTTCCCACTCTGCTCATCCCTTCTCTTTTTCCCTCCTTTTTGTCTTTGAAACAGGGTCTAACGGGCCCCAGACTGGCTTCCAACTTGAACCTGTGATCCTCCTGCCTCAGCCTTCTAAGGTCATGTGGATGTCCACATGTGTGCTGCCTGTTGTAAGGCTCTGCTCATTTCCTTTATTGATTACACCCAAGGCTTTTCAATACCAGGCAGTTGTTCCACCAATGAGCTACAGTGCCAACTCTCTGTGTTTCTCTAGGTTTGAAAGAAAAGCTTGATGAGTTGATTAGCCCGGCAGTGGGCTCTTTAGCCAGGCAGGCCTTAGACTTTGAGTAGCTGGGATGTATAGGGATGAGCCAATGAGCCAGTGAGCCATGCTGCTGCTGCTGCTGCTACTGCTGCTGCTGCTGCTGATGACAGCCATGATAAAGATGCTTTATCATGATAAAGATAAAAATAAAGATGCTTTATTAAAGATAAAGCATCTTTATCATGGTGCCTCTTCCTCTTTGTTTCTTTTCGTTTTTTGTTTTGAGACAGGGTCTTACTACGTTTTAGCTCAGGTTGCCTTGAACTCATGGCAATCCTCCTACCTCAGCACCCCCAGGACCTGGATTATAAACATGGGCTACCACAGCTGGCTGTACATCTGCTTAATTCACTAAGTCCCTACTGTGCTCTTGTATGGAGACTTGGGGGCGGGGTCAGCCTCTGTGACCTGGGACAGCCTTGCCCTCCCTGCTCACACTGAATTCAGCAATGGGTTTAGGTGCTTAGTGGAGATTTGTGGGGTGAGGGTGCTGGCCATACAAGCCTGGAAGTCACCCGCATGGGAGCTATCAGCTACCGATTCGGAACCGATGGGTCTTCCCCACATGGTGTAGACATAGCAAATTCTATTTTAATTCTCTCTGCTCTATTTTTAGGAGAATGTTTTTCTTTCTCCTTAGTGACACTGGGAATTTGTATTTGAAAAATGCTTTAATTGACCCTCTGAAAGCAAGTGAACCAAATAGGAATAAATAGTAAGTCCACATGTTTGGGGTAAAAATAAATGTGGCTTTTATTTTCGAAATTTCTAGTTCAAAGTCTTATTCTACATGGCTGAAGAAAACTTCAGGCTCACCAGCTTCAAGCCAATCCCATTAGTCAGGGTTCCTCCACTTTGCCATTGCAAGTGCATGCACACACTCGTGGCACAGACTCTTGTTTCATGGTCCTGTCTAGTGGTGTAGCATCCAAGAGGGCCCTCTGAGTATTGCCCAGCCTCTTCCAAATGCTTGTCTCCTATACGGGTCCAGGTCAGGTGGCCTTCGCAAGCCATCTCATCTGACCTAGAAAGCCTTTCAGCCCCTATAATCCTATTGTTCTATAGTCCTTGTGACCACAGACGCAAGAATGGCTTAGCGTCTCTACTTCCCAGTGCCTGCGGGGAGAGAGAAGGCTGGCTCCAAAAGACAACTTAGCCAGGTCCTGCATCAAGGATCGGGGGCTCTTCTGTCTCATATCCTCTGGGCAAAGGTTGGGCGGTACACATGACCAGGCTGAGGGCTTCTCAGAGACCCAGGGTCATGCTCCTCTGTTACCAGTGTTGCTGCTCCTCTTCCTGGTGTAGGGTTCAAGATGCCATCCTGCCCAGAGGCTCAGGCCCAAAGGGTGACTCAAAAAACCTTTCCTCTCCAACCAACATCTCTGTCTCCTGTTAAAGTCTCTTTTGCACCTCAGCATGAGGGCCCAGCACAAGGGCGCCTCAGCAAAAGGGTGTGCTTGTTCATCGCAGATGTTCTCTGGGCTGTGTGCTGTGGGTCCAGGAAGTGTCTGGAGAGCAGTAGAGTCCCCTCCATGCCCTCACCCCTTGCCAGTCTCAAAGAGTGGGGCCCCCGAGGCAAGCCTGGCTTCCAATTCTACGGTTCTCATTTTTGAAACAATACAGTTTTGAGTCAGTCCCAGAAAGAGATGGATCCCCATTCTCCTATTCATTATGAAATCAAGATACCAAGTCTCAGGGCAGATAGAAGGAATACAGCTTGGGGCAGTTTGGCGTGAAGTGGCGCTCAGGTGGATCTCTCAGGCATGTTCCTCCTTTGGGGGTGTCAGGAGGCAGGAGATGGCAAGGGTGTGGTTTGATGTGGCTGACAAGCGTGGATTCCTGTTAGCTTGCATCACTTGTTCTGCTGGTGGACGTGTCGTTGAGCCTTTGGAAGCCACAAGTCCTTCGCTGTGGAAGAAGAAACGTCCTTATTGATGTATGAAGCTGATACATGCTTTTGGCCTTCATACTTCTAATCTGGACATCCCAGCCAGTGGCTTGGTGCCCCGTGGAGAATAAATATCTTCCTTTGAGGTTGTGGGGCTGCTGGGGACTTGCTGCCAGCCATGTTGCCCAGCATGACGAGAGGAGACCCAACTGCTTGCTGCTAGGTAAGGGAAGACGAGCATTCAGCATGGTTTCTCCTGGCTTCGTGTTCTCACACCACTGTGAAAACAGACATCCCGGTGTCTTCATGTGGATGAAGGACCTAGGGGAGCTTACGGCGCTGCTGTTCCCAAGAATACCCTCTTCACCCGGAAGACTATGTCTGGGTTTTCTTGCCACTCAGAGACAAAAATGGAGCCACTGGCTGTATCTCCACGTGTGGTGAAGAGGAGAGATACATGCTTGAACAAGCAGCACAGTGGACCAGACCTGGGGCTGTTCTCAAAATCTCAGAGACACTTGGCTAGTGATGATGAAGACCTTTGACCCTGAGAAAAGAATGTTATCCAGGTGCCCTCTGGTAATCCCAGCACTCAGGAGGCAGAAGCAGGAGGATCAGGAGTTCAAGGCCGGCCTAGAATACATGCAACACTGTCTCAAAAATTGGAACACAGAGGAGAGTAGGAAAGGAGAAGGGAGGGAGGGGGAAGGAGAAAAAGAGATGGGGGAAGGAAAGGGAGGGGAGAGAGAGTTTGCAGCCTAGGTTTGTTTTGAGAAGGATCCTACTTTGTCCCTCAGTGTGGCAGGACTGAAAAAGTTTGTCCCGGTTTCTGGCTGCAGAGCAAGGTCCACTGAAAGAGACCACAGCGGTCTCTACAGATTCTGTAAATATGGGTGCTGGGGAGGTCCAACGGGGCTGGAGAAGGGGCGAGTGTCTTGCTCTGTAGGAGCCAGCCCAGTGTGCTTGTTTCTTAGACCTGATAATCAAGGAGGGCACTAATGCAGACAGGCAGATGCTCCTTGTAAGGAACAGCAGGGGATGGGTGGCCCTAGTCACCCGTGAAGAGGTGAGTTCTTGGGGCAGTCAGGGCTCCTTTCAGCCCCCCTGCAATAGGGTGTGCATTTGCAAAAGACAGACTTACGACTGAGGACAGAAAGATTGCCGAGTCAGCCCAGGGTTGGATCCACGACAGACACACCGATCTAGGCTTGAGCTGTTTCCACGAGAAGAGTGAGGAGGCCGCTTCTGCAACCACAGCTAACTGTAGACTCTTGCACGCCTTGCCTTTTCCCGCACTGCAGACTCCATCCCCATCCAGATGGAACAGTATATATAAGGGACTTCTACAAGTGCCTCCCACGGGAAAATGCTTTCCAGACAATACATCGTCTTATCGTCAGGGGCTCAGTGGACGTGAAGATGTGTGTTTTCTTCCTGTCTGAAGGAGCTTGTATTGTTGATTTTCATAGAAAGCCTGTAGCCAGTTGGTCATCAAATTCATTTTTTACATACAGATCCCTCCTTCGATGGCTTTTTGAATAGACACTATATGTTTTCTAGGTCTTGTCTTTGTCAATCAGGATTTTACATAAAACTGAAACAATACAAGAGTTATTTGTATATGGAGAGAGAGATGGAGCAGAAAAGGAAGAGGGAGAGAGACAGACAGAGAGACAGGCAAACCTGCGAGTCCAAAGCCTGCAGGACTGCCCTGCGTCTGGAAGCCAGGGGAGGATCTGATGTTGCATCTCAAGTTCAAAGGCCTTCCGGTGGACGAACTCCTGAGTGGTCACTCTCTGCTCTCTAAGACCGTCCCTGATTGAAAGAGGCCACCCACACTAGGAAAGGTAATTTGCTTTACTCAGCGTCTATCACTTTCAATACTAATCTCATCCCAACAGAACCCAGAAGCACAGACAGAGGAGAATGCTAAGCCAGATGCTTACCCAGCGAATCTGCCCTGAGGAGGGCAGAAGAGGGCAAGTTAAGGCATCAGGTATGCGTTCTGCACACTTGAGGGAAAGAGTCCTCAAGAGTTTCAAACTGATGACGAGGGGTTAAGGCCAGGCCTGAGTGCGTGCGTGCGTGTGTGTGTGTCTGTTCACTGAGCTCTCTCAGGAAGGTCTGTGCGTGGGCTGAGTGGAAACCCTTGACGGAAAGCTAGGGAACATTACTAAGGCAAACATGATGCCGCTGACTCACGTGGAAATGGAAAACTTACTGATGTAATTTTTTTGTTGTTTGTGTGTACGCCTGTGTGCCTGGCTGTCTGTGTGTGAGTCATGTGACGGCAGGTGACCACAGAGGCCCGGGAAAGAACATCAGATCCCCTGGAGGCAGCATTGGTCGTGGGACACCCTATGAGAGGGCTGGGGACCACACTTGGGGCTTCTGCAAGAGCAGCAAGTGCTCTTAATTGCTGAGCCATCTCTCCAATCCTCCCCCCACGACCTTTTTGATTTTTCTTTTTTTAAACATCAAGACACGCTAGCTAGGCACATGCTGAGCTGCATCCCAGCCCTGAGCATGCAGTCTCCTAACAAATGTATAAACGTTGTGTTCTGAGAATGCTGGCGAAGGGTGAACCCTCCCTTCCCTGTGGAGACAGGACTAGGCCTCGAAGGTCAAACTGCATGCACAAGACCCTGTAAGCCCAAGTTGCTCCTGTCATTAATACAGGAGACAGGAAGACACTGGTTCCTTAAAAGGTTGTGTCCATCTACAGCTAGAGTTAGTTTGGGCTATTTTTTAAGAAATGTAGTAAAGACTCGATATGATTTTAATAGCCAAACAGCAGAACCATTAAAGCAATAAAGCCAGGTCGCAATGGTGGTGCTCAGCAGCTCTGGGCTGCCTTGACTCCCTCACTAGCTCTGGGCCACAGTGCAAGAGGGACACAGCTCTCTCAGCTTTCAAAGAGCACAGCCAGGCAGCGGGTATGAATTCCGTGGAAGGAGTCTTCTCTGATTCCTTTGAAAATTGTCATTCGTTGTTTCCAAGTAAGTGCTGAAGTAAAGCCATGCCAAAAGAAAAAGGGGAGAGGGAAGAGAAGAAAGAAAGAATAAGGTAGGATGGGAGGGAGAAAGGAGCAAGGAAAAAAGAAGGAAAAGGGATTTCAGATTATATTCCAGATCGGATTCAGTTTTCAGATCTGAGATAAACCCCTTCAGTACCTGCTAGTCAGTTATTGCTCACGCACAGATGTGGTATTTGCTGAGCTAATGGGAGAGGTGCTTGTCACTCCCCGAGCTCACTTAACAGTAAACTTAATAAAGAAGTCGGATTTTAACTGCTTTCTGAGACTCACTTGCTGGTTCGTGCCTGCAGTTCAGCATCTGCTTCCTGGGAACGTTAAAACCGATTTCTTGAGTGTAAGCATCATCAAAAAAATAAATGATTTTTTTTTTTTTTTTGCTAAGTCATTTGCTTTATAAACTCACAGATCTTCTGGGGCCCTGTGTTTCTGTGGCAGCCGCAGGGCGAGCAGGCCAACCCTATCGCACCTTTAGTCACCCAAACAGCTTCGTTTTCTCTTAGGGTCGGTACCTGTGGGCCACCCACCTTCCTGTGCACTGTAGGAAAACATTTTCGGAGCCCAAACCACCTCTCTGCTTCCTGGGTGCTCTCCTCTCACTGGGCCACACTGTTCCTTAACATGCTGGCAGCAGGGCACTGTGGCACTCGCCTGTAATCCCAGCACTCAGGGAGGCAGAGGCAGGTGGATTTCTGTGAGTTCGGGGCCAGCCTGGTCTACAAAGTGAGTCCAGGACAGCCAAGGCTACACAGAGAGAAACTCTGTTTGGGGGGGAAAAAAGAATTTATATGCCACTCTGACCCCAAGCTAATCCAACATTAGAACTGGGGATGGCTATTGATTATGCCCGGAGTCTTGGGCCAAAGTCTTTCCCTAAGAACACTCCAAGTTTTAGAGCCATTCAGGTACTCAAGCCTTTCTAACCCAAAGATGCCAAAATTAGTTATTAATTATGCACATACGTGTTATCTTATCATCTTATATTATTTCTAACACACAAACACTTTAATTCAAATCTCATCTGTCAATTAACGCCAAGAGTAGTGATTACTAGCGTGACTAATCAAACATGCAAATAAGATACGTACACACATGCTTGTTGGCATTCTGGTTTCTTAGACACAGGAATTTAGAAAACGCGATCACAGCGATCACAGTGTGAGTAGTGAGCTTCGCTGAGTCCCAACACAGCACAGCGGTGAAGCCAGAGTCCGAGTGAAAGGCTGGGATCATGCACAGCAGGGCCGAGCTTTAGTCACCTCCCTCAGGGTCACACCTCAGGGTGTGGTCCACCCCTGGGAAAACCAGTCACCGCTGCCAGCACCAGCGCTCAGGTGGGGAGGGTGACGAGGACCAGGCAGGACGTGAATGCCTCAGTTTGGGGCTGTGCGACCTTTAATTCTTTGCTGCGAAAACTTAGAGCATTGCAACCCAAACTGAGAAAGAGCCTAACGGTGTGGAGAGCCCTTGTTACGACACACGGCTGCCCTCCCACTGGGCCACAGCCTTGCCCAGAGAACTGTCTTTCGTCTTACGCCCGTTGGCAGCCTTTTTGCCACTTTGTGTTGGGGAAGATGGAAACACCAGGGATTGGGTTAGCGGCCAAGTGGGCTTGCTCTGCAAAAGTGAGAACATCAAATCTCAAGTGCCCATGAAAAATCCGGGAGTGCGCGTGCGTGCCTGTGTTTGCAAGCTCACATCTGTGTGTGTGTGTGTGTGTGTGTGTGTGTGTGTGTGTGTGTAATCCCAGAACGGCAGGGTGGAAACATGATCTCCAGAACTCACAGCCCTTGAGGCAGAGTCTCAATAGGCAGGGAGTGACAGACGAGGACACCCGCAGACAGACGTGGAAGCCCTCCTCTTCCACACAAGCCTTAGTAAAGACGCTCAGAACCTCAAGCGCACGGAGCAGAAACTCCAAGGCTGAGCACACAATCTGAGAACGTCAGTTTGAATGTGGACTTTTGGGTCACAGTGAAAGTAATATGCCTCACTGAAATGATTCGCTACATGCACTGCTGCTTTGTAACTGTGTAGGATTTGTATGCCCCACAGCCTTTTGCACCCTTGACCCCAACCAAGCCTAAATAACATTAGCGACAAAATGGGGTTTGAGGGTTTAGGTTTTGCTTGCAGATCTGGCTGCTGACCACAAAAGGGCAGTAGCAACCTGCAACTCTTTCTGGCGCCCTCAAAGGCGCTAGATTCTGTGCTTCACAGACAAAATCTTCATATTTTAGAAGTCTTTCTTCCCTCCGCGGGAGCCCTCGGAAGACCTTGGGAAGTTATTTCACCCCAGGTGCTGCCTTCAGCCAGAGCCACGTTAAATCAGCCCAGATGGCTCTCCCTGGGCCCAAGAGCAAACGGCAGTTTATTTGTAAAAGCTAAACTTAATAATTATAATGACATACAATAGATATGATAAAAGAAAACACTGGTAGATTTATTTTAAATGGAGAGGCGTTCTCCCCGCCTCCATGATCAGTGTTATCCCACTGTTCAAGAAGCTTAAAAGGAGACAAATGAGGAGACAAAATTAACAGGACCAAGCTTTGGGGGGAAGATCACGCGGGAAGAGTGGTCCGCACTGTTGCTGGGTTTAGAGAGCAATTGGTTGGGGTTTTGTCTGGGAAAAAAAAAAAGAAAGGAAAAGAGAAAAAGGCAGACAGCATCATGGAAATGAAGTCTCTTTCTCCTTGCTCTCCCCTCTGCCCAAATGTGTCTCACTCAGAGAGACACATGACCCACAAGGACTATCTACTATGCAAAAGGCCAGTGTGTGGCAAGCCTTCCCCCCTGAGAGTGTCCTGAACCCCACCCAGCTCAGGGGGTGCCCATGGTCAGGGTGTGCCCATGGTACTGACAGATCAAGGCAGTGAGTTGATTATTTCTACTGTTCATTCTCACGGAGCCCAACCTTCTAAAACACCAACTATGTGGACGGCCTGAGCACAACACACACCTTAGTCTTTTTTTAATCTATTTTTTTATTAATTACAGTTTATTCACTTTGTAGCTCCCTCCCTCCTCCCTTCCCAATCCTACCCTCCCTTCCTCTTCTCCACCCATGCCCCTTCCCCAGTCCACTGATAGGGGAGGTCTTCCTCTCTGACCCTAGGCTATCAGGGCTCATCAGGAGTGGCTGCACTGTCTTCCTCTGTGGCCTGGTAAGGCTGCTTCTTGCTCAGGGGGAGGTAATCAAAGAGCAGGCCAATCAGTTCATGTCAGAAACAGTCCCATTACTATGGAACCCACTTGGACACTGAACTGCCATGGGCTACATCTGCACAGGTCATCTCCATGCATGGTCCTTGGTTGGAGTATGAGTCTCAGAAAAGACCCCTGTGTACAGATTTTTTGGTTCTGTTGCTCTTCTTGTGTAGCTCCTGTCTTCTCCAGATCTTACCCACTTCTTTCATAAGATTCCCTGTGCTCTGCCCAAAGTTTGGCTATAAGTCTCACCATCTGCTTTGATACCCTGTAGGGTAGAGTCTTTCAGAGGCCCTCTGTGGCAGGCTCCTGTCCTGTTCCCTGTTTTCTTCCTCTTCTGATGTCCATCCTCTTTGCCTTTCTGAATGAGGATTAAGCATCTTAGCCAGAGTCCTCCTTCTTGATTAGTTTCTTTAGGTGTTCAGATTTTGTATGTTTATCCTATATTATATGTCTAATATCCACTTAGGAGTAAGTATATACCCTGTGTGTCTTTCTGGTTCTGGGATACCTCACTCAGGATGATCTTTTCTGGTTCCCACCATTTGCCTGCAAATTTCATGATTTCCTAATTTTTAATTGCTGAGTAATATTCCATTGTGTAAATCTACCACAATTTCTATATCCATTCCTCAACTGAGGAGCATCTGGGTTGTTTCCAGCTTCTGGCTATTACAAATAAAGCTGCTATAAACATGGTTGAGAGCGAGGGCTAATATCCAGAATATATAAAGAACTCAAAAAGTTAAACAGCAAGAAACCAAGTAATCCAATTAAAAAATGGGGTACAGAGCTAAACAGAGAATTCTCAATAGAGCAATAGAGAATGGCAGAGAAACACTTAAATGTTCAACGTCCTTAGACATCAGGGAAATGCAAATCAAACCGACTGTGAGATTTCACACTACACCCATCAGAATGGCTAAGATCACAAACTCAAGTGACAACACATGCTGGAAAGGATGTGGAGAAAGGGGAACCCTCCTCCATTGCTGATGGGAATGTAAATTTGTACAACCACTTTGGAAATCAATCTGGTGCTTTCTCAGACAGTTAGGAATAGCGCTTCCTCAAGATCCAGCTATAGCACACCTTAGTCTTAAGGCATAAAGGAGCGGAGGAGTCCTCATGTTTCTACCCTTCCAGGCTTACCTGCAAGAAAGCTATAGACTCTAAGCCTTTGGTCTGGGAGAAAAGAGCTGTTTCTTGTCTCAGTTTTAGGGAAGTGTTTTTCCAACTCTGATTTCTGCCCTGGCTCCCATGGAAGGCTGTTCCGCCCCATGTCACACTCCAGATGATGTGAATTATCTGTGTGTGTGTTTGTGGGGTACATGCATGATGGTGGATGTGCATGCATGGCTCATGGAGGTCAGAGGACACTCTCGGGCCTCACTCCTGGGGACCCCTCCTTCTTTAGACAGGGTCTCACCTGGAGCTCACCAATTTGAGGGAGAGCGGCTGGCCAGCAATTTCCACGGTCCCTGCCTCCCCGGCTCTAGAATTACTAGTGTATGCTACTCTGCCCAGATGTTTGATTTTTACCTTCATTTTGCGGGGCGTGTGTGCGTGTGTGTGTGTGTGTGTGTGTGTGTTGTATATGGACTGTTCATGTGAGTGTGTGAATGATAAGGTTGTCCCCACATTAATTTCTGAGGCATGCTCTCCTGCTGAGCATGGTTCCACTGGGCTGGCTGGCCAATGAACTCTGGGGACGCCCTTCTGCCCTCCAGCCTCCTATCCCGCTTTAACCTTGTGCTGGGGTTAGAGCCAGGCACACCATTATACCTGGCTCTGGATATAGGGGTCTCAACTTGGGTTCTCACACTGTGAGATGGGGCCTTTCTGGACGCAGCCATCTCTCTAGCCCAAACTATCTACTTTTAAAATCCAACCCAAAACACTTGTTTCCGTGTAGCAGGTATTGTCTGAAAGAATGCAGACACTGGAGTATGGCTCATCCACAGAACCCTTGCTGCTTATGACTGGACCCTCTTCCATTCTCAGCATGGGTGAAATGCACAACCAAACAGCAGCAACAGTTTGGGCACCACCGAGCCACACAGCTAGCACTAGGGTTCCAGAGACAGACCCTCACGGCCACTGGCATGGGAGCTACTTTTCTGGGTGAAGATATACACAGTCCTGATGTCCGTCAGGACTGGCTAACCTGTGCAGTGGGAATGGCCTGACATTCCACTTCTAGCGTCCTCATCCTGGTTACTCCGATCTCCAGGGCTGGAGGACCTCTCTGCTATCGGAAGAGCATCTGTTTCTGTGGAATGGAAACAATCCCAAGAATAGCAGCCCGTGTCTCTCTCCTGGGCAGCCCTGCCCAGGAATGTAATTAATACATGGTGTTTGGTGAGCTTAGGGGGTCCTTTTCCCCACCCGTGGCTCAAAGGCTACGGAAGCACTTGCTTTGGAGCAGTGGAGAAAATTTGGGGGAAGGCAATCGTCTCTGTTTTGAAGAGACTCCCAAGAAGTCCTCTGTATATCTCTTCTGCTTTGCCGTGTCTTACTTTTGTCGGCTTGGCAGTCACAAGGGAGAACAGGCATGCAGCAGGCAAAATGTTAATGACCTTTAAAAACTACACATGTATTTTTGTGTGTATGTGTATGCTGAATGACAAAACCTACTCATTCTTTTTAGAATTTAAAAGTATTTAAGTTGTGTGTGTGTGTGTGTGTGTGTGTGTGTGTGTGTGTGTGTATGTTTGGGGGTCAGGTATATGCACAGGAGCACAAGTGCCTGCTGCCACCAGTGGTGCCCATTCTCTCTGAATCTGGAGGCATTGTCTTGTGAGCCTCCACAAGAGGGTGCTGGGAATCGAACTCCCACGCTCACTCTCCCTCCTGGAGTCATCTCTCCGGCCCTCCATTTTCAATTCATCGTCTCGTCCTCTTTCTCCTTCTCCTCCTCCTCCTCCTCCTCCTGTCTTGTAAAGCAGGGTCCCGCTCAGTATGTAACCCGGGTAGACTTAAACTCAACATTCTCTTGCTTTGGTGTCCCAAGGACTTGAATCACAAGTACACGTCACTGTGTCCTGCTCTGCACAGGAGATACATAGTTCTCACGTAGTTCAGTTTTCTCAGTGCCCTTCATGTTCTTCAACCCCTTTCCTCAGACCGGAGTCTGAAGCACTGTGTGTGTGTTGCGTAAGAGACTGGCAGTGGGTGAAGGCCTTAACATTACCTGCTGGATTTACATTTTGATAGGATTGAAAACTATGTGCAGTTGTGACACCCCCCCTAATGGAATTTCGAGACGACCCTGGGCCTTTCAGAGTCCCATTTCTGCCTCTCTGGCTGGCCAGCGCACACTCAGGGTTGTGAGCCAGCCTCCGACCTGCAGCTGTGCTGATGTGGAACCCTGTCCTACAGAATGGCTGCTGTCAGGGCAAACAGGGTCCTGCTGCTCCTTACAGCTCAGCGAATTGGTTAGGGGCCTGGGTTAGCTTTTCACCACACTGCCAACATTCTGACAGAGACCCAGAGAACTTTGTATTGGCTCCTAGTTTGGGAGGGTCACAGCCTGTGGTGATAGGGAAGGCATGGCAGAGTTCACGACCAACAGCTGCAGCTTTGGCAGTGGGTTGAACACAGTAATAGATCCGAGAACACAGAAGCAGCGCCAGGCTAGACCTCCAAAGGCTCGCCTTTAGTAACCCTACTTCCACCAGGCCCCACCTCTTAAAGGCTCCATACCAGCCCTCCAGCTGGGGAACATGAAGACCCAGAGTTTGTGGGGACAGCCCATACTCAACCATCACAGGGAAACAGCCCCATCTGCAGCTTGGTGCTCAGACTTTGACCTCATAGTGGACACGGGCACTGGGGCCACTCTCAGTGGCTTCGAGTTCAGGCTGAAGACTGCTTTTCTGACTAGTTCCCACGTAATGTTGGTGTAATCTCAGGCCTGAGACACTGTGGCTCATGGGGCTCCTTTGTTTTGCTTGTTGGCCAGAACACCATGGACTGACTATGATTCATCTCACGTCTAATGAATGGGTTTTGCTTTCTGAAGGGGAAGATTCAGTCATGTTCTGACATCCCAAACTAAGGCACTGGTTGTTTACTGGATCACATCCCTTTCTCCGTCTGAAAATGCATAGAGATGTTTATGAAAATAAGGAGAAGAGGCTGGAGGTCAACCTTGAGTATCAGTCCCCCAGGACCATCGTTTTGGTTTGGAAACATGGTTTTTTGTTTTTTGTTTGTTTGTTTGTTTTTGATTTGGAAGCAGAGTTTTTTACTTGGCCTGGAATTTGCCATTTAGACTAGGCTGCCCAGCCAGTGACTGCTGCAGATGTGCTGGTCTCCATCTATAAGTAAATACCATCTCTGCCTCGCTCTCTTTACATGGATTCTGGATAGAATTCTGGTCCTTATGCTTATGTAACAGGCACTCAGCCCCAACTTTAACACTATGCTTAAGATATAGAAAAACCTCATGATCTGGGGATGTAGTTCAATGGTAATTTATCAAGCATAAAAAATGCTCCGACAATGACGAAGAATGAAAGGAAGGAAGGAAGGAAAGAAGGTAGGAAGGAAGGAAGGAAGGAAAAAGAAAAAACTTCCAGTGTTATACTAAAAGGCAATACTGTTGGTAAATGAAGACCATTGTAAAAATTCAAGAAATTAAAGGGAAAAAAAGAGAGAGAAAAGATTCAGGGATTGATAGTTTTCTCAAAAAGGTTAATTTCTCAAGTCAATGCTGACGCTTTTGAAGAGAGACTTTTTCTGGTACCTCGAAACAAAGTGGTTTGTTGCATCCAATAAGTGATATCTTCCAAATATAAAAAGTTAATGAGAAGAGACAGACTTGGAGATGTTTCATAAAAGTCAGGATTCTCCTGCAAGTAAGTAGAAATTGTACATTGAAATTTCCATATTGCCCCTCTGCCTATCCAGGGGACATGCTGCCTTAATTCATCAAGCCTTGGCCCAGCCTTAACCCCAGACGTTCGCTGGCTGGCAAACGACTGTGCCATGACTAACATCAGCATAGACTCGTTCTAAACCTGCCTGTTCTCTCGCCATGCAGGCTGGCCTTTGCCTATTTGCATTATACATAAGCAACACTCATGACAAATAGAATAATAAAGGAAAGAGTCATTAATCATGCCCTCACAAGGACAGTTACATAGAACACACCCCCTTCTAAAACCCTATATCCTATATCCCCTGAACAGGGTCTCCCAACCCACCAAGCCAGAGTTGAGACATGGCTTCCTGTTTACCTAGAGGGTTTGGGGCAGCTTTCTCAAATCCCATGATGCCTCCTAGTTCAGGACCATAGCGTCGGGTGTGCCCAGGGCACCCTCAGCTTCCTCCCATCTTTTTCTGACACCTGGGCCTAAGTCCGTCTCCACCCTCCAACCCCCACCGCACCCGTCCTGCATTGTCTCACAGCTGTGCTTGCCCCTTCTGCTGACATCATCCCTCAGTTACCTGTTTGTTTAGGCTTCCTCCTTGGCTGCAAGTCCCATGATGTCACTGTGTGTCGCACAGGCGGTTTCCTGTTCTGGGAGTGAAGTAAGACATGAGTAAGCTGAGAGGAGCTTGAGGGAACCCCACCGGAGAGTCTAGTCAACACTGCAAACACGAACTCAGACTCCTGACATAAGTAGCGGGTGGCAAGAGCCACTTAGAGATAAAAACAAAAACAAGAGTCTGCTTACTCACAGTGATCTGCAAAGCCTCGGAGCAAACTGCCCCGGGGCAAAGGATTTCCTGAGCCTATCCTCCAACCCAGTTTTATACTTCGGGGCTTCTTATTCAAATTTCTATCAAGCAAGCTTTGAGCGCTGAAACCCAGGGCTGAGTGAGCATCCGGCTCCACTGAGAGAAGGAGGTGGGGCGGGGAGGATGAAGGGGAGGGGAGACGGGGGAAGTAGGTGTGTTAAACTGTTCAGGTGTCTGCACACTCATTACCCTGCTGTGCTAGTTCACACCACAAACTTGTTAAGCGAACATTATCCTTATCTCAATTTAGCTCAAAGGAAGCCCAAAGGAGATTGGTGATCCGCCTCTGCTCAGCAGCAGGAAGAGGCAGGGCCCCAGTCAACCTGGATTGCTCGGGCTGATGCAATGTCCTCTGTTGTTCCCAAAGGGATGTGCCCCTGTGGGTCCATTAGGACACAGCCGTCAAAGGAGAAGGGATTCCATAGGCTGGAGAGAGAGCAAGTGTGTTGTGGGCTAGCTTGAGCTGGTTCCTCATCGGTGGTGGTCCACCGGCCTCCAGCGCCAGTTTCTCGGAGCCGTCACTACTGCCCACTATTCTGTGCCTGAGCCTCCGTGCCACGCTGGCAGCAGAAACCTGAGACACAGGAAGCCATGGAGAGTGTTAATCGGTCGCTACAATAATGGCTTTGGATAGATTTCCTTCCTGTGAATCACCCTCAGGTGGCCAGTGAGTCAGGCTGCTTAACTGTAATCTTTAATTTGGTTCTCACTCATAAACAGTTCCCTTTTACTTCAGAAGTCTTTAATTTAAAAGTCACGGCAGTAGGAGCAGCCTTTCCAGAAGGTCCCTCGCAGCTGGAGAGGCGCCTGAGAAATGGAAGCAAGTGCCACCGCCTCCTGGTTCTTAGTAGAGCTCACAAGTGTCACACCGACTGTGAGGCCACCTGCAGGGCTCCTCAAAGGAGAAAAAGGAAGAACTGCAGAGGACGTTGGCAACCACCAGTCTTGCTCATGATCCCAAAGGTGCGGGCCACCAGGAACTTCCCGCTGCAATGACAGAGGAGTTGAAATTTTTAAAGAGATACTTTCACTCTTTATTTATGTGTCTGTATAATTGGAAGCCAAGTCCAAGTGTGTGTAGGTGCCTGTGGAAGCTGGAGGTCAAAAGAGAAGACATTAGTGATGTGAGCTCATGATGAGGGTGTTGGGAACTGAACTCAGATCCTCTTGGATGAGTGCTCTCAACCACTGAGCCATCTCTCCAGCCCCAGAGGAGTTGATGAGAGGAGAGATGCCCCAAAGGCATCTCTTCAGCCTTCAGAAGGATTTCCTTGGCTGAGGAAGCAGAAAGGAGTTTGGTCTGCGGCTTCTTTAGTGCCCGTCCCCAAGGCCCTAGCAAAGTCAGGGTCACTGAGCTACACACCTGGATTGTCTCTTTGCCCAAAGAGGAAGGGAAGGCTTGATGTGCTGATTGTTCTAGACATCAAGGAGCAGACCCTAAATTGAAATTCTTCACAATACTGGAAAGAGATGCCAATGTAGGTGCCACTTAGAGCTAAGCCATGGAGCCAACGCCAGCCAGCATCTAAGCCTTTTTATGCAAATGACTAGTGTAAGAATTTACTGATTTTTACAAAGGGATGAAAACAACAGAGGTAAGATGCTCTGAATCCTGACCAAAGTTATATTTGAATCCCCAGAACACTGGTCTCTAGGCCATTAAGTAATCTTTGGAGCAGGCACAAATGAGTACCACATATATGTATACACACACACACACATATCATATTCTTCTGCTTACACACATGTTTATGAACATGTCTACATAGGTACACAGCTAAGTGTCTCAGTCATCTTCTTGTGGAAGTTTTGGCTTATGATATGTAAACAAGGCAAGTATGGGAACTCCAGGGTAGCCGGTGTGGTCCTCTGGAGATGCCGTCTTTCCGTTGTCCCCTCTTGACCTTTCCGTGCAGCTATGTGAGTTTTCCTTCTGGATGTCCAGTTGTTTCTCTGAGTGGGACGCACCCACGGTCCTCTCCTTTAAAAAATGCTGACGCGTGTGGGCTTGCCTTTGGTCCCTCTGCTTTGTGGGTCTCCTGGTCTCCATGTACCACGGTTCTCCCTTTGCCGCCGGCTGCCCAACCTTTACATCCGCCTTTCAGAATGGCTTTTGTCGCTTTATGTATGTCAGGCATGGGAACAACCCAGTTCTCCTCCGTGTCCAAGTGACCCTGTCACTCGGTCCCATCGGAGTAGGGTACTCCGATGAACCCCCACCACAGTGACCATCACAGAGTGGGTGCTGGAGAGCGTGTCGGAGAACAAAGCCCAAAGATGGGAAAACTGACTCAAGAGAGTGACAGAGAGGGTTAGGGAGAGATAGAGCGAGAAAAAGACAGCTTCAAGGATGCTTGCCAAATCAATGCAGCCAGCTCTGCCTTTGGACTTGCCAGTTACCGAAACCTGTAGGCCACATTTTATTTACAAACGTTGTAATAATAACAAAATCCTCTGCAACATATTTGGTATGAGGAAGACAGTTTGTTATGGAAAGGAGGAAGGGCTCCCCAGAAAAACAGACAGAGACCGGGGAAAGAAACAAAGAAAGTGAGAGAGACTTGACCAGGAAGCAGGCGGGTTATGTCTGGGTGCACCTGGCTGAGTCAGGTGATGACATCAGAGGTTGCCAGGCAACCTAGAAGCTAGCGAGTGGGAACAGCCTCACAAATAAAGCCTAGACCCAAGGAACTGCTACCTGCATTTGCCCTGTGTACCCACTTCACCGCCCAATGCGACCTCAAAGTTATTAAGCCTTCTGTGCTCATAGTTTCCTGGATTTTATAACTCCCCGAGGCAATGTGTGTTTCTTATGCTAGTCACACCCCTGGCTCTCTTTCTGCATGATTAATGTGCTTGAGAGTCTTGCTTCTGACTGGCCATCCAGGTGTTGCAGCCGAACACAAACACCATCCTCCCTCAGCCAGGCCCCCACTGATCAAAGCTCGGAGTAGTTCTTTGTAGGTGTGCAGTGGGGAATGGATACCCAAACACACTGATGGCTCTTGACATTCCTCACCCCAGGCGGGGCCTCGTGGGTGTTTCACCGTCACCATGCACAGGACCTGTGGTGTGCCAGCTGAAGATGAACGTAGGTAGGGTTTCACGCAGTATGGCAGCTCAGGGCTCTGAAGCCTTGGAGGTGTTCTTAAAGCGAGCTCTGTTTATGGTTCCTTCAGTTCCAGCTGTGCTCAGATTTCTAAGGAAATTGGTTCCCTATTATCCTCACTGCGTAATG
This sequence comes from Rhombomys opimus, assembly GCA_010120015.1. Classification (NCBI taxonomy): domain Eukaryota; kingdom Metazoa; phylum Chordata; class Mammalia; order Rodentia; family Muridae; genus Rhombomys; species Rhombomys opimus. The sequence continues at coordinate 265,081 of REGO01000101.1, read as the reverse complement.
GCTCATGGTTCACGCTGCTTGAAGACCCAGCTTTCTTAGGCTGTGAGGTCACCTTGAAGGAAGGACATTACAGGATGGCAAAGCCATTTAACTAAACTTTTAAGGTGGGGAAAAAAAATGTGACGATCCACAAAAAGTTTATTTTCTAAATGACACTCTTCTCAAAGAGCTAAAATGCTCCCAGCTCCGTGGCCAGGGTTCAGTCCAGTTGAGGGATTTGCTGCCCTTAGAAACCAGTGTGTTTAAACCGCACAGCCTTTGATGGTAGGAGGTCAGCATTTGTACACAGCAGAAAGCCTTGGAAATGCCACAGTGTTGCTGACGTGTCAATAGTTTACTCTTTTGGACTGCTGAGTAGTATTCTGTGTTACCAGCAAGGCAGTTGGTTTTAATCACCTACCTGCTGTGGGCCTGTCAATCATTCCCACCTCGGGGCTGTTGTAAATGGGACTGCTATAGAAAATTACTGTATGGATTTCTGTGTGACCGTGATTTTCAGTCCTCTGGGAATAATGCCCAGGAGCATGGTGGGTAGCCAAGGCAAAAATGCGTGTTTACTCTTTCAAGAAGCTGTGATGGCCTTCCATAATGATTCTCCCATGCCACTTACTGTACCACCCCCTTCCCCTGCCAAGAAGAACTACTAAAAGAAAGCGGAAATAGGTGACTGGGGTGTCAACAAGGCCGGGAGGGAGGAACCACCCAGTAAACTCTTCAACGTTAGATGCAGAATTGCAGAATTTGGAGTTTGCCCCACTGGGTTCTGTTCTTGCTTTGGTCCAGCATTTTCTCTCTAGGCCCCATATTCTGTGCCATTGTATGTGGGTAGCATGTGACTGGCTTTTTGTGGATTTACGTTTAAGAGATTGCCTCGCGTCTCAGACTCAGACAGGGTTGAGACCGTGAAAGACTATGGGGCCGTTTGAAGTTGGACTGAATGCGTTTTGCATTCTGATACAGCTACAAGCCCATAAGGCCAGGTAATGAATGGAACATGGTGGTTTTAATGAGAAAGACTGCTCTAGGCCAATATATTCGAATGTTTAGTGTTTCACAAAGTGCTTTCTTTTACAGTCATTGCCCCCGGGCCGTGGCGTTTCTTCACAGCGATAGAACAGTAAGGAAGACACTTCCTGTCCCTCTTCCTTCAAAATATCTCACTATTCAGCATCATATGCCAAGAGGACTGTCTTTCCTCCATTGCACTGTTTTCACAGCTTTGTGAAGATCAGTTGGGTCCTACCGGGGTGGATCTACGTATAGGTTCTCTGTTCTCTACTCTCCCCGTTGACTTGCTCTGTGAGATGATCTCCGTTAAGAAACATTTCATTTTTGTGTGCCATGTATGTGCTTGCCTCGGTGTGTTTGAGTGCATGTGATGTGTGCCGGCGGGGACATGGGCACACACATGCATGTGTGGGAAAGCACAGAGGCCACCGGACAACCTTGGGAGTCATCTTCAGGAACATCTTCTGCCTCTTTTGAAACAGGAACTGTCATTGGCCTGGAGCTGATGAGTCAGATGGGGCTGGCTGGCCAGCGAGCCCTGGAGGTCTCTCTTTTTTCTGGTGCTGAGATTACAACTGCACACCTCTGCCCCTGGCCCCTTCACACGAGTTACCTTCTCATGCTGTACTATGTCCCGTGCAGTCTTGATTATGATAACATTATAGTGTGTGTGTGTGTGTGTGTGTGTGTGTGTGTGTGTGTGTGTGAAGGAGAAAGAAAGATTAGTCCCACTGTGTAGCCTAGGTTGACTATGTAATCCCTACATTGTTCAGGCTAACTTTAAACTCACAATCCCCCTGCCTCAACCTCCCAAATGCTGGGTTTGCAGTGTGTGTCTTCACGCCTGGATCCCACTCTACATTTCTCTATATTAAAATTGCTCTATTTCCTTTCCTCCCTCATAAAATTTTAGAATAAACTTATCTGGATAGACAAAGAAACCTTTGTTCAGGTTTTGATAAACACTTTAATAATCTATGGATCACTTTGGGAAGAGCAGACACCTTTACTCAGATGAGTCTTTGAACCCACAAATGCAGCATAGATCTTCATGTATGTAAATTTTTTTGATATCATTCATCGATGACATGCAGTTTTCATGTATATAGACTTAGCCAAATCTCCAACTGCAATTCTGACTTGATACATTTATTTCAGTTCCTCAAGGTTTTTTTCTGCATGTATTTTTGAAGTCTTCTGTTTGATGCATAAACAGTTATTTTTTTCTGGTTGGTCGATTGAGTTACCATGTGCTGTGTCTGGAAGTTTTCTTTGCTCTGAACTTTTGTTTTATACAGCCATTACTCTATATACCCAAGTCATTTTTGGTATTAGATAGCCATTACTTTCTCTGATTGATTTTTTTTTTCATGTACATGTTTCTCTGTCTTTAAGTTTGAGTCTATCTATTATATTACTGTTATATTTGTGGTAAGTTTCTTCACAGAGGCGATAGTGGGATCATGCGTCTAAAAAATAGTTAACTTCACTAATTCCTTTTTTTTGTTTTGTTTTGTTTTGCTTTTCAAGACAGGATTTCTCTGTTTAGCCTTTGCTTTTCACTTTGTAGATCAGGCTGAACTTAAACTCACAGAGATCCACCTGCCTTTGTCTCTCTCTCGAGTGCTAAGATTACAGGTGTGTGCCACCCTGCCTGGCTCTTCATTAATTCTTAAATCAGGGTATTTAGAAATGAGTAAGTGGGTTTTAAATGAATAACTGCATAAAAATGTAATTTCAGTGAGAGTGTAAAAGCCTAAGCAAAGTTCATTATTTCAAAATGGCTATTCTGATTGTACAAAAGCTCACTGAGATGTGTAGTTTGGGGCTGGGCAGGCATTTATTTGAATGGCTTCCTTATACAGTTGCAAGATGTTCCCATTTGTGAGCATAATAGAACAAAGATGTTTTTATTTAAGAATCACATTTAATGTACCTGTTGACAGGGTAGGCTTTGTTCTGCTCTTCCTCTGTTGCTTTCTCTCCATGTTTCGGTTCTCGCTCTGCCTTATGTGAACTGTTTTAAATAAGAATTCCAGAGCTAATCTCCATCAGGCCAGTCAAATTGGTAGTACTAGGATGAATGAGCTTCACATATTAAATTTAAAAACAAAGGCAGGGGAGTAAAACGCAGAGAAAGAAAATGGTACACCTGTACCATTGCTCATCAAATCCAGCACCCCGACCTGTATAAGCAAAGTTTGAGGGGTGATGGTCCAAAAGGTGAATCTGTGCTGGACACTGAGTCATCATTGCAGTGAACATTTGCAAGCAAAGAAGTGTGGACAAAGAAGAGTGTACATACTGTGGGATACACTGTGACACACTATGGCTTCCACAATGAAAAATTTTTCCTTTGTTGGGGGGGAAGGCTGCAAAGGTGAGGGAAGGTGTGAGGGGAGGGGAGATGAGTGGGATTGGGGTACATAAGATGAAGTTTACAAAGAACCAATACTTTTTTTTTTTTTAAAAAAGAATACTACAGGTGCAATAATAAAGTTTGGGCCCCACATTTACCACCTGGTTGCAGACCATCTATGGCAAGTTACGTTATCTTAAGGAGCTCAGATGCTTACATTTGTACAAGGCAGAAACAGAACATGGCTTATTATATACACAGCCTTAATATTAAGTAAGATAATTGGTATAATATACATAATACAACGTCTAATGATAGCTGTTACCACTCCAATTCTCTTTTTAAAATAATGGTCCTAATTTTAGCTCTCTGATCAGTGTTCCTAATCAAGTAATTAATAGCAAAGAATTTTGTGTCAAACAGACTCAAATGTGAAACTCTGTTCTTCTGTTTTGATAGATCAAAAGACATTGATTACATTATTTATCTTTAAAATCGTTTTTTCTCATATATAAACTGAAGTTAATGAGATGTACTTTAAAATTTAATCTCATACATAAAGCTGCATGGCTAAAGAATTTGGTGGTCCATCATATAATGAATGCTTAAATATGATGACTGCTTTAAAAATTATCATCATTATTAAATATAATAAATATTTACCTATGATATATATATTGTGACATTCCAAAAATATTCTGTACAATGTAAGAGCAGAAAATAGAAATCTCTCTGTTCTATAATATTGTATAGAGAGAGTTAATAGAAAGTGAAGGCTCTGTATTAGATACCTCCTCCAAATCTACTTTACTGCATAGTATGCAGGGCCATAAAGAGTGGTTCACACTTCCACAGTGCACTGTTAGCCCTTCCCTCAGGGTCTGGCTGCCTGGACTGGAGACCAGAGAAAGACTTTCATCCAAATAATGGCCTTCCTGAAATCATAGTTAGTTTTCCACTATCTAACCCTGCAGAGACACCTCTAAGATAAGAATAGTACAAAACAGGGCGTGGAGAGGACATGGAGACTGCACCTGAGCTGGTATCTGCCAGTCTCAACAGGTGCTGAGTGACGTCACGGCTCCCTTCACTTCTGTCCAGTCTCAGCAGTGCTGACATCACAGTTCAGTTCTGCTTGATCTGAGCAAAGCTGAGAGTCACAACCTACTTAGTCGAGGCATTAACCACAGCAGTACAGGCACAACCCTACCAACAAGGAGGGGGCTCATCCAGAGGCCTTTCATCATGATTCATTCTCGGCAAAATCCTGCAGGCTCACTATTGACCCAGTAGTTCACGTCACGTTTATTGAGTACTCACTCCGCACAGAGCTAATTAGTCAGTACAAACCTAAACCCATCAAACTGCAAGAATTTTGCATCTACTCATTAATCCGTTCTGCATCCTAGGACTCAACAAGTATTTAATTAACATCTGATAATTGACAGAGACTGGGCTGAGGGATATATATCTGGGAAAATGCCTTGGTCAACCTGTCACTAGTGAAATGAATTTTCCTCTCTGTACCTGAAACTCTTCCTGGACACTGGTGATGTGGTGATGAGGTACAGCCATCCTCAAGGTGCAACAGTGGGTGGGGAAAAAAGTAAGTTAGTGGCCAGGTAGTGGCAATGAGGTAGAAGCCCTGATCACCAGGGAGCTGTCAAAGAAGGAAACTAGAAGTGCACCTTTCATGGAGCAGATGGAGCTGGCAAAGGAGGCTGACCTTTGGATTTTGAGAACTGCCTGTTGCATAAACAAACATTTCTACAAGGCTGGGGAAACTGGTTTCAGAACCCTCTTGGGCAATAGTTGACAAGGGTCATTTGGTGCCGCTTCTCACCTGCATTTTGCCGAATGGGTGTGTTTTCTCCCAGGCTTGCCCCACCAGAACGAAGTGTGTATGTCTAGAAGTTAATGCTCCATTGTGCCGGGGGCTCTGCCGGCCTCAGCTAGGGGACTGTAGACAATTATGGTTGTTCGTGACTTCTGTCTTCCTCCAGGCATTGCTAGTCAGTTATTTAGGCCAGTTCTGATAAACAAAGAGTAGAGAGAGCGGGAATAGGGGCTGGAATATGCTCCAGGTATGGTTTCAGTGGCCAGCTTGCCATGGCTCATACAGAGAAAGGCTCCCCGCTGAAGTAGTCACTTTGAACAGTTGCCTCAAAGCCTGATGAACCAATGGGCGAGAGACATCTCTGGGAGTATCCATTGAAGGGGAGCAAGCGGCATGCTTGGTGCATTGCAACAACAATGTTGAATGGAAGAAAGACAATCCTGTTCTTTGCTTTCATCCTTCTTGCTTGTTGTGTGTTTGCCAGTCTTTGATTGGTTTTCCTGAAAGAGGAGACCTTGAGAAAAAAGCATGGATGAATATGACTTTTATGTGATGTAATCTTTGGAGGCACAGACCAAGGAGTTGTCACGATATTCCAGGAGAAAAGCCATGAAAGGGTGTGGTTCTTTTTTTTTTTTTTTTTTTTTTTGCATGAACTAACAGGTAGGTAGAGAGAGAGTTCAATCTCAGCAGCCCTTGCACAAACGTACCCTTGAAACACCCTGTTTACCTAGCAAGGGCCATTATCTTTGTTAGGGGAAGAGGAGGGTGAGGGTAAGGGTAGGGTGCTGCTTCTCAGAGTGTATTCGTCAGGATTTTACACGGCTTTGACGCAATAGTTAAGGAAAACACCTCAAAGGAAGAGCGGGCTATTGTACTTGAAGTGTTCAGAGGCTTACACCAGCACGGTGAGGAGGGGAACAGTTATGACAGCTGGAAAGCAAAGGGTGGGAATTGCAGGAAGGAGCTTGAGCAAATGCGGCCCCGAGCCAGGACACACCCTCCTCCTACTCCTCCCCACCTCCCAATGATGACTTCAGATGAATAGATTCATTAACGGACTGAGCCTCCCAGGCTTAATCAGCTGCCAACCAAGCCGACACCGCAGGAAGCTATGGGCAGCATTTCTTATTCTAACAGACACGAATCACGCCCCTTGCCTGCATATACTTACTTTTAGGTTGTAGTAATATGTGAAGAACAAACGTCTGTGGTCCTGAAGAACAACTTAAACGAAGAAAGAGAGGAAAGTAGATTTTGGGGGTTGGGAAATTGTGGAAACTCTTTGAACCTCTGGAAACTGCCATGACAGGGAGGAGGACTGCCATGTGCCAGTCTGGGGAACCTCTGTGGGTCCTTTGTCAGCAGGAGGAAGCTGGGGCACAGCCACCCAATTCGCAGCTGGAGAAGGACAGATGAAAGGACACCGAGAGAGGAAGCCAAGGCAGGCAATTCTGCAGTGGGGACACAGACTACAAAAGCAGGCGACTTCGCATCAGACCCATGAGGCTAAGTGATCATCTTAAAATTTATAAACTTGGACCTCCACGGCTGTGAAAGCCTTCCGAGCTGCCCAGTCTCCCTCACGGAGGGTTTAGGAGCCTGAATAAGAAGATGTAGATATTTACGTAAGACCAAGTGTTGTTAGGAACTGATTTATTTATCCAGTCAATGTCATTAAACGCCTTAGGTGAGTCGGGCGCTGTGCCAAGCAGTACAGAGGAGCAGGAATGATTCCACAGAGCCTCGACTCTGCAGGGGAATGTAAGCAAACAACAGCAAAGCAGGCCAGTTTAATGAAGTCTATCAAATGCCGCGCAGGAAAGACTGGGCTGCAGAGAGACACAAACGGGGGCTATTATCCAGACACACGGCAAGAAAAGCTACCGGGGAGTAGTGATGAAACAGAGCCCTAAAGGCGTTTTAAGAACTGCAGAAACATACGACATGAACTGTATTGTCTCAGGCATCTGCCTTGTGTACTGTTCTGGCCTTAAGACTCACCCGCCCCCCAGATGAATAAAAAAAAAAAAAAAAAAAATGTTAAATGCACATAGTGAACCTTCACTCTTCCACAAAGAATGGAATTTCATCACTTGCAAGCAAAATGGATGGAACCGGAGGGTACTGTGTTTAAAACAAACAAACAAACAAACAAACAAACACTATCCTTGTACAGAGATAAATACCAATGTGTTCTCTCTGGAAGTTAAAGGAACTCGAACTAAACATAGAATAGTAATTAATAGAAGTTGGGATAGATGGATGAAAGGAGACTGGATTTGAACAGCGCACACTGTATACTGTATGGAAATGTTACACTGAATCACATAAATGTGAACCACTAGTATGTGTTAATCAAAATGTAAATTATACTGCTGGGTGTGGTGGAGAACACCTGTATTCTTAACCCTTGGGACACTGAGGCAGAAAGATGATAAAGACTAGGGAGTTCAAAGCCAGCTGGGGCTACATAATGAGACCCTGTGCAAAACAGCAATTTAAGACAACAAAGAAAATAGACTAAATGAAAATAATTTAGGATAAAATACATTAAAATGTAAGCCCTGTGAAAAAATGGTGATTATTAATTTTCTAGACAGCTACTGTGCTGCTATGCAGAAGTACTTAAGCCCGCGAGAGAATGGGGTTTCTGTGTCCACAGGCAACAGCTGAGTCCCTGACCTGAGGGTCATGGCCTCATCTCAGGATTGCATGGCTCAGGAAATTGCCTCATAGGCTACCCATGTGCCAGTCTGGGGAAGCAGACTGGGACAGCTGAAGCAGAGAGGGACAGCTGAACCGTGAGACCATCCCCATCCTTGCATTTGCTGCTGCACTGTTTGTGCCCAGTTCAGGCATTCTTCGGCAAAGACCACCCCCTCCCCAAACTAAGAGCATCTCCCTGCTAGAATCGTGAAGAAGACAGATACACATCGGGTTCACCAATCACATTACATGACCGGTTCCACAGGGGAGGTTTATTAGGGGAAGGGGAAGGGGTCTCAGAGACCGTCTCTGGATGAGGCAGGAGAGAAAAAGAGAGAGAGGAGGAGCTTTGAGTTCTCTTATAAGGCAACCCAGAGCATCCGCAGGTAGTTTCTGGTGTTCAGCAGGTGATCTTCTAGGTGGCCTCACAGATGCCAGATAACAAGTCAGGTCCCTTGGGGCTGGCCGTAGAGATGCCTGCTTACAGATCCCAACACTCCCTGCGATCTAAATTCTCTATTCTAATTAAAACGTAACTGTGCATTCTGTCTCATGTCTTCTGCAAAATGAGGTGCAGGACAAGTTGGTACCTGCCATCTGACTTGGCTGGCAAAACATGAACTGTGTTACTTAACAAGAGCTGGGTACCTTCAAGCAGTACTGTTGCACACATGACTGATGAGATCCCCTCTCAGCCCCTCAGCCCCTCAGCCCCTCAGCCAGGTGAGGGGGCATCAAACCACTCAGAAAGGTCACCTCAGAAAGAAAAGACCTTTGGCCACTTGATAGCTGAGATTTTAAAATTAGGAAAAGAAACAAACAAAAACATCAAAGTCATGGCCTTTAAGTCCAGCTGACCAGGACCATTAGAGAGCTGGCAGGTCATTAGAGAGTGGTTGATCTCTCCTGTGTATGTAGAGGGATCCGGGTTGAGCAGATGTTTGCGTTTGGAAGGTGCTCACGAGTGACTCAGGCCCGTGATTCTCCACACCAGAGCACTTTTTGCTTCAGGAGGGGTAATTTTGGTGACATGATTTCTGAAAAGCTCTGTAACCGTGGATCCTACACACAGGCGGAGACACACGACTGAAGGAGGTAATAAATGTCACCTGTCTTCCTCAAGTGGACAAAGGCTGAGCCAGCAGGAGTTCAATCTGTGGTGTAACCCCTTCAGGCGTGGAACTGCAGGCAGGCTATTTCCTGGGAATCATAGCTTCAGACAGGAGCATAGAGGAGAATGGCGAAGAGTGCTGTCCTCTGCCCAGCATGCCCTGACTCCTTTCTGCAGCGGGGTGCAGGGTGTATCATAAAGGCGGGGGGGGGGAGGGGCTTCTTACATGCCTTTGGCACATAGCATGGTGTGGGGATGACGACCGCTGGACCACTATCTAGAGCCTAAAGAATGTCAACACCAAAAGTCGGGGTTATATTTGGAGTCATGTGATTCCACATTTCAAGTCCAATCATGTAACCCATCTTTAGAGGTAGGGAGAGGCTGTGACTCTCCCCCTGCTACGCCTTTCTCAGACATGGGGAGTTGAAATTAATAGGTGAATTGCACACAAATTGCTTAACATTTAAAACGGTTTAATAACACAATGTTACTATTGGAAGTAATGGAAAAGGCACAACAGAGAGATCGTGACCTGAACTAAAAATTTCAGTTTCGTTGTGTTTCACACTGTGAAAAGTGGAGCCTCGGAATCAGGAAACAGTGGCCTTTCCCAGGGTTTGTCTCAGTGTAAACTACGGCAGGAGAACAGCAAGAATGGGAACTACCTTCAGTCCACACAGCTCAGGACTTCTTCAAGGGTCAGCAGAGCTAGAAGTGGCACGGGACATGGAGAATGCCTGACAATCTACTACAGAAGCCAGCTAAAGGACACCTCAGTGCCATCAAAATAAACAATGACAGAAACAGAAGACAAGCCACTGGATAAGTAAAAAAGCCAGCATTGTTACTCTGACATACATATAAATAAATGAATTACATGAAAAATGACTGATTTTCTAAGCTAGTCTGGCTACCTCCCAGCTGCACACCCCCAAACTACTTGCTAATATGCAGGTACTGTCTGGGCTGGATCTGCTCCATTAGGCTCTCTCCACTCTTTCCATCTTCTTCCTCCTCCCTCTTCTTCTTCCAGCCTTGTGGTTCCTACCTCAGACCCCAAGCCTGGGAATAGAGGTTTGGCTTACTTTTATTCTGCCCAATAATTGGCTGTCAGCAACTTTGTTAACCAGTCAGAGATAATTGGGGAGCAAAGTTTACACAGCATCATTTGGTGTGTGTGAGAATGCACTTGTCTGGAATGCAACTAGATATTGGGAGCTATTAATTAGCATTTATATACATAGCACCAGACTAACCCCAACAATATTATATAAATCATTAAAAAAAAAAACTATTAATTTGTCAAGCCCTACCTCTTAGCATGAATGAAGTAGATCTCTATATTTCCAGAAAAGCTTAGGGTCTAACTCTTTGTTTCCCTCATGTCCCGTTTGTGGTTTTGAGGATACATAAAGACAAACAAGGAATATGGAGCTAATAAGAACGGCCAACAACACCCAAACACCATGGTCAGTATAAGTCAGTCCCATTGGCCTTGAATTTGAGTACATTGGAGGTAAAGTGCACAAGGACACCCTTCATTGTCCTTCTCATGACACTCAAGTGGCGACTGCCACTCCAATTTCCTGAGACTTGAAAGAAAATACTAAAATTTCAGCTCTAGTTTTGTAATTTGTACTGACAGATTTTAACATTTGGCTACCAGAGCTCTGGTCTGCCTTTTGTGATACTGCCCTAAGCCTTGCAGAGCTTTGTGGCAGAAGACAACACTGTTAGTCAGCACGTCCTAACTGTGGAAAGTTTCTGCTTATTCCTCATGTGATGGAAAACAAAGGGAATATTCTGGAGAAGTTAGTGTTAGCTGACCAAGGAAAAAGGATGATTTGGTATGTGTATACACTGTATAATAATTATACACTCAACTTACCATATCCATCTCCATCCACGCTTCACTTGAGAGCCTCAGAACCTGCCTAAAGCTTATCCCTTGACCAGTGACAGACATCTCTTCTTTCCTCCAACTCCTGGGCCTGACATCCATTGTGTGCCTCTATGCCTGTGAGATCAACTTTTTAGATCCCACAAATAAGTGACAGCATTAGAAGTTGTCTTTCTGCTTCTTTCTAATCCTTCCCAGGAAAGACACATTAACTGGATCAGGGATAGGGAAATGGGAGAAAATAGGGGAGATAGTGAGAGATAGAGAAAGGAGCACAGAGAGCAAAAAGATAGCAAGAGACAGAGAATAAGGGAAAATGGAAGTGTGTGTGTGTGTGTGTGTGTGTGTGTGTGAAAGAGAGACACAGAGACAGAGGGAGAATAATGAGAATAGTTGGGTTATAAGGATGAGTAGCTAAGGAAAGGGAAGCTGTCAGCTGGGGTGGGTTTAGGGGAGGGGAGGAGGTGAGAAAGACCAGGATGCTAGCACAGACTTTGAAATGTGTAACAGGGACTTGGGGGAGCCTGGAGGCCGGCACGAGCTTTAATATCCTGTTAGGCACCACATGCAGCCGTATGTCCCTTCTGGCAGAGGTAAGGGAGATCACTCCTTTCGGCAGATGGGAACCAGTTTCACAAGTTCCTAAGGAAGGCTGGCTTTTGTCTAACTGACGGAGGTCCTCCTATAGACCGGTTTTAGCGCCTTTCTGGATATTCAGGCAACCCAAGCCCTAACACCATCCTTAACTCGAAGCTGTGTCCTTGGGTGTTGAAAGATGTCCTTGCAGAATCTGAAGAAAAGTTCCTTTCCTTCTTTCCTTTGGAGTAAATAGGGCCTGAGCTATGGGAGTGTTTCCCTGAGTGCTAATCCACTCACGGACCCCAGCACTTACAGCAGGGTTGTTTCTGGACTGAGCATGGGATCCCAAAAGACAGACAGCCATTTCTGTGATGCTATTGTCATGGTGTTGCTAGACTCCAGTGTGTAGATATATGTAATATTTTTGACAATACTTCAAAAAATTTATATAAATACTAGCATATAGGTATATAATATATACCTAATGCATATTACATAATATATAACTAACATGCTGTTATTTATATAATATAAACCGTTGATATATACTAACATTAGTAATTATCCATGTACAATGTTAACACAATGACATATATAATAGAAAAATATTATTTTCTTAAAATAATTTTGCCCTTTGATATGTATTCTGTAAGGTTTATAAAAATGCTGCTACACAGAATGATAGTAAATTTGAAAACGATAAATTTGAAAAACACTCAAATGCAGATCAACACTGAAACGCATCAGTGCAGGCTACTGCACAGCTATGGAAATAAATGTCTACATCTGTCTGGATGACATTCTTTCAAGAGTCAGCAAGCCATGGCCCCTTGAGCCAAACAAATTCACCATTACTTGTGTTTCCACGAGCAACGGTAAATTAATGAGTTTGGCCTAGATGTGTTTCATACTTGGGTGATAGGATTTGACCCAAATTGCCTCTACATGTAGTAAACGGCAACTCTGCTTGACACATAACATAACTCAAGAGTGCTTCCTTGTAACCTGGAAACTGAGCCTCAGCCAACCACGACGGCGGATGCCTCCGCCGACTACAGGCTGACAGCTGGCTCTTAAGCTCCAGAGAGAGAATGAGCAATTGCTCCAAATGGTAATTATTTCAATCACTCGTGGTTCAAAAATCACGGAAAAATAAAACTTTGTTTCATAATTAACGTAAGTGGTAAGACTGTCACACAAAACCGGAAAAGGAAATTATGAAGTCAGATGGTAATTACAGCGAGGTCAGAAAGTGAATGCAATGACGGAGTGAGGCACGTGGGACTGGAAAGTACCTGTGTGTTTATTCATCACACACACACACGAACACACACACATGTTGGGGTTCTGGCTTACAGGGGATGATTGATCAAGATGAATTTAGGCTTCTCAAGTAGCAAGGGGCTCAGTCTTCCAGCTTCCTAGAAGCTCTTTTTATTGTTACATAAAAGGCACTTTTATCAAGTCAATTTCTGCATATCAAAAACTTTTATCTGATCTGGGGGTTATCTTAAGAGACCCAGCACCTAAGTAATTCTCAGCCATAGGAGACTTTCCGGTTTGCCAGGAATGTCTGCAGACTAATTTATGCACTGGCTCTGAGAATCCTTCAAAGGAGCAACCCTATAAAATCTCAGATAACATTCAGTGGCAAAGGTCTACTTCAAAGCCTAGGTGCCATCTCTTTGGAATTTACTCCAGATACAATGGTTCTGCTAAAATTCTGCAACATACAAAATCTCACACGCAGACTCTCTCTTTCTCTTCCTCACCACACACACACACACACACACACACACACACACACACACAGATGCATGTGTGCACACATTGTTTTTAGTTCACAGAAACTGTACTTAAAATATCTTTGGTTCCTACCAGGAAAACTGTAATGGCGTCTGAACCTCGGCTCTCCACATCTCCCCCTTTTTGTTTTAATAAACAGCAAGTCCTCTTAGCCAAGTTAAGTGCAATGCCATCCTATAAATATTACCAATGTCTGAGCCTGGTGGAAGGCAATGCTCGGCCTTTACCCGTCATTGGAGCAGCCTCCTCATGGCGAGGCTGTCCTGTCTTAGGTGGGCGGAGACTCATTTGCACTCTTTCGTCACTGACTTTCCAGACTATTTGGTTTACAATGAAAATTAGGTTTACACCCATTCCCCGTGCAATGGAAATAAATCCCAGGGAGTGCAAGGGCTGTAGACCTATATACTTTGGCTCTGCAACTGCAAAGGCTGAGGCAACATTGCTGTTTATCATTCTTTTAACATGGAAAGCCAAACCTGGGGAGACAAGCCTTGCTCCAGGGCTGCTAGTGCTTGTGCAATCGCCACCTTGTCACGTTTTTGTTGGGTTTTGAGTTTGTAGAACAACCAGAGTAAAAACACTAAGCCACAGCATAATGCTGCACCAAACATTCCCACGCCCACCCATTCTTTAAAATAAGAAAAGGCGGAAGAAACCCAGGATAATAAGCCATTTGTGAGCGATCTTCGGGAATGCAGACTAGGAACCCGATTTTGGAGGATCCAGGCTGGATCCACCTGGAATTAGCTGCAGGTGTATTCGTTGGAAGATCGTCTTCAGCTGCTGCGAGCTTTTGCGTGAGGCGCTCCGGTACCCAGAATGGATTGTTTTCTTTCTGTGGAAAAACACAAACAGCTCCCCTGGATCTTATTAAAATAGGATCTGGGCCTTTCCATTGACCAGTCAAGACATCCTTCCATTTGACCATTTCTTTAGGCCTATTGGGCTCTAAGCAGTGGCGATCAGCCGCGGAGTGGCCCTGACTGTCCAAATTTAAAAAATTGAGAGTAAAGAGTGCCAAGGAAACAGTCACTCGTGGCACTGAGGGCAGAGCCTCCTCGACTCCCCCTTTTTGTTTTAATAAGTAGGACTTTAGAGTGCGATGAGCACGTTTAATAAACATAACTCCAGAACAAGTATCAATGGAAACATGTAAATATTGTAGTTTGTCAAAAGATGAAATGTGAGTAACATCCATTTGCCACATCTGTAGCGGACGGATTCCTCTGGGATTAATCCCAACATGAGGCACAGGTAAAAACTGACAACAATTTTGACATTGGGTAACAATATCTCTAGCTTCCTTTTTAGTTATGTTAAATCGATGACGCAATGTCTCAGCTGTAACATGAAATTTTTTATGAAACTCCTTAGCCAACTCTAAATTTGAAAGGAGGGCAAATGTAATCATTTTTGTGGCTCGATCTGCCAGGTCATTTCCATGGGACATAGGCCCAGGCAGACCGGAATGAGCCCTAATATGCCTAATAAAAACAGGGGATCTTTTGGTAATTAAGGCAAACTGAATCCTTTGAAAAATTTTTGCTAGCTTGCTAGATGCTTTAATCAATCCAGCAGCCTCTAAGATTTTGGTTGCATTTACCACATAACTAGAATCAGAAACAATATTTAAGGGACCTGGAAATTTTTCCAAAACTTCCAGCACTACTAAACATTCCACAATTTGAGGCGAGGTCTCATGATATTGCTTAGAAACAACTTTATCATTAACCACATAAGCTCCCACTCCTGTTTTTGACCCATCTGTATAGACTACCAGTCCATCCCTAGCCTCTCGAGCTGCATAATTGTAAAATTAGCATCCACCCCGTACTTATTAACTGACTCTGCCAGTTTCTTGACTAGAGGGTAATCTATAGGCACGTGGACACGGCCTCCCTTCGCATCTTCAAATACTGGAAAAGTCTGAAAAATTTTGTGTCTATCTTTTGCTGACAAGAAGGAATCAGGACAGTGCCTCCCGGTGTAGGGTGGAGAAGTACTAGGTACAACGGGAGCGGCTGGCTGAGAAAGTGTGTACTTCCTGTTCCTTATACAACAGTAATGGCCGCCCATCCGGGTGGTATCGTTCTTCCTCATAGCGGGCTGCTTCCTCCTCTAGTCTGACTCCTTGGAGGGGCTTAACTCCTCCGACTCAGAATTGTCAATTTCTAAAGCCTCTAGTTTTTTTATCGGATAGAGAGGCTCCTTTTTAAATTTTTCCTTTTCTCCTCTGTGTTCCTCTCCCAGGGCGTTCTTTCCCTTATCTTTCGCTTCTGCGGCTTTAACGCCCACAGAAGGGCCTTTTTTCTTAGAGACGTCTCTATTTTTGCCCATTGGGGCCCCTAATCTTTTATCACGTTCTGTTTCTGACATGCTGTCCTGTACCTCCTCCCACACTCCCCGACCAGCCTTAATAAGCAAAAGAAAAAGGACAAAGGCTACAGTTGCAACAGGGAAGGCAATAAGCGCTCCAGCTGGCTGGGGTGAAAGATGGGATAAGTCAAGGCCAAACATGCCTCTCAGAGCTCACCCAAATGCTGCAGTTCTGAATCCTCCCCGAGAACAAGGGGTCTCCTCGGCACCCGGCGATGGCAGGCTCCCGGCGTCCCGGGTTTTCGGCACCAGATGTTGCGACCCGCGTAACCGTCTCGCCAGCAAGAACACACACGGACAAAACAGGATCCTTCTGCAGCAGGCTTTATTATCATGCAATGAAAGGAGGGAGACCCCAGGCCCCAAAGTGGTGCTGCTTAAATAAGCCCTGATCGCACTTAAGTGACGTGGAGTGACGTGTCATACCCTGATTGGCTGCTTACTCATTACCCATCTGACGGCCTGGGGTGGGGCAGTGGCTTGGCGTGCTTTTGCAACTCGCACATGTGCTCTTAGAGGTTGTTACCAGTACAGAGACTGGATGCTGGCGCCATCTTGTAATGGCGTCTGAACCTCGGCTCTCCACAGAAAACTGAGCTAAGTTGCTCCCTTTCTGCTATAAGTTCATAGAAACGTTTGTTATTTTTGGAAATGCTATTTTAATACGTGTTAAACCTAAAAGGAGAGACAGGGCAATTACTAGCCGCTACAAGCACCTGCAGACCTTAACCCCAGAAGGAGGGCTATGGTGACACCAGCACCACAGTAAATGCTGAATCCAACAATGGTTTCAGCTATTGGGGAAGGAGAGCGAGTGCTGAGAAGGGACAGGGTGGCCACTTACTGTAGAACTTAGTTACTACAGTTAAAGGAGCCGAGCCATGACTGAAATACTAGACAAACAAACATAATCTTAAGACATGGCAACGATGCTTCCCCGACCTGTTCTCAGCGAAAGCTTTTAATACAGGTATTATGAGTTCTAACATGGCATTAAACAAAGAGGAAGACAACTTCTTTTGATTTAGTACTGCAGGGAAGGAGTAGGAAAAAAAATAATCTAATCGTACTACCTCGTATTATTAGATTATTAGAAAAATAATATTAGATTATTAGAAAGATAACCTAATCAACGATGAAAACAAAGAGGAGGAAAAAAGAATGAATAGAACAAATAGTAAGAACTACTATCCAGGTAATTTCAGACGTATGTGTGACATTCGTAAACACTGACTGCTCATCAACTAAAAGATAAAGATTCTCCAATGATAAACAAATCAGTGAGGTTAGATGTAATTTACAGGTACAGGAGGAATACTAATTTCCTTTATTGTTACTGGGGCATGTTCATTGTACATAGCAGTACAGGCCATTTTCACACAAATATAGAGTGTACTCCTCCCAACACTTTTCCCTCCTCCCCCCAGTCCCCTTAATCCCATTTCTACTTTAGGACATCTATACATACATGCTTTTATATGTTGATTAAAAAAAATGAGAATCCACAAATGGAAAGAAAGCACATAATGTCTGTCTTTCTGATGCTGACTTAATTCCCAATCTCCAGTTGCATTTTTTCTTTTTTTCTGGAAATGAGATTTTTTTTTTCTTTGTGGGCGAATAAAATTCCATTTTGCACGTATAGCACATTTTCCTTCTCGATTCGTGTTTTGGGGCAGTGTTAGCTATCATGAGCAGTGCTGCAGTAGCCACCCATGTGCCCACCTCTCTGTGACAGGCTGAGCTGTTCCTGAGGATGGTACAGCTGGGCCACGTGATATAGTTCTGCTCTTAGATTGCTGAGGAGCCTGCACACTGATGTCCATAGTCGGGGGACAAATCTATGATCTCGCTAGCAGTGCATAAGCATGTTCCTTTTCTCTGCACCCTTGCCAGCATTTGCTGCTGTCTGTTTTCTTGCTATTCTGATCCGGCTGAGGTGGAAATCTCTCAGTTTAATTTGCGTTCCTGAGATGACAGTGAGGCTGGACATTTCCATCTGTTCACTAGCCAGTCCTGCTTTATTTTTTTGAGAAGTATCTGTTCGTTTCCTTAGCCTGTTTATTAATTGGGCTGCTTGGTTTCTTTACATTTGTTGTTTTAGTTCTTTGTGTATCGTCTCTATAAGTCCTGTGTTAGATTTGGAGTTAGCACAGATTTCTCTCCCATTGTGGAGGCTGTTTTTATTTTATTTATTATTTATTTTTATTTCCTTTGCTATACAGAAGCTTTTTAACTTTATGCAGTCTGGTCTGTCAATTTTTAGCATCATTTAGAAACCGTCTGAGGAAATCCATGCCCATGTCAGTGTCTTTAAGCGTTCCCCGGGGTTGGTTTCAGAGTTTCAGGACTGGTGTTAAAGATCTTTGTTCCATTTGGCATTGGTTTTTGCACAAGGTGACAGATAGGGACCTAGTTTCATTTTTTTTGTCTGCATGTAGATATCAAGTTTTCCCATTTGTCTTTTCACCAGTGTATGTTTGGGGCATCTTTGTCAAATGTCAGGCAGTTGCAGTCGCTTGGGTTAGTTTTAGGGCCTCTAGTCTCGCTCATGGATGCAGGCATCTGTGTTTGTGCCAGTTACCATGACCCTGTAAGGTAAGTTGAACACCATTATGGTGACACCTCCAACGCTGCTCTCTAAGCTCAAAATTGCTTTGGATGTCTGGAGTCTATTGTGCTCCCAAGCTAATTTTAGAAGTTCAAAAGAATTTTTATGCGAAGAGTATCATTAAGATTTTAATGGGGATTGGACTGGATTTGAAGATTGCTTTTGAGAATTGAGCCATTTGCTGATCTGTGAAGTTGGAAGTTTTTCCATATTCTGGTGTCTTCTTCAATTTCTTTCTCTCTCTCTTTCTTTCTTTCTTTCTTTCTTTCTTTCTTTCTTTCTTTCTTTCTTTCTTTCTTTCTTTCTCACTTCCTTTTAGATAGTCTCTCTAATAGTAGGTCCGGCTGTCCTGGAACTCACTATGTAGGCCAGGTTGGCCTTGAACTAACAGAGATTGCCTGATTCTGCCTCCTGAGTGCTAGGATTAAAGGCATGCACCACCATGCCTGGCTTTCTATTTCTTTTTTCCCCCTGTTTAACATTTTTATGGTAGAGGTCATTCATTTCCCTGGTTAGATTTACTCCGAAGTATTTTTGAAGCTATTGTGAATGTGATTATTTTTCTGATTTCTTTCTCAGCATGTTTGTATGTTGAGTTCACATTTGCTACTTTGCTTAACATGTTCATCAGTTTTTAGAGTTCTCTGCTAGAGTCTTTAAAGGCTTACATTAGAAAAAAAAGCACAATGTCTTCAAATAAATATATATATTTACCTCTTCCTTTCTTAGTTGTATCCTTCATATTTTCTTTTCTTATCATACCACTTTAGCTAAGGGTTCAAGCACCATATTGAATAGGAGTGGAGAAAATGGGCATCCTTATCTTGTACCTTAGAGTTTTCTCTTATTTGGTATGATATTGATTATAAATTTTTTCTAGATGGCCTTATTACATTGAAGTATATTCCTTTTATTCCTAGTTCCTTCTGCAGTTTTTATCATAAGGGATGTTGGAGTCTGTCAAAAGGTGTTTCTACATCTGTTGGATGATAGTGTAATTTCTGTACTTGAATCCATTTATGTGGTGTCCACTTATTGATTTGCTTATATTGAACTATACTTTCGTACCTGCATTGAAGCCAACTTGATCAATATAGATAATTTTTGGTATTTTTAAACGGAGTTTGCAAGTCTTTTATTTAGAATTTTTGCACCTATGCTCATCAGGAAGGTTGATCTAACATTTCCATTTGTGTTATGTTTGCAACCAGTCATATCAGGATAATTCTGTATTCATAAAAATTTGTTAGCATTCCCTTTATATCGTATTAAATAGTTTTGGTTTACTATTGATATTATATATATATTTTTAAAAAGTCAAATCAATATGGCATCTCCAGAGATTATATTTTTAACTATATTTTTTCTCTTCCCTTTCCTTCCTCCAAGCCCTCCCATGTAACTCTCCCCACTCTCTCTCTTTCTGCTGAACAATAAGGACATCAACAAACATGGCGGACTTCATGGAAGAAGCCCATAAGGCCTCAACCCTACACACAGAATAGTTTTAAAAACATTGGTGTTGTTGGAAATAATATGGTGTCCGGCTATATATTTATTATTAGTCCTATGATTATCATGGTGGTAATATTTAACCCACTATCACAATCAATAAGACACAGACACCTGTTAAATTTTGTAATTGCCTTATAACCTTGAGGGGGGCAGATATTCCACCTCCAGCCTCCATCCAATGCTATCTGTCTTAGCCATTCCTATTTGGCCCTATCTCCCATCCATAATTTTATAAATACTCGCTTATCCTTCGCTTTCTTCACTCATGCCATCCTCAGAGCCCTTCCTCCCCGCCCACATGGTTCCTCCTCCATGCTAATCCATTGTGGTGTACTTCTTTTTCCTCTTTTCCCATCTGTTTCCCTCCTTCCTGTGATTTTCCTATCCTCATAGCTCGGGAACCTTTGACAAGCCTGTCTCCTTCCACCCTGTCCAGGTACAGGCCTTTTTTATTAACCAATCAGGAATAATGTCTTAGGCAGGTTTACACAGCAAGGATAGGGTAGTAACCATATCTTGAGGGTAAGTAATTACCATCAAAATACAAGGATCATACCAACCCCCAACACTTTGGTGTTAGTTTTTCTTACAGGTATAGCAGAATCCACCAGGTATCATGTGTGTGTCTACAGTTTTTCAGTTAAGTTTTCCTTTTGCACAGGTCTGGCTTCTTACAGACCAGAGTATGATGTTTTGTCTTCTTGGCTCCATTTATGCCTAGAATCTTACTCATTTCTTTTACATTTTTCAATGTATTAGTCTGTAGGTTTTGAAGTCAAGTCCTAATGATCTGCGGTTTGTTGCTATCTGTTGCTGGTGTAATGTTTCTTTTTAATCTCTGTATTACTTTGGGGTTGCTTGCCCTTTCTTTGTTGTTAGTTTGTCTATGGTTTTTGATCTTTTCAAAGAATCAGTTCTGTGTTTCATTGATTCTTTGTATTGCTTTTGTTTTCAAGGCCTGAAGAACATTTGCAATTTGGAGAACAAAATAAACATTCTTCCAAAGTTTCTGTGAGCATGTTTGTCTCTACAGCAAAGAAAGAGTGCATGAAACATAAGAATTAACAGATACCTCAACAAAACAATAATGTTTCATGATGCTATAAAAATTTTAAATGTGGCAGAAAATATTTATCATGATAGTAGCAAGAATGCATAGGAGTACACTTTATAGAAGGAGTAAATTGTATGGGAAAGTTCTTTGGGAAAAAAAAAACTTATTGAAGGATATTCTAAAACTAACCAAAATAATTTAGGATAAAAGTCAAATTGCTGCCTCACAGTGAATTGATATTTTCAATGGAATATGTCTAATGGATACCAAAATTAATAAGAAAGTAAGAGCCAAGGATTATTAAAACTACTATAAAAAAGAAGAGCATCCATGCCAGACAGTATAGCAGCTCTGTTGTATTGCTACTAAGTAGAGCATTGCAGTGTAGAAACAGGGACAGGCAACAGAGCTAGTGAACAGCAAAGACAAAAGAGACCTCGGTCCATTCTGGAGATTGTCATATGAGATTACTTTGTTAGTTAGATATGGGGGAAAAAAAGAACTGTATCACAAACATACTTGTAATAATTCTCCATTTGCAACAATTCACTTAAATATCTACCTTGCTCCATAATCATAAAAATAACCTCTAGCATTGATTGACTGCTCATCCCACCCCAGATGGACTAGTCTAGAGAAGCTTTCTCTGTCATTTCACCTCTGACTTGGCCCCATCTCTATGCAGATTGTGCCCTGTCACACTGTGTAAAAGTAATTTTTATTCACCAGAAGAATGGATGAGATGAGAGTCATGCCAAAGCTGTGTGAATACACGGTTTGGGCTTTGCTCAGAGCATTTCTTTTTCTGTTCTAACTATCCCTAGACCTGGAAGCATCTAGCCTCCTTACAATCTAACCTAGATCTAGAATGTTTTCAGCTTCTGAGACTTACTGCTGAATAAGCTCACCCTTTCTAGTTCTTTCTGAACTCTAGCTGGATGGTTCAACTCAGCTGTTCTCACTTAAACTCCTCTCCTAGTTGACTGATTCAAACTGGATTCTCTCACTTCTGACTGAATTGTTCTGCTTGGCCTCAAACTCACTCTAGCAACCTGGCTCCTCATTCTCTAGCTTATTCTGTCTTTACCTGTGTCTAGCTTGTCTCTGTAAAACCCTCCAGGCAAAACTGCCTCTGGTCCCTCTCTGCCCTGGTCTTAAGTTGCCTCTTCTCTCTGTCTGTTCTTGTAAGAGTTGGGTATACCCTATCTCAGACTCATTCTGTCAAATCTTTGATTTGTCATTTTGTCTGCCTCTCAATTAGATGTCACTTTCAGACATGGGTGCTTCCTTCTCCAAACTAAGCTTACCTACACTATTTGGGATTAAGGGTGCATCTGTATTCTAGCCAGAGGGATTAAAGGTGTGTGGCATGTCTGCATTCCAGCTGGATCACATAGACCTAGATTTTCAGATGTGATCCCTTTCCAGAGTATCCATATTGATGGATTAAAATTTCTCTACAACACGCTAAACACACAGCAGAACTTGCTGGTAAGCCCTCCCTCTGGATAGTGCTCTCTGTAGTGTCCTGGCAAAGAGAATGAAGTGGAAGGTCCTAAGGAACCTAATGAACCCAAAACTCCAGAGACAGCTCAAAGGATGGAGTAGTCCTGGACTTGTTCCCCTGCACTGCAAAACACAGGACAAAGCAAAGGGCAACAACCACACAACCCTAAGAAGCCATCTCAGAAAACACGAATGGGAATGTCATATCGCAAATAGAAAATAATGGCTGTGTCTTGGAAGGAGGCGGGATTGGGTCCAGTAGGGCTCTCTATGGCTCTCGGTGCTATTTAACTGTGGCAACTCTGGGCAGAATGGCATCTCTTTCAGCCTGATTCTTCCTTCCATATCTTTAACCTTTCATACGTGTTTGTGTCTTACAAAATGAATGCAAAAGCTGCCATATTAAAGAGCTGGGCGGAGACAAAGGGTAGTGGCACTCCTGCCACTCCCTCAGGCGTGTCTTCAGGAGGCAGCAGGTGCTTGGAAACCAGACTCACTTTTTTCTAACTTCTCCCTTCCTGGTAAACACTAAAGCTAGCAAAGCCAACGCCAGCGGTCTATTCTCAGACATGTCATCAGACCTGTTCATCTGTCATCTGAGGCTTCCATTGCCTTGTGCATGGCAAGTCTCAGTAAATAGTGTTGACTGAGCCATTTATAAAGTGGCATTAAACCATTATAAACCAAATTAAGCCATGTTCATTTAAATCGCCTAACAGGTGACAGTCGAGTAAGAAATTGATTTCTTGGGTGCAGTGTTAGAAGAGGCAGCTCTCCTTTAGTTAGGCAGGAAAATAGATGGGAAAGCTTGTGCTGACTTGGCTTTAAAAGCTTCCCTGGGCTATGTTTGCTCTGCAAGGTTTTGCTCTTGCTGGGCTAATACCTCTCCTGGCTGCCTTTGGCTGACCTTGGGCTTTCTCTGTTTATCCCACACAGAGGAGTTTCCATGTTAGGAACAGTCCTGCTCTTAAGCTCTTTGTATTCTCCTCCTGATGGTGTTTGCCTTGCCTGCATTCCGAAGTCTTGGGATGGAGTCAGACCTCCAGAACCCCCCTACTTCCACCCCCAGTGGTCCCCCAGGCTGCTCTCACCTAGCCTTCTTTTGCTTTGAAATTCACAACCTGAACCAGAACTAAATGGAAACAGGTAGCTTCAAAACACCTCTTATTTCCCCTAGAAGCATATTTCCCCAGTGTATCAAGTGGGTAATCTTTCCTCCATCGCCTGCCTTTCTCCCTGAGAAAACTATCCGTTTTCTGGGATCCATTCCTTGGCCTCCCTTTTGTCTGGTTATTTCCCTTAGGAAGACTCTGCTCTGGTGCTCCAGGGAGAAATCTTCCAGTCATTAAAGATCAAAGCACCACTCACTGTCAGATCCTGGGTCCTCACCCTTCCTGCACCCTGAGGAGATGGTAGCGAATGCTCTTGCATTCGTGGTTCGAGTGTCTTCTTGCTCTGAAGGGAAGGGGTCCTTGGAGTACCAGTTAGGCCACAGCTACTTCTGAATTTGTCTTTGAGATTTTCCGACAAAGAGAAGGCTTCTCAAATCCCAAAGGAGAGCCATGGAGAAATGTAAAGGGGTGACAGCAATTGTCTAGAGGATTGCTGAATTCATCCTTTGGCACCAACAAAGGATTGAATGACCAGGAAAGACAGAAGAAAGGAAAGGTACAGCTTTCCACATTTGGGATGGGAGAAGTCCAAGGTTGGAAGTTCATTAAACAGCTAGCTTGGTTTGCCCTTTTTCCCCTATTGGTCCTGTGGCATCCCACCAATTTTACTTACAGTTTTCTAAGAACAAGAAACAGCTATTCAGCAAGTCTGCTTATCCATGTTCTCCAGTTTGGGAATAGACAGGTGAGAATAAAAATGTCCTTGTCTCCAATATGGAACACATAGGCTGATTGGAGAAGCAAGTAAGGAAATAATATGCAATTTTTTTTAACCGTGACTTAAGAAAATATTTGTTTGTGTAATGAACACACTGAAAGCAAAGAGGGAGGCACCCAACTCAAGGTCCTGATGTCAGAGTTTGCTGACAGCAGATGTGAGCGCAGGGGTGTGACTAGCAAAGTTCAGTCAGAGGCAGGAACCAAAAAGTGTGTAAGGACAAGATGAGCCTTGGAGGACCATAAAAGACCAGGCTCCAGGCAGCTCAGCAGACACTGGTCTCTAGTGTACCTCAGCACACATGATCCAATATGCTAGCAAGGGACCCTTCCAATGACCATGTCTCCCACCAGGATCTCCTGCCTCTGGCTTGTCTCTGACATTGGAGAACACTGACTGTCCTAAACCCTGGTTGACTTGGCCAAGCACAGCTGAGGCTATGGCCAGCTAGCCTCCATGGTTCTTATGGAGCATCTACTGCAGAGCCAGAGGGTTTTCACTTCCCTTTCCCAACCAGTGGATGTAAACGTGGGGGCCTGCTGTACACTAGGCAACTGGGCTGTGACCTGCTGTCCATGAGTGAACTCTGCCTCTGGATATTGATGGCATCTCTTAGAGCTAGATTGTTAGGCTGTTGGATTTGTTTGTTGTGAATTGTTTTCCTTCCCCTGCTGTGTGAACAATAAACTGTGCCTTTGAAAAACACCTGACTGTCTGCCTCTCTGTGTTGCCTAAGTTATGCTTGAGGTTTATTTGTGTGTGTGTGTGTTCGTGTGTGGTGTGAGTGCAGGTGCATGCATTCATGGCTTACTTGTGGACATTGGAGGACCATTTTTAAGAGTAGGTTTTCTCCTTTACTTTGGTTTCTAGAAATGGAGCTCGGAGGTCAGGCTTATACGGTAAGTGCTTTTGCCTGCTGAGGCATCTCACTGGCCCAAGTTATTATCTTTTAAATTTATTTATATTTTTTTTGTAAAGGGTCTCACTGTGTAGCCATAGCTGGCCTGGAGCTCACTGTGTTACCCAGGCTGGCTTCCAATTGGAAGCAATCTTCCTGCCAAGTGCTTGGATCGCAGGTGCATGCCATTACTTTTTTTATTTTTTATTTTTTATGTTTGAAAACGGTATGAAATCCTAGAACAATTTCTGGGGATTGGGTGATAAAGGTAGAACACCTGGGCTAAGGGCAGAAATGAAAGCGCTTGAACCAACAGTGGCAACAATGTAGACCTCGGCTGTAGCAGGCATGCCACTCTTTTGAGTGGCTTCATTCCTCACTTCTAGAACAAACGTATCTTTAAGTATTCCAACACATTGAAAGTCTCCCCCCGACTTTTTTTTTAAAGCAACAGCCACAGTATCTAAACATTTAAGCATTTCTTTGCTGTCTGTTTCTTCTCATCCCTTCATTGTAGCTATGTTGGTTGGGGAAGCTCTACATTTTAGTCTCTTTTATACTTGGCTTCTCCCACCCTATTAGAGTCCCTACTAGGTGCCACACCTTACAGGAGACTTGAGTTCCATCCATTAGGGCATTCTAATGCTGTGAACAATGAATCTGAAACATTTGCGTGGAAATATTCACATTATTTGTACAATTTGTATTTGTATCTTGTATCTGTTGCTTTCTCCTTTTTGGCACAGAATATTATGTTTTCACTCTGAATTTTTCCTTCTGTGCACTGTATTCTAAAGATACACACATAATAAACATTCATAAGATTTTGTAGTAAATTCCATACGGATGATGTTTTACTATATTTCTTTAGGTCAAATAAGTTTGCAATTTACAGCATTGCATGCGTTGTTCTGAGCACTGTATATGACTCTCCAGGGCAGCGATTGCAAGCAGAGTTGCTGAGATGCTTGGTTTTCCTTTTAATGAACACCAGTAAGTTTCAAATGAAAATGGTTATGCCCATTCACCTTCCGCCTGTGATAACCACAGCCATGTCTTAGTCAGTGTTGTCCATAAAACTTATAACTCAGCTCCTGTGCTTGAGAGAGAGGAATCCATTTTCATTTTGACTTGTACTTTCCTTGATCACTGGACACTAAACACCCTTTTCCCCTGTAATCTTAATGACAACTTACCTTTCTCCTCTCTCAGTTCATTCTTTACAGGCATTGCTGGTTTGATTTATAGGATAACAATTTTTGTTATGTTATCACACAATTCTTCTACCATTTAAAGTTTTATTTTTATAGTTTGTTTTTTGTCTTACAAACTTTAAAGTTTTTCTGACCTTACCAAATGCAAAGGCAGCTGTTCCAGTGCCATTTAATGTAAAGTTCAAGTCAGGTGAGAATCTCTTTTACACATATGGGTTCTGCTTTTGAACACATATCTGTTCTATGGCCCTATTGGCATTTTCTTTGCTTCTATTCCCCTGTTTTGATATTTTAAAGTTCAAAATATGTCTTGACATTTAATAGGATAAGAATTCTCTGGTTTTTATTTTCAAAGTTGTCTTGATTATTCTTAACATTTCCTCTTTTACTTGAAATTTTAAAATAATTCATCAAGTTTTGTGGGTCTTTCTCCTCCTTTGCTCAAGATAAATGTCTCTGTATAAGAAACCCCTCTTCCTCACAGTTTCCAACCTCAAAAACTGCATCTTCATTTGGGTATAGAATTATAAACCAATTAAATCTCTCAATAGCTGGATTTT
Source organism: Rhombomys opimus (assembly GCA_010120015.1). Lineage (NCBI taxonomy): Eukaryota > Metazoa > Chordata > Mammalia > Rodentia > Muridae > Rhombomys > Rhombomys opimus. Next base: position 238,142 of record REGO01000101.1, on the reverse strand, counting down.
TTTCTAGTTGAATTTAATTAATTCTCTTTTTCTACTGGATATGTTGAAATGTTTCTAAATGTACATGAAATGGGACTTTTATTCTGTACTTTTAATTATTTTTTTAAACTTGACAAACAGCTTCATTTTGATGGTACAAAAATCTTAGATTAGAAATGAGGGAACACACATAAAACCAAATAAATACTAAATTATTCATGTACATATTTGTATACACAGGGGCTTTCGGTGACTCTGTCCACTGATGATTTCTTAGGACACTGATTATATCAATAGGAACATCTGCCCTATTTCCAGATCTTCAAGGTTAAATGAATTCCCAATAATAAGAGCTGAAGAAGGGAATGATTTAACCCTTTGTTTTAGTGATTTGAGTCCTTGTTCAGCTGAGTCCGTCATTGTTGGAGTCACTGTCAAAGGGGGGGCTCAGATAAGGAAGAGTAGAGTACTTCTCAAAGGTAAGGACCCAGTGACTCATTTTCTTCAGGGGAATCCCACCCAAGAGTTCATTCAGCTGTAAACTCATTAGTGGACTAACTCATTTCATGGCCATATAACTCATTTGAAGACTTTTCAATAACACAGTCAGCTGGGAATCAAGGCTTTAACACACCAGCCTTTTTGGGATACACTTCATATCTAAATCATAAAACTCTCCAAAGAAAAGAAATGCTCAAAGAATGATGGGAAATGACACAAAATGACATCAAAATGACACAAAAATCAACTCAAACAGGTCCCTCCCTCTAGTCAAATCAAAAGTAATGCGAGTACCTAAACAAATGGTTATTATTTTTAGCCCACAAGAAGAATCACAAGAACCCATACTCTAAGTCTACACTGAAAATGAAGATGAAAAAAGAATGAATGAATGAGTTACAAATGTTTGTGTTGCCAGAAGAATGGCAATGCTACATACAGATGCCATGAGTTCAGAAGATCACCATTTGATCACTATCATAACTGTTTTTAGTCAGGAATCAGCAATGGTAGAAGTTTGATATACCTTAAAAAACGTGAGCAAGGTCAACATGACCATTCATGAAACAGACATCATGTGTCTCTTGTGGAGAGAATGACAGCCGTGTGTCTGGGATGTTAAGCCCAAAAGCCCTTCCTGACTCTGGCCACAAAGTGGCTGCAGCAAGTTCCAGGCTGAGTGCAATGCTCCCTAACAGACAGCCACTGCTCTCCAAAAGCATGAGGATCAAGGCAAAAAGAAATCCTTTTTATTAATGGAGTATGAAGACCAGGGTCAGAATGTAATCCAGATTGGATCCTGGATGAGGGAAAATAGGAAAGCTTGACTTAGATAAGAAGTTAGAACAGGGCAGAGCTCTTGCTTAGCATGTGTGAGGCCCTTGGCTCAATCCTTGGAATTACCAAACAAAATAAACAGAACCATCATAGCATTAATTCCCTGATAGTAGTAGGCACTGGTTGCTAAGGAAGCAGTCTTAATTTGAGGAAATGTACATTAACATTAGCAAGCATCATCTAGACTCTCCAAGTCTAGAAAAGCCGACTGTAGTGGCATGTCCCTATGCCTCCAGCACACAGAAGGCTAAGGTGGGAAGGTCACGAGTTCAAGAGCTACCTGGGCTATCTTTGAGAACCTGTCTGAAAATGTGTGGGGTGGGGTGTAGTTCAGTGTTAGTGCCTGGCCTTTGCCCTTTACAGGCAAGGTCCTGAATTTGATACAGGGGAAAAAAAATGAGGTTCACAATGCTTTTATACATGGGCACTGGCAGGAGACGAGGATGAATATGGTGTAAGCATAAGATTATTTCAAAATAAACAGTTAAGACAGATTCTTAAAATGTGCATCATTGGCAAGTGTCCTCCATCTAGGCACAAGGAGCCAAAGTATGCAGATGATAAAGTTCCCGTCACCAGCTGATGGCCAGAGGCGGAATTACATGCTGTCCCCAGCCACTGAAGGATGGAGTCAGCTTCACAAAGGCCAGCTTTGTGATAGGATCGCCACAAAGTGTTGGCAGAGGAAGGATATGGTTTGAACAAAGGCACAGTTCTGGCATTTGCCCCCTGAAGACAGGCAAACAAATGCCTTGCAATCCTGCCTCTGTCCATAACAAAAGAGATCTCGAAAAGGTCTTGGGTCAGGCAAGCCTGCTTTGGGAAGCTGAGCTATTAAGTTCACACGGGGAGTTAAGCCCCATGTCCAAATTTAACCAAAGGCTTTCCCAGACCCCAGGGCATGCAACAAAGCGAAGTTCTAGAGAAATCCCTCCCCTGTGGCATTGCAGGACACCAAGGAGGCACGGCTGGGCTGTGGGGACAAGTCACTCTAGTGGGTCCTGCTTGAAGTAAACAGGAGGGAGGGCTGCCCTTAGGGGAAGCCAGCAAGATGGGTAAATTTCTTTCTTTTTCTTTTTTTTTTTTTTTTGCATCCAGTGACAGGGTTTTACATAAACAGGAAATGGAGTTGTTGAAGTTTTCTCATTACTGGAAATGTGGACATGATTGAAGAAAGATGTTCACTGATTGTTTTTCCCTTGGGCTCTAAGAAAAGAAAATTATTTTCGGCTTGTGTCCTATGACTTTTTATTCTCCACAAAGGGCTGCTAATGTAGGTTCCGTGTTTATGAAGGCAGTCAATTTTACAAAGTCCTCTTTCCCTTCCTTTGCCTTGACTCTGTCAAAACAACCAAGTTCAGGCTCAGAAGAAGCCGAGGGCTCTGTGTGAACCAGCGAAAGCTGACCCCATAAAACCCTTCTGACCCAATTCTCTGCTCTGTTGCTCCGCTCTTTCCACCTCGTGCTCCCTCTCCTTGCTCCCTCTCCTCACGTCGGCATTCATTTACTGTGTCCAGGCATTCATTTAATGGCTCATTTATGTGCAGCAGCAAAGCATTTATGGAGAACCTACAATCGGTCACTACTGCTGAGGAACAGTTGCAGAGAAGAGGGAAGGAGGCCCAGCTCCTGTGATGGGCTTTCTCATACTCTTACACAACTGCACAGAAAGAATAATTCCCTGTTTGTTTATTGCTCATTAGATTTCCAAGTTCTACAGACCCAAACAAGTGAAGCCACTCAGGTTGGTTTCTTCCCTAAGTTGGCTATTTAAATTAAAGGAAGGAAGCGATGGAGAGAGAGGGGTTAGTTGAGACTAGCATGGAGGAGGACCATTCCCCTAGATGGTGAGAACCGAGTGAAGTTTGGAGAATCAGACAAGAAAGGCATGGTCCAGGCAAGGAGGACAGGACAGGTACAGCGACCTACGGAAGTGTTTGTCTGCTCTAGGAGAGGGCAGGCTGACAATAAATTCAAAAGTTGTATTATAATGTCCACACCGGACTCCATGTTGACATTGCCAAATGGCTTTGGTACAAAGCTCTTCACTTTCTTCTTCTCTCCCCTCTCTCCTCTGACCCCATGCCCTGTTTCCTTCTAACAGGTTGCAGGCAGTAGATACGACAGTGTGATATCATTTAAGGTCTTGCATTGTTATTCCGCCATCTGGGAGTTTAGCTTAGAAAAAGGAGGCACAGAGTTGTCTCCATCACCACTGTTCCTCTTACTGTTGTGACCAGTTTCTCTGTGATTCCACAGCTGAGGGATCACAGCAAGCTCCAGAAATGTTTCAAGCAAGATAAGAGTTAGAAGTTGATTTTTTTTTTCAAAAGTAAAAAAAATGTCAGGTACTCTCTCACCTGCCTCCCCTTCCTCTGTAGATAGACAGAAAGGTTGAAAGCCAACCCAGGAACTCTGTCAGCACACATGAAACAAGGAAGACCAGAGCTCGGGCCCTGTTTGAGTTCCCCTACAATTGATACCTCAGTTAACTCCTTAGGTGTTTGGCAAAGCCCAGAACAGTTAATGTTGGCTTCATAAGGGGGGTGGGGTGGAGGGGAGAGGGTTAGGATGGGAAAAAGGGGGAGAGGGAAAGGGAGAGAGAGAAATGATGATATAATCAAAACAGAAGCAGGAAGTTTCCAGGGTACTTTCCAATATTGGAAATATCAGAAAATATTAGATCTTTAAAAATTGTTTCCCGGGATTCCTGATTGAGGCCCTGGGTTCAGTCACTACCACTAAATGAAGAATTTTTATTTTTTGTCAAATGATTGAGATATTGCAAGATTTTCTTTTCTCTGTATGCCTTTCTCTGTAACTCTCTTTTACCCTGTTTTCTCGATTTGTGTGTTTGTGGAGGGAGGTATGCATGTGTGTATACATGTGTGTGCACATGTGTGTGGATGTGCTCAGGGCTCTTCCGCCTTTTTCACGGAGGCAGGGTCTCTCAATCAAACCCGGAGCTCACTGATATGGCTGTCCCTGCCAACCAGCTTGCTCTGGGAATCCTGTCTACACCTCCAGGCTGGAACTGCAGCCTGGCATTTACGCGGGTCTGTGGGGACTTGAACTCTGGAGGTCAACTTGTGCAGCAGGCACTGTGGCCACTGCCTCACCACCACCCCAGCCACACTGCTTGTCTCTATCCTCAGACAACCGCCCTTGCTGCTTGCTGTTTCCTTTCTTACGTCTAGTTTTGTGGGTTTGAATGAGTTCTGCCGCTGCTTTAGACCATGGGCCTGCCATACTTCCAGGCTCATCAGAACTGTTACATGATACAGGGACGCATAGGCCACAGACTGTCCCCCACCGGTGTTCACAATAACCCAAGTATTTTTCGTAAGCAAAGCAGTCTGCAGTAGAGGCAGATGCGGGCATAGGGCTGCGAGCTGACAATCTTTTCCATGTTAGAAAACAGTCCTGTCCTTCCTGTGGTCAGCTGCTAGGTCCTTATTTATCATTTTCTGTCCTTTGGGATAAACGTATGGCCCAGGGATACAGAGGTCATTGTCAAAGTCCCTTTGGGAAGGCTTGCAGGGACTTCCTTCCCTCCTTCCTTCCTTCCTTCCTTCCTTCCTTCCTTCCTTCCTTCCTTCCTTCCTTCCCTCTCTCTCTCTTTCTTTCTCTCTCCTTCCTTCCTTCCTTCCTTCCTTCCTTCCTTCCTTCCTTCCTTCCTTCCCTCCCTCCCTCCTTCCTTCCTTCCTTCCTTTCTTCCTTTCTCCCCCATAAATTGCAAACATTTCAGGAGTTTGTTTGAAAGATTTCAAGTGAAAACTGCACTGTTGAAGGTATATTCACAAGGTTGGGGTGTGTTTTTCCTTTAACTTTTTCTTTAACTTGTTTTGAAACTGTTTTCCAGAGTTGTTGTTTTTTTTTTTTTTTCCACAGTGATGAAGGCGACATTTTAAGCTTTAGTGACCACAGAATATTTAGCATTAACTTTAGCAGTGCTTTGGAGTTTGCTAAGTGGGTAGGTGTGGGAATCACCAGATTTGATATTTGGTCTGAGAGCATCCCAGGGATGGAAAGCCACCATCTCTCCTTTGTTTCCGAGAAGCGTGGGCTCCATCGCCCTTGGCATCCCACTTCCTTGGAACAAACTGCTATTGTTTTTGAGCTTCCACTAAATACACTGGAATCCATCGTCCCATAAGTTAAAACATAAGAGAGAGGGAAGAAAGAGTGTGGGCAGATGACTGGAACCCTTTTCTGAATTCTTGGAACAGTCATACTGTGACAGAGTCCTGACTGCTGATCACGAAAGCTGGCAAGAAGTTTGTGGCTCCCTTTATAAATATTCCATGCAGAGGTGTTACAGTGCCTCTGTCTAGCTGCTCCCTGGAGTGGAAGAGTCCACACAGCACCTGGGAACACAGTGGACTCCTCTTTCCTCCAGAGGCACACGACGTGGCATTTTACTGTTGTTTTGTTTTGTTTTAAACAGGGTATTTTAGAGCAGCGAGAATTTTACCTGAAGGTAACTCAGACACTCACACACGTTCTCACCCAGCTCCCCTCATTATGAAGATTTATTAGCATGGTTGTGCCTTTGTCACAAAGTATGAACAGCACGTGTATTTAGATTGTTTGCTTCGTGTGCATTAGGCAAATAGAAGGGCTCGTTGACTAGCTTCTCTCTGTGTGCAGACAGCGTGTTTGAATCATGCCCACCTTCCCATCCTGCACCTAAGCACTCCCCCCGCCGCACCCTTTGCTGTCCCTAATTGTCCCCGTCCATTTCTCCTCCACCCTTTCCCCTTCCCTTCGTCACTGACTGCCATCGTACTCTGAGGCGCTGTAGGCTTATTTCTGCGTTCTCTGCACGGGCTGTGTGGCAACCTTCCACTCTCCAGTTTGATCCACGTTGCTGCCTATGACAGGATTTTTCATCTTTCTGTCGGCTGAGGTGTGTTTCACAGTGAGATGAGACATTTTCTTATTCACCAAAAGGCATCTGGATCAGTTCTGTATTTGGGCTACAGCAAAGAGCCCTTGCAAGCATCACAGGGTGGGAACACGGCTTTGGTTTAAAGACGTGGTCGGGTGTTTGAATAGACACCCAGGAGGAACTGGCAGACTGTTAGAAGGCTAAGAAACCTCCATACTGTTTCCAATACGCATGCAGTGTCATTAAGTAAAAGTCAAGATTAAATTTGAGATCTCTTCAGTTTCCTCTAAAGCTCTTCTGATCTTCAGACCCCAGGACATATGAAACACTTGGTAGTCATGTCTCCTTTTGGTTGTGGCCATTTCTAGAAATTTCTTTGACCTTTTTTTAAAAAATAGAATGTAGCTCAATCAGCAGTTTCTGTCTTCACTTACCTGGACTCATGCTATTGATGTGTTCCAGGACAAAAGACCACAGAGGTAAGCGAGCGTACAGCATACCCTCCTCCTCATTCCCTGTGAAGGGAGCGCATTATTACATCACCATCTGTGACTTAACCTTGACCACCTGGATTTAGGACTTCTCTGCCTTCACAGTCCTCAGGCAGCTGCCTCCTCGTATCCCACTCCCCTGTGCTCCCAGGATGGAGCCACCTTGTCCCCCTCACAATGAAAGCATGAGGAAATAGGGGACACCTGTTTGAGGGCGGAATGTCTTCCGGGTTTAGTGGGGGTTCTTCTGCACAGGGAGTTTTACTTATTCTCACTTATTTGTTCAATCATTTGTTACATACTTGCGAATCCGTGGATACTGAGTTTCTGGTTTTGGCTATCATCTATTACTACTATCCATTTATTTATTTGCTCAAATGGCTGTACCCCAGTGGTTCTCCTCTTGTGGTTAGCAACTCTGTGGGTGGGTAGGGGGTCAATGACCCTTTCATAGGGTCCCCTAAGAGCACCAGAAAATATCAGATATTTATATTATTATTCATAAAAGTAGTAAAAGTACGGTTATGAAGTAGCACTGGAAATAATTTTAGGGTTTGGGGTCACACAACATGAAGGACTGCAGCCTTAGGGAGGTTGAGAAGAACTGCGATAGCCCTTGTCTCACCAGTATGGGATTTTTGATTCTTTTGATAATTTTTCCACTTTGTAGTACTATAAAGCAATCCAGGCTCATCTTGCATATTTTCTACCTCAGTCCAAATTTCTGCCATTTCTTTGAGGATTCCCGTTTCCTTCTGAAAAAACGCTATTGAACACTGAGCTTTGGGTGCAGGTGTTTCCACACATTCATCGGTTCCATGGTGTTCGTGTCTCGCCTGGAATTTCGGTGGCACTTTATTAAAATGGAAATTTATTCATTAACCATTCTCCAGAACTCTGCCAGCTCTGGGATTTTATACAATATAAGCACTGTATTATCATCTGTTCTAGGATTCTTGAAATAGCTGGGAAAATCCAGCACAGCCTGGAGCAATGAGCTGAGAATAAGAAGTTCACAAGGATAGTGTAAGAAATTACATTCATAGAAAGAAGTATAAAGAAATTTCTGCAGATTTGCTTGTTGATTGGTTAGTGGTATCTATTTATCATGTATTTACCTATCTATCTCTCTATCTATCATCTATGTATTTATGATAGTGTCTCAACGGGGACCAGCCTAGCATTAAACTCCTGAGACCAGCCTTGAACACCAGATTCTTCATGATAGCTCCACTCAGATGCAGAGTCTAGAGGTATGTGCCACCATGCCTGGCCTTGTTAGTTATTGTTGGTGGTGGTTATTTAATGTGTGTTTGTGTATGTGTGTGTCTCTGTGTGTGTTTGAGACAGAGTTGGGCTATGTAGCTCCTGGCTTAGTCTCCTTCCTGCTGGGATTACAGAAGCCTGTTACCTAGATGAAATTACTGTTTTGTACCAACATTCAGTAAAGCATATTTCCTCAACTATAATTTTTTAAATGTCCTTTTCACTAAAGACAGGACAAAGTGAAATTGCTTTGTGTAATGAATGCTTTCTTTGCCATTCCTTTATTTTAGGGCCAGTCTGGAAGCAAATAGAACATATTTTGGAATCTGTTCACCCTCTTTTCCCATCCTTACTCTCAGATATTTATTCTTTTACCTAATAAGTAATATTTAAACACTAATTATTTTGATGAAGGCAAATCAAAATGCTCAGAGTTCTAGTTAGGGTTGCTGCATATATAAAGCTTCCATGTATAAACAGCACTCATTAATTCTTCTCATTGTATTAGGGATCAGAGACTAGAAAGGCTCAGTGAAGGCCTGGCCTGGGGGTATTACTTTAATCCTTAGGCTGGAACCAACAGCCTGTTGCTGTGCGAGAAATGGAGGGGCTGGAAAACATGAAAGACCATCTCCTTTTTTTGTTCTACCACCTTCACCTGTTCTAAATACAGAACTCCTGTTTTTAGAAGATAATCAGAGGCAAGAGAAAACCTCTGTCCCTAGCATCACCACATACCAGACAATAGAGGATGAACTTGTAGGTGATCAAAGGCATCAATAGCTGACACAGTAAAGTTCATGAGCAGCCAAAGACTGCTTGAAGCACCACAACTCATTCCATGTCTATTTTCAAGAAATATAAACATCTAGACCATCCGTCACAGAAGTTTCTATACTGGACTTTTTTAATGTCTTGGGATCATCTGTACATTTTTTAAAACTTTCCTGTCCATAGTACAATATTTTCTAAAGCTAATTGTACTGTATGAAAGTCCTTACCCCTTCTTCAACATCCAATATTCATTTTTGTGATATAACTGATTTGTATTTTTGTCTTTCTTCTGTCCAGTTGGTTCAAACACTTTATATCGTTGCTGAAAGCTAGTCCTGACAATTTCTGTAGTCTTCTTTCAATATTTTAAGGTTCAGTGAATGAATATGAAAACTAATTTAAGATAGCATAAGCCAGCTGTAAATGTTCTTGAATAAATTCCTGAAGGGCTTGTCTGCAAGGCATGGGATTCAATCACATTTTGGCTAGTTCTTTGCAGCCGTTAGATTTGCTTCTAAATTTGGTACTTAAGCCTTGGGACAGCTGAGTTCTTATTTGAAGTGGTGTTCATGTATAAAAGGTTTTCAGTGTGTTTCCCTTCTTCCTAGATATGATGAAATCTTATTTTATTTGTGTCTGTGTGGAGATGGTGCAGGTACACAGGTGTCCTCCCAGGTCTGTAGAGGTCGGGGGACAATTCTCAAGCCATTTTCTCTTGTTGGGTCTTCGGGTTAAACCTAGACCCATGGGCCAGTGTGAGAGGACACCCAGCACACGCTATGTCATTCCACCAACTCCTTTCTATTTAACGTGGAAACAAATTTAGATTTTCACTTTTCAAAAGAAGTGTGCTTCTAGCACATGGTTGTGCTGTGAGAACTGGACATCAGTGTTTAAGACAGCCACATGGAATACCAAGGGCTCCCCACAGGAAGCAGTGGGAAAAGGATGGCAAGCAACACGCGGTGGTACAGTTGTTCCTTCTGCAACCACCGCCTGATTGTTTTGTCTTTCTTATTCTCCTGGGGTGAAGAGTGACGTAAGAACAGTTCTTCACCTCTGGAACTCCCGTGAGCTCATAATATGAAGTAAGTAATACTTGTCTGGCTAAGAAAAATGTCCTGATTTAGTAGAGGCTATTTAAGTATAAAGGAAACTCACTTCTCTTGGAGGAGAAGGCAGGCTAAACTTTAGCAGTTAACGCTTGCTCCTCTCCTAAAGGGGGTTGCTTACCTTCAGTCACTCCCGGTGTAAAGGAAGTTTTGGGTTCTTTAAAAACTCAGTTATGTTATGTAAATGTGGTTTTATTTTAATCCCAAGTGTGGGATTTTCGTTTCTTCACAGCTGATAATTGCCTCCTGTGGGGCGTGGTCTTTGCCAGTTGGTAATGACCTGCCTTGTGCAGCTCGGAGAGGGGCGTGGCCTAAGACCCTGAGGGATATAAACAGGAAAGCTCAGACTGTGGTGGCATGGGGCATGTGGCAGTTTAGAGGGACCAGAGACGGACAGTGTGGCAGTGCGGATGGTGTGGTGGCTTGGAGAGACGCTTTGTGGCACGGCAGCTTGGAGGAGACTGCTTGCTGCATTTGCTGCTTCTGCATTTGCAGAAATTGCTATAGCCCCCCCCACCACCACCACCAAGAACCCATTGACTCTAACAGCAGGGAGAAGTAAAGGGCTCTGTGTCCCTCCCCCCACTAACTTTCTTTCTCCTACCTAGGGTTGGGGGATTGAAAGGGAGAAATTTAAGCCACCTCAAATTAAAAAAAAAAAAAAAAAGTTTAAAAAATGAGCACACCAGGTGTGCCTTTCTCAGCGCTAAACTTTGCCTGCATGCTGTGTGTTTCTAATTCCAGTGCCAGAACTTTTGTTCGGAGTTACTTTAGGGATCAACCTCTCCATCCATTTCACTGTACCAGGAGGTTGTTCAAACACTTGATTGTAGAATACTATGCTTAAACGCAAACACTGCATTCAAGGAGTTGAAGAGACCTCTCTCTGCTTTGTGGGGTCATTCAATAGATAGTCAGATGGCCATGCAAGTGAGGGAAGTGGCACACCAAAGACTGAAGTCACGGCATTGTATCTACACACACACACGCACACACACACACGCACACACACTTCCCACAGTAATTAGGAGTAAACTAGAAATGACTCCCTGACATGCCTCCCTAAGGATTAGAATGCACACGCACTCGCTCCATGACAGTGCTAGCTACAGCACCCGCCGGTTGGATTCTTATGAAGATTTACAAATGAGACAGAGGGAAGGTTTGAGCTGTTGAAATTATGAGAGAAAATAAGAGTCATATTAAAAGTTATATAATGAAGGGAGGGTACAGAACAGGACCCTGGAATGGAGGCAATGGAAAGAATGCTCAGGGGGCACCCAGAGACGGAGAAAGGGATGATGAGAAAGTGGCAACACTTGAAGAAAGCACTTACTTGCGAGGCTGAGGTAGCGAACATTAGCAACTGGAAACTCCATCTAGCACCAGATGGCACTTTGAGCTCAGCTTTCTGTGCCTCATTCCTCAGCCTGTCTCATGCTACCTGCTATTAATACAGCAAGTCAGACACTCTGCGGAAATGACTAACCAAGCAAATGCCGCACGCGTTTGTGGTTGCTCGGTCCAGCCTTGTTCTGGTCATTAGAGAAAGGAAGGGGCCCTGCCCCGATAGAGTTCCTCAGGATGAGGTGGTTCCGTGTTAGTCACACAGCCACAGCATATGTGATGTAGAAATAACGCTGAAGACAGCACAATAAATGGCAATAGCGGAACGTTCTCAACAAGAGCCAACCTGGTGTGAGCCGAGCTGTAAGACACAGACTGCACGGAGGGGCTGGGGCTGGCGTGCTGTAGGGTTGTGGAGTGACTCAGCCAATGCCTGGCAAGCCTTCCTCTCTGGCAGCCTGTGACGGTGGTGAAGCTTTACAGGCTTATTAATACCTTGAGCAATTTTCCGCGCCTTCCAGCCCGCATCTTCGGAGGCCCGTGCAAGCCTTGAACAAGGGAGTGCTATGGGGTTTCCTGGTGAAGAGCACAGCCGTAGAATATTGTCCTCCTCTACCATAAACCAATTTGGCTCACACTTTACTCTAATAGCGTCAGTAGTGTACGCGCTATGACTGAGCACAGATCCTAGTGTTAATGTCTCTGAGAATATTACTCATGTAATTCTGCATGGGCCCAGCCAACAGGTCTTGACACGGAAAGAAGATCCCACGGAGTTCCCAACTCCCTTTGCCTTTAAAATGCAATGAATCCAGCAGTGAACAGACATACCTCACTCCTACCCCAGAGAAAGCAGTGTCCAACTTGTTCCTGAAAACTGAGCGTGATAATTCCAGGGTAGGCAGGAGCGTCACCTACCCCAACGACACCTGAGTCTTTGCCTGGGATTCAAAATGGCATTGCCAGTCACCCATCTTAAGCCACACCTAGTGGGGGCACAGTTTGGCAGTGCCTCCAGGGTCACGGTGAACACTTAGCATGCAAAATAAAGTTAGAATGTGCCGACAGCAGAGGCAAGCGCCCTGGTGTAACCATCAAAGCCCTGGGAGCCCGAGGCCAGCACCAACCAGGACCCAGGGACCAAAATGTCTTCAAGGACAAGATGAACCTTGAGAGGGCCATAAAATCTCAGGCACTTGAGTCTCCAACTTACCTTAACACACGAAGACGCCTACACTAACAACAAGGGACCCGTCCAGTGACCATGTCCCCTACTGGAATCTCCTGCCTCTGGCCTGGTTCTGACCTTGGTGACCTTTGAATGTCCTGCACTCTGGTTGTCCTGGCCAAGCACACCTGAGGCTATGACCAGCTATCCTCCATCGCTCTCAAGGGCTATCTGACACAGAACCAATACCCACTCACTGCCCTTCCCCCACCAGTGGATATGAACGTGGTGGCCTGCTGTGCACGAGCAACTGGACTGTGACCTGCTTGGGCCACCTCTATATGCTGTGTGTGAGTGAACTCTGCCTCTGAATATCGATGACATCTCTTAGAGCTGGATTGTTAGGTTGTTAGGTTTGGTTGCTGTGAGTTGTTTTTCTTCCCCTGATGTGTGAACAATAAACTGTGCATTCAAAAAAGGCATCTAACTGTCTGCCTCCGTGTGACAGGTAAGTCACCATTAAGACAGTAGCCCTGTTTGGAATTCTAGCAGTGACTTAGCTTTAATCCGTTACTTTTGGAAACCACATACTTACTCAAAATCTTATCTAATACCATCCGTGTTTATTTATTTATTTTTCCCCTTGGGAGAACGTTGTTGTGTCTGATACTATATTTTTCATGGTTCAGCATTCACCACAAATTTGTGATACAGCTCTCTTCAGCTTGCTGGGTCCTCTTCCAAAGGCTATCACCTCACATTTCCAGTTGTTCACAGGGTACACACTGGGATAACATTTGTTAGGGGTATGCAGTTTGTTACACCCTCCTCTCTTTGGTTTATGCTGCCATCTAATCCTTGGTTACTAAGAATAGTACTGTTTGGCAAGCAAGGCTATTAGAGTGGGCATAAAGAAGAAAGAAATGGATTTGGCCAGACCCTGTTCAGTGTTCTGAGTTATGTAGGAGAAATTTTGCGTTTTCTGTTTTGACAACCGTGGCCTTGCTTGTGAATGACCCCAACCGAGGTCTCCTGTTGGTTTTTCAGCTTACTGGCTTAGACAAGCAAGAAGCAGTCAAAGCTGGGCACAGGTGGCACATCCCTGTAATTCCAGAACTCTGGGAGGCAGGGGCAGGTGGATCACTGTGAGTTCGAGGCCAGCCTAGTCTAGAAAGCAAGTCCAGGACAGTCAAGGCTACACAGAGAAACCCTGTCTTGAAAAAAAAAACAAAAACAAAGAACAAAAAACAAAAAAGTATTAAAATTGTGATTTAAGTACATATTTCAAACTGCAGTTACTTCCACAAATCCACCTCTTTTCTACAAGTTAGCCTAAGTTATGCCTGGATGCCAGAAATCATTTAAAGTAATAACCAGGTTTGGTGGCTCATACAGGAAGTCCCAGCAGATAAGAGACAGAAGCAGGAAGATAGTGAAACTCAAAGATGCCTGGGCTACAGAGCATCACAGGGGAAAAAAACCCAAACCAAACCCAAAACAAGTGAATAGTTTAAATTAGTAACAGTATGAATGAGAGTCTTAAATTTTCTTTCTCTTTTTCTTGAGACAGGGTCCTGTTACGTAAACCTAGGGATCTAGGTCAGCCTTAAGCTTGCAATTCTCTTGCCTCAACTTCCTCCCGATGGCTGAGATCACAATTGTGCACCCCCACCCCCAATCATTCCTTTCGTATGATTCCTTTGAAATTCATTTTAATTGCAAAGTGAACATCTCCTTTGAGAAACAGTGGGGTGTCCGTCTGAAGCAGGGACTCTAGCCGTGGGCTTTTTCTGTTTAAACACTGGGATAGAAACAGATTAAGGTAGCCTCCTTGAGAGTCCGTGGCCTTTCTGATTCCCAGGTTTTGATTGTAATGACCCTGTCCTCTAGAGTCGCTCTGGGGACTGAAGGAACTAATACATTCCAGGAGTTTATGTCAGTGGTCATAGTCATGGATGCTGTCATTCTGTAGTGAGAAGAGACCCTCTCCTATTTCACCCAGTCTCTGAATCTGTGCATTAGTGGCCACAAATCTCATATTCCTTGTCCAACGTTCATACACCTTCAGCGTTTGCCGTCTGGTCTGATGACCCTCAAATGATATTGCACTAAGCAAAGAAGGCCACACACCTAAATGGACCAGTACAGAGTGCTAAAAAAAAAAAAGAAGGGAGGCAGTGAGAAGCCTCAGTGGATTGTTGTGAGTTTTAGTATTTTGCATGTAAACCAGTAGAACCCCAGAAATCCCCTATGCTGACATGAAGGTCAGATTAGTGACTGGTGTAGATGAAGGAGACTGAAGACGGTTCCTCTTCGCTCAGTGAACACTAACCCTCCAGATCAACACAGAAGCCTCTCAGAGGAGGGACTGGGTGTGTCTCTCCCTCAGAAAAAACTCCATATTTCTGATATAATCTATGTGTTACAGGCTAGAAGATAGCCAGTAATATTCTCCTCTTTCTTCCTTTTGCTCCCTCTTCCTTTCCCTCTTCCCTTCTCCTCTCTGTCTCTCTGTTTCTGCCTCAGTCTGTCTCTGTTTCTCTCCTTCCCTCCCTTGCTCCCTCTCAGTTTCACTACGACTTTATGTAAATCAAATATGTATAAAAACTAAAAGGAAAAGAATCCAGTGGGGGGTGAAAAGACATACTACCCCCTCTCTTCTCTCATTTTTTAATCCAAGTTGCATATTTAAATATGATCATTTTTTATTGTCGGTGAATCTTTGAAGTAGGAGTGCCCAAATCAGACCTCCAGCTGCGGGCCATAAGAAACCACTGAACAGACTTTGAAAAGAGAATTGCTTAGTAGTCAGGGATGCGGCTTGCATTTAAAAGAAACAGGAGCTACAGTCAAAGCAAAAGCCCTACGTTTTCTTGGCGACTCTCCTTTCCTATGTTCCTCCTCACACCTCAAAGACCTCTCAGGCTGGGGACACTGGAGCCGTTGCTGTCATTGCCAAACACGGACAGTCCTTGTCTCCTTAAAGCGCTAACACACACATTGTTTTTCCTTTGGGATTCTCTTCCAGTATGCTATTATTCGAGGCCAACAGAAGCCAACGGAATTACCTACCAAGAAAAGGTGTGTCTTGCTCCATATTTTGAGACCCTTACTTATTAAAAAGTGCAAAGCTGTGTTTGATACTGAGGCACACAGAGCATAGCATCATGCCTTTCCTGTGAGTGAGACTTTTCTCGAGGATGCTAAATAGAGCCGTGTTCACGTCTCCCATATGTGATGGACAAGTGCACGGCTCCATGTGTCTCTGTATATCCTGTGTTTTCTCCTTTATAATGAAGGGTCAAGTCAACACTGAAATGGGTCAACACAATACTGGAATGGCCAGGTTTCTCTGTGCTGATCCCTCTTCCTTGTCCTTCCCAGGATCCGCAACCTAGGGAATTCTTATGAACTTTCATTCTGGGTGCCATTAGAGAAGGAGTAGAGGAGGTTGGTTCCACTTCGGATCCATGAGATTTGAATGTAAAATTTATAAATAGAAATTAGAAAAGTTCTCATTTTAGTACAATTCATGAAAGGCCCTATGGCATCAAATTTATTCCAGTTTACCTGTCAAACTCTGGTTTTTAAGTCTCAAACTAAAGCTTAAATTCCCCCTTTCTGGGATGGGGAGGAGATAACTTGGGACTTTTGGACTGAAGTTAAAGAGCAAAATAATATTAGCTCCATAATGGAATCTTAGGAACTTACATCAAAATGAAATAGAAGAGGCCAACCTACTCATAACTTCCCTAAGACCAAAGGCCTGGTTATTGCTAAAAATTACTCACCAGCTTCAGCACAGACATGATTAAACATTAGGAATTCCCAACTCAGTACAACCATTCCTTCTACAGTTACACCACAAAAATGGCGTTTGTTTTGACAATCATTGCACTAGCTGCTGGTTTCAACATGTCTTTAAAATCTGCACTAGTTAGTATAATATATTTGTTGACCCAAGATCTAGCTCTATGTCTCTCTCTTTCCTTTGGTTATCTAGTTTGCTGCACCTAAAATTTAAAATAAATAAGTAAATAAAATAAAATAAAATAAAATAAAAAAAACCTTTCAGATGTTCAAAACTTACCCTGAAGGTCAATGGAGTTGATCTGACCAGCAATAATGAGTGCTAATGGGGAAGGAGGGTGCTGAGTTACTAACCAGGTATGTGTACAGAGAGAAAAATGAATAT